>SJXQ01012258.1:32038-503887 GCA_006408695.1 Aepyceros melampus
TTTTGAACTGTGGTGTTGGAGAAGACTCTTGAGAGTCCCTTGGACTGCAAGGAGATCCAACCAGTCCATTCTGAAGGAGATCAACCCTGGGATTTCTTTGGAAGGAATGATGCTAAAACTGAAGCTCCAGTACTTTGGGCACCTTATGCGAAGAGTTGACTCATTGGAAAAGACCCTGATGCTGGGAGGGATTGGGGGCAGGAGGAGAAGGGGACGACCGAGGATGAGATGGCTGGATAGCATCACGGACTCGATGGACGTGAGTCTGAGTGAACTCTGGGAGTTGATGATGGACAGGGTGGCCTGGCATGCTGTGATTCATGTGATCGCAAAGAGTCGGACACGACTGAGCAACTGAAACGAACTGAACTGAATGTAAAGTAAAATAAAGTAATAATAAAAATTGAGAAAAAAAAAGGAAAGGAGAAAAATAAAGATATAAGCATCTGAATGCAGAGTTCCAAAGAATAACAAGGAGAGATAAAAAGCCTTCCTCCGTGATCAATGCAAGGAAATAGAGGAACCCAACAGAAAGATTAGAAAACTCTTCAAGAAAGTTAGAGATAACAAGGGAACATTTTATGCAAAGATGGGCTCAGTAAAGGACAGAAATGGTATGAACCTAACAGAAGCAGAAGATATTAAGAAGAGGTGGCGAGAATACACAGAACTGTACAAAAAAAATCTTCATGACCCAAATAATCACGATGGTGTAATCACCCACCTAGAGCCAGCCATCCTGGAATATGAAGTCAAATGGGCCTTAGAAAGCATCACTATGAACAAAGCTAGTGGAGGTGATGGAATTCCAGTTGAGCTGTTTCAAATCCTATAAGATGATGCTGCAAAATTGATGCACTCTATATGTCAGCAAGATGGAAAACTCAGCAGTGGCCACAGGACTGGAAAAGGTCCATTTTCATTCCAATCCCAAAGAAAGACAATGCCAAAGAATGCTCAAACTACAGCACAATTGCACTTATCTCACACGCTATTAAAGTAATGCTCAAAATTCTCCAAGCCATGCTTCAGCAGTATGTGAAGCATGAACTTCCAGATGTTCAAGTTGGTTTTAGAAAAGGCAGAGGAATCAGAGATCATCAAATTGCCAGCATCCACTGAAAAAGCAAGAGAGTTCCAGAAAAACATCTATTTTGCTTTATGGACTATGCCAAAGCCTTTGACTGTGTAGATCACAATAAACTGTGAAAAATTCTGAAAGAGATATGAATACAAGACCACCTGACCTGACTCTTGAGAAAACTATATGCAGGTCAGGAAGCAATAGTTAGAACTGGACATGGAACAACAGACTGGTTCCAGTTAGTTTAGGAGTATGTCAAGGCTGCATATTGTCACCCTGCTTATTTAACTTATATGCAGAGTACATCATGAGAAACACTGGGCTGGAAGAAGCACAAGCTGGACTCAAGATTGTCGTTAGAAATATCAATAACCTCAAACATACAGATGACACTACCCTTATGGCAGAAAGTAAAGAGGAACTAAAAAGCCTCTTGACAAAAGTGAAAGAGGAGAGTCGCAAAAGTTAGCTTAAAGCTCAATATTCAGCATACTAAGATCATGGTATTTAGCCCACCACTTCATGGGAAATAGATGGGGAAACAGGGGAAACAGTGTTAGACTTTATTTTGAGGGGGCAGGGGCTCCAAAATCACTGCAGATGATGACTGCAGCCATGAAATTAAAAGATGCTTACTCTTTGGAAGGAAAGTTATGACCAAACTACATAGCATATTAAAAAGCAGAGACATTACATTGCCAATAATGGTCTGTCTAGTCAAAGCTATGATTTTTCCAGTGGTTATGTATGGATGTGAGAGTTGGACTGTGAAGAAAGCTGAGTGCTGAAGAATTGGTGCTTTTGAACTGTGGTGTTGGAGAAGATTCTTGAGAGTCCCTTGGAACCCCAAAGAGATCAAACCAGTCAACCCTAAAGGAAATCAGTCCTGAGTAGTAATTGGAAGAACTGATGCTGAAGCTGAAGGTCCAATACTTTGGCCACCTGATCAGAAGAACGGGCTCACTGTAAATGACCTTGATGCTGGGAAAGATTGAAAGCAGAATGAGAAAAGGTCAACGAAGGATCAGATGGTTGGATGGCATCACTGGCTCTATGGACAAGAGTTTGAGTAAGCTCCAGGATTTGGTGACAAAGGGAAGCCTGGTGTGCTGCAGTCCATGAGGTCACATTGAGTCAGACATGGACTAAGGACTGAACTGAACTAATAACATCTAAGAACCATGTAGATTTAGAAAAAATGGTAACCAGTTATAAGTACAGCTGAAGCTGAAGCTCCAGTATTTTGGCCATGTGAAGAGCTGATGACTTATTGGAAAAGACCCTGGTTCTGGGAATTATTGAAGGTGAAAGGAGAGGCAGAGGATGAGATTGTTAGAGTATCAGGGACTCAATGGACATGCATTTGAGTAAACTGCAGGAAATAGTAGAGGACAAGGGAGCTAGGCATGCTACAGTCCATGATGTCACAAAGAGTGAGACATGACTTTGCGAGTGAACAACTACAACAGTAAGTAGAAAACTGAAGTAATGGATTAATCACAGAGTTTATCACATCTGAATTAATTTGCTTTTAGTGAACCTGCTTTCCTTATGGCTCAGAGGTTAAAGTGTCTGCCTGCAATGAGGGAGACAGGGATCTGATCCCTGAGTCGGGAAGATCCCCTGGAGAAGGAAATGGTAACCCACTCCAGTATTCTTGCCTGGGAAATCCCACAGACAGAGAAGCCTAGTGGGCTACAGTCCAGGGGGTTGCAAAGAGTCAGACACAACTGAACAACTTCATTTTCACTTTCACTTTAATGAACCTGCTGTGAGTCCTCTATTCTGCATCTAGATACCACTGGTTCCAAGTTACAGGAATTTGAATTGATAATAGAAAGAATGCAGTGGTAATGAGATTACAGTAAAATTAATCAGAGATTTCCAGAGTAGTAGAGAGCTAGTTTTAGGCAGTCTTAGCAATCAGTGGCAAAACAGCATATTTAAGTAATTCAAAGGGACCACAAGGAAACTTCACAAGTTACAACCATTTCCATGGCAACAACTGATTCAAAGCTCTCAAAAACAGTGCAATTGTACTGATGTTCTGCCTAGTAGCTCTGAGGGGAAGCAAGACTGCCCCACCATATTTCCAGAAAAGGTGTTAAAGGCACATGGGTATTTCCAAATGCTCCACAGTGCACAATGAAGGGACTGCTTTCTAGCCCCTTAAACAGAAATGACAGAAGTATTAATGCAAAATGCAATACTTAAAACAACTTGCTCAGCCACCATTAAAGCAAACTATTCCAAAGATTTCATATCAATATACATAGTCAGCAATGTGAAGGCATACAAATGAGTTAGCTAATGGTATTTGCGGGGGGTGGAACTGAGGAGAATATTCCTATTAGATTCTTTCAGTAGAGTAATGCATTTACAATATGTTTTATGTAGAGTCACATATTTGTTTCACAAATGCTTCAAAAGCCATTTGAAATAGTGATTGAAACTTTAGCAAAGCCAAAAACTCCAAAATATCATAAATATTTTGAACTTTTCACAAGCAAAGTGCCTATACACAGAAAATTTCCATGACTTCCTGAATCTCTTGGAATCACATTCACTGAATTTTTACTTTGGAGTATGTTTCTTTAAAAAAAAAAAGTATAACAAATTAACAAATATAAATTGATCTTATTGAAGATTTAACTTTTCAAAGTTGGAAAAATAAAAGTTGCCTTATGATTTTTTTAGCTGTCAATCACATCACAGCATTGGGTAGCTTGTTCTATATATTAGTCATTTAATTGTATCTGTCAAAATGGAAAATATGTAGGTAGTCACTTGAAAGTTCAAGCAAATTTAAATGAATTAAAGGTTCAAATAAGTAATTACTGTCATTGGATAAAAGGTTACTTAGGACTAAACCTGACTACTCCATCTATTTTACAGTCTCCAGTCAAAGTTAGCTGCTATATATCATTGCCACTCTTTGAAAAAAGCTGACACAGCCTTTAGTATGCTGACACTGAAACTAATTTTACAAGATATTTTGAATTAAACTAATCATAAGACCTGAGGTCTAAAGATATTCTATTTCTCTTTAATTCTAAGGATGAATCTCTGATGGTTTAAGTGCTGTAACTCTCTCATAGACACTGTCATGAGTACCTTCAAATGCCACTCAATGTCCCAAAATGACATCAAGAGAAAAATATCAATTATAGGTAAACATAAAAGGAAAGCAGTAAGAAATTTTTTTCAAAAAACTGTTATGGTGATTTGAATTTTATAAAACACCAGTATTGCTCAAAATCCTGAGACAGAACTAGTGATAGTTGAGAAGTGATAGTTGAGATATAGTTGAGAGATAGTTGAGAACTAGTGATAGTTACAAACTCCAAACTTTTGAGGACAAAATGTTAAAAATAAACATAATAATAAACATTTAAGGAAATTTTTTTAAAAGTTATATTAAACTACATAATATGTAATGAATAAATGTAGTACTAGCTTGTTGAGCAGTACACGCTAAGTATATTTTATTCATCAAATTTAATCATCCCCCAAACTGGACAAAATTGTATCCCCATGTTTTACTATGGTCAAACTGAGGAGCAGCAAATTTAAGACTGAGGGTCGAATAAGCAGAATGTGTCATGCTCCAGATTCAAAGCCAGGTCTTCCTCCTTGGTGCTTCAGATGGTAAAAGCATTTGCCTGCAATGCAGGAGACCCAGGTTCAATCCTTAGGTCTGGAAGGTACCCTGGAGAAGGAAATAGCAACCCACTCCAGTACTCTTGCCTGGAAAACTCCATGAATGGAGGAGCCTGGTGGTCTACAGTCCATGGGGTCACAAAGAGATGGACACGACTGAGCTATTTCACTTTCTTTCTTTTCTTCCTGGTTTCAAAACTTGTCTTTTCTAATTAAATTGGATTTAGTAATTGTTCAGATTATGTTATCAGTGTTGATACTAAATTAACCTGAATGGCATTTATAGAAGTTAGCCTCTACTACCTCACAATGCATTAGTTCCTAAGTCGTGTCCAACTCTGTGACCCAATGGACCATCGCTTGCCAGGGTCCTCTGTCCATGGGATTCTCCAGGCAAGAATACTGGAGTGTGTAGCCATTCCCTTTTCCAGGGGATCTTCCCAACCCAGGGATTGAACCCAAGTCTCTTGTGTCGCAGGCAGATTCTTTATCATCTGAGTGCCTATGCACTCTCTCAAATAATTAGTTGACTCAAAACACTTGTTCCCTTGATTCTTTGGCCAGGTGATTTGTTTGGTCTAGAATGGGTGGTCTAGATTGGCTTAACTCTCATGTCTGAGGCATTATCTGGGACTGGGTCACTCAGGCTCTGTCTCTGTGTTCTAAAATGCTACCCTGGGCTCTCTCACACAGTGATCAAAGGGTTCCCATGGGGAAAAGTGGCAAGCACTCGGCAAGCCTTGGATTACTTTATCTTTGTTTCTGCTAACCAAAGCAAGTTACATAACCAAGCCCTGGTCCAAATGGTGAAGAAACAGGCTACATCTCTTAAGAGCTTTTTTGGAGGTTGTAGCTGGGGAGCACAGCCACATGTATACTCTTGAAGAAAAACAAACAGACAAACAAAAAAAGGTCCTCTTCTATTAGGGAAGGCTGTCCTCTTCAACCAAGCATGCATCTTTGGGAAGGATGTCCATGTGAGGCAGCAAAGGGGCCCCTGCCTAGCTAGTCAGATCAGCTGAACCAACCCTGCAATCAATGAAGAGGCAGATGTTGGAGTCAAATCTCCTTCACATTCAGAAACAGACTTCATCTCTTGATGAGAAGTGGTACAGGTTATTGTACCCTTTAAAAAAATTAATCCACACAAGACTTATCTTTTTAATAATTTAATTTTTGCTTGTTTTTATAACAAGCTAAAAGGCAATGGCACCTCACTCCAGCACTCTTGCCTGGAAAGTCCCATGGATGGAGGAGCCTGGTGGGCCGCAGTCCAAGGGGTTGCTAAGAGTCAGACACGACTGAGCGACTTCACTTTCACTTTTCACTTTCATGCATTGGAGAAGGAAATGGCAACCCACTCCAGTGCTCTTGCCTGGAGAATCTCAGGGACGGGGGAGCCTCCTGGGCTGCCGTCTATGGGGTCCCACAGAGTTGTACATGACTGAAGCAACTTAGCAGCAGTAGCAGTAGCAGAAGGTAAGTTAACCACAAATTATCATCTCTGCCTCAATCAAGATTAAAAATTTGGTTTGTTTGATATAGAGTAAATCACATATTTAACACCAAGAATATCACATTTAGTATATGTTTTGGTTTAATGGTACTTAAAAGAGAGTGAAAAAGTTGGCTTAAAGCTCAACATTCAGAAAATGAAGATCATGGCATCTGGTCCCATCACTTCNGCTGGACTGGAAGAAACACAAGCTGGAATCAAAATTGCCGGGAGAAATATCAATCACCTCAGATATGCAGATGACACCACCCTTATAGCAGAAAGTGAAGAGGAACTAAAAAGCCTCTTGATGAAAGTGAGAGAGGAGAGTGAAAAAGTTGGCTTAAAGCTCAACATTCAGAAAACAAAGATCATGGCATCCGATCCCACCACTCCATGGGAAATAGAGGGAGAAACAGTGTCAGACTTTATTTTTTTGGGCTCCCAAATCGCTGCAGATGGTGACTGCAGCCATGAAATTAAAAGACGCTTACTCCTTGGAAGAAAAGTTATGACCAACCTAGATAGCATATTCAAAAGCAGAGACATTACTTTGCCGACTAAGGTCTGTCTAGTCAAGGCTATGGTTTTTCCAGTAGTCATGTATGGATGTGAGAGTTGGACTGTGAAGAAGGCTGAGCGCAGAAGAATTGATGCTTTTGAACTGTGGTGTTGGAGAAGACTCTTGAGAGTCCCTTGGACTGCAAGGAGATCCAACCAGTCCATTCTGAAGGAGATCAACCCTAGGATTTCTTTGGAAGGACTGATGCTAAAGCTGAAACTCCAGTACTTTGGCCACCTCATGCGAAGAGTTGACTCATTGGAAAAGACTTTGATGCTGGGAGGGATTGGGGGCAGGAGGAGAAGGGGACGACCGAGGATCAGATGGCTGGATGGCATCACTGACTTGATGGATGGGAGTCTGAGTGAACTCCGGGTGTTGGTGATGGACAGGGAGGCCTGGTGTGCTGCGATTCATGGGGTCACAAAGAGTTGGACACAACTGAGCAACTGAACTGAACTGAACTAGACACAGACACTCAGCCAAGGCATAATGAATTTATGCACTTCTTAGTTTATATTAAATGAAAATATCGTCCCCATCTATGGACTCCCACAGCTTCTGGGGTGTGTGTGTGTGTGTGTGTGTGTGTGTGTGCGTGTGTCCTCAGTTGTTCAGTCATGTCTGTCTCTTTGTGATGCCATGGACTGTAGCTTCACTAGGATCCTCTGTCTGTAGAATTTTCCAGGCAAACATATTGGAGCACATAGCCATTTCCTTCTCCAGGGGATCTTCCTGATCCAGAAATCAAACTTGTATCTCTTGACTTTCCTGTGTTGGAAGGCAAGTTTTTTTTTTTTTTTTTACCACTGTGCCACCTGGAAAGCCCCTCTGTAAAACCTAATTAAGTACACTGTAAGCTACTTGAGTGCAGGAAGTTTTTGTCACTTCATTCTCACAATGCTTAAATATAGTGAGTGCTCAAAATATGCTAGTTAAATTGATAAAACTAGTCAGGTACATGATTCACATCCAAAATCAGCTATGGTTTCTTAAACACCTCCCACAATGTCACATTGCTGCCAAGAAATGGTTGCTTCGTCAGAAAAGTTATTCCAAAACATAGGGCTTTCTACTCTTCTTTTTCAAACCCAGAGACATCCATGACTAAAACAGAACTTGGTACATAGTAAGCATGAATTATAAATGTGATGGGTGAGTGAGTGAGTGAATAATTTAGTAAGCTACAGATCCAGGAGTTTTATAAATCAACTAATTTTGCTATTTGATCATTCAAGCATTTGGAAATCGGTAACTTTAGCTCTTTTCTATCCTCTTATCTTCTTGTAGGTTTGGATCCCTGATCCATACAGTCCTAACTGACCCACAACAATCTGTTGAATCTCATAGCTAGTAACGTTCTAACCTGGCAGATGAAAGACTTCAGTTTTAGTTCTCAATCACACGCTAACTCACTCTATGTTTTTTATCAACTCAGTAGATCCCAGGCCTGCTCCTTCCTCCTTATTTGTCATTCATTTGGGGCTTTCTCACACACTAGCTGTACCAGCTTAGCGTCTTGTATTAGTTACATCATGTTTCAGATTATCACATAACTCTTCATCTAGGAAGAGATTTTCTCCACAAATTAGTTGGGAACAATAGGTGAATATGGCCCACATGTTCTTTGTTATTTCTGTCTGAGAAGATTTTCCATGCATAAAACAGATAAATAGTCCTGAGGTCCACTGATGAATCCTATATTCTATATTCAGTAGACACTTTACGCCTGACCATGTACCAGGTGTAACACAGAGCTACATTCAGTTATAGTCCTTGCTGTCAGGCAGCATCTAGTGAAGAAAGAAAGATATTAAACAAATACCTACCATGCATTGTCACAAGTTTATTAAAAGGTATAAAAGAAAAAAGGAGTATAGAAGAAAAATGAAGAAACTTAGTAAACTGCCAAGGTTTAAAAAAATCTCAGCTTCACCACTTATTGGCTGCAGGACTTTGACAAACTGCTTAACCTCCCTGACTCTCAGTTTCCTCATTTGGAAAATTTTAATAATAACAATATGTCATATGGTTGTAAAGAGGATTAAATATGTTAATATACATAAAATATTTAGAACTGTGCTTGATCACAGTAAATTTCTAACATTTGTTTACTATTTACTATAAATATAATTTACTATTATTATTTATTATTATTTATTAATAATAATAATAATAATTAATTATTGTCTATTGTCTATTATTATTAATTATTGTCACTTTATCATAAAGTACAATAAAGATATGGTAAGTGATATGCCTGAATCAAAGTGTATTTCAAATAAACATTTAGAAATAGTTCCTAAAAGCAAGATGGTTCTGGAAGTGTTTTAAAAGACATTGTATGTTTACAGGGCTTTCCTGATAGCACAGCCTGTAATGCAGGAGAGCCCAGTTCAATTCCTGGGTTAGGAAGATACACTGGAGAAGGGATAGGCTAGCCACTTCAATATTCTTGGGCTTCCCTTGTGGGTCAGCTGGTAAACAAGCATTATTATTTGCCAAATTATAATTCTGTTGTTCTCTTCTTATAACTAGGATGAATCCAGCATATATTATCAAAACTCAGTTTGCACTGACCAAGTATATTACATTGTTCTGTCATTGAAATGGGTCTGTAAGTGTCAGAATTACTACTTTTCTGAATTATTTCTGTAAGATACTAACTCATGAAACCTTGTAGTTACCAGCAGAGCTTTACTGCTTTCTCTGCTGTGTCTTTGGGTTGCTGAGATTCAGAACTGAGCTGTTTGTGGATCTGACAGGCTGGTGACACTGTTGGGTATCTGTTTATATGATTTTATGGTGCAGGGTTGATGTATGGGGGAATTTCATACAGGGAGCCTTGAGTCAAAGATAGAGGAGAGAATTAGATTTGGGAGGGAATTGCTAGGCATCTGTCTCCCTGCTGGCCAGAAGGACAGGATTCAAAGTCCTACAGAGAGAGAAAATAAGGCCAGAAACAATAAGTTAACGTCTGATAAGGGATATGTGAGATTCTGGGAACAAATTTTGCTTCTTCAGGACATGTTATGAAGTGAGACAGAATCAGAGTGAGAGCCGCTTTTATCACACCTAGTCCATCCCCAAACTCGTGTTCCACTGCCGCACACCCGACACACTTTGAATCGCCCCCACCCTGGACAACAGCGAACCCCCAAAGCCCCCTGCCTGAGAGTTGGGGGCGGGGCGCTGCCAAGCGCATCAAAAGATCGACCAGAGAGCAGAGCAGAGCAACAGCAACAGCTTGTCGCTGCGCACGTGTGTGCAGACGCCCCACACCTGAGGACTCCCAGAGGGGCCTAGGAAAGGCTTTGAAAGAGACGTGATTCTGTAAAACGGGAACTGACGGTCTGCACTCACAGGGGAGAACACAGCGTCATCAGCAGCAAACCATTTCACCACCCAGGAAGCCTCACAAAAATGCACCTCTCTGTCCTAGGAGCCGGAGAAGGACATGGCAACCCACTCCAGTGTTCTTGCCTGGGGAATCCCAGGGACAGGGGAGCCTGGTGGGCTGCCGTCTCTGGGGTCGCACAGAGTTGGACACGACTGAAGAGACTTAGCAGCAGCAGCACAGTCCTAGGAGCCAGACCTTTTCCAGAATATCATTCTGCCAGCTCAATTCATATTGTGGCCACATCGGCATAATGGCTACTTATGGGGAAAGAAGTGACAGAAAAATAAAAAATGGAGTTGGAGACCTGCCTATTACTCTACACTGAATTGCTGCGGCATGCACTGTTTGTGCTGCATTCTGCGCACGCGCGCACACACACACACACACACACACACACCACTTAATTTTTGTACCAGAGAAAGAATGCTCTAACCAACTCAGTTCAGTTCAGTTCAGTTCAATTCAGTCGCTCAGTCGTGTCCGACTCTTTGCGCCCCATGGACTGCAGCACTCCAGGCTTCCCTGTCCATCACCAACTTCTGGAGCCTACTCAAATTCATGTCCATCGAGTTGGTGATGCCATCCAGCCATCTCATCCTCTGCCATCCTCTTCTCCTGCCTTCAATCTTTCCCAGCATCAGGGTCTTTCCTAAGGAGTCAGTTCTTCCCAGCAGGTGGCCAAAGTACTGGAATTTCAGCTTCAGCATCAGTCCTTCCAATGAATATTCAGGACTGATATCCTTTAGAATGGACTGGTTGGATCTCCTTGCAGTCCAAGGGGACTCTCAAGACTCTTCTCCAACACCACAGTTCAAAAGTATCAATTCTTCAGCGCTCAGCCTTCTTTATAGTCCACTTCTTACATCCATACATGACCACTGGAAAAACCATAGACTTGATTAGATGGACCTTTGTTGACAAAGTAATGTCTCTGCTTTTGAATATGCTATCTAGGTTGGTCATAACTTTCCTTCCAAGGAGTAAGCGTCTTTTAATTTCATGGCTGCAGTCACCATCTGCAGTGATTTGGGGCCCCCTAAAATAAAGTCTGTCACTGTTTCCACTGTTTCCCCATATAATTTAACCAACTAATGTTTACCAAAAAAGCCAGAGGATCATTTCCATGTTAACCACCCACTTGACCAAGAGAAAGGCCAAGGAGTGAGGCACATTAGGCCCATGATTCCAGAAGTGTTGAAAGATAGAAGCTGCATCTTACATGTGCCTCTGAATCAGAATCCTTCTATCCCCCAATGGTAGAAATGCTTAATTAAATCCATATTTTTTAAGCACTCCAATCTTTTTAATGTCATTATTTTTCATCTTTTGCATCTGGGTAAATACTCCTATTTTGGCACGGAAAAAGAGAAGGCAGGCTCCAGAAACCATTTTGCTGCTAGGAGACCTAGAGGCCTGAAAATGAGTTTTTGACAAACTGGAGAGCCCACCCCCTTGCTCTGCATTTAGACAGCATGGGGCATTTTGTGAGGCGCCTTCCTTCCTTCCATCCCTGAGCCCAGCCCTGACAACATTGTTTAGAGCCCTCCTTGGAACCATGTGATGCCTGGAACCTTACTGTTTCAACATGCTTTGGAATCACCCAGGATGTTTGCTGTGACAAAAGCAAGATTTTTAAATTGAAGTCCTTCCATTATTTGGATTTGCCTACCTCCTAATGATCTATGCTCCTATGCTGCTGAGAGCACTTTCTCTGCTTTATTCAGCATCATGCTTTTATGCTGACTATACATTCTAGGAGTGAAAAGACTCCTTTCAGATATGGCTCCAAACAGTTGATCTTAAAAGGTTTAGCCTTAACATTAAAAGGTTAAGTATTTCTATACACTCAGCCTTAATTTGGAATTATAGTTTCAGTTGACTCCAGAGATTTTTTAAAGTTTCATGATTATTAAAGGCTTCAGCCCTCCCATGTGTGCCAGATTAAGCCAAGAAGGGTTGCAATTCACCATCATACTGAATGAGTTTTTCTCCACTCTGGGTTCTCACAGCACTTCAAACTTCCTTTTAACTCTGCATTTCAGTTCAGTTCAGTTGCTCAGTCGTGTCCGACTCTGCGACCCCATGAATTGCAACACACCAGGCCTCCCAGGCCATCACCATCTCCCGGAGTTCACGCAAACTCAAGTCTATCAAGTCAGTAATGTCATCCAGCCATCTCATCCTCAGTCACCCCTTCTCCTCCTGTCCCCAATCCCTCCCAGCATCACAGTCTTTTCCAATGAGTCAACTCTTCGTATGAGGTGGCCAAAGTACTGGAGTTTCAGCTTCAGCATCATTCCCTCCAAAGAAATCCCAGGGCTGATCTCCTTCAGAATGGACTGGTTGGATCTCCTTGCAGTCCAAGGGACTCTCAAGAGTCTTCTCCAACACCACAGTTCAAAAGCATCAATTCTCTGGCGCTCAGCTTTCTTCACAGTCCAACTCTCAAATCCATACATGACCACTGGGAAAACCATAGCTTGACTAGACGGACCTTTGCTGACAAAGTAATATCTCTGCTTTTTAATATGCTATCTAGGTTGGTCATAGCTTTCCTTCCAAGGAGTAAGTATCTTTTAATTTCATGGCTGCAATCACCATCTGCAGTGATTTTGGAGCCCAGAAAAATAAAGTCTGACACTGTTTCCACTGTTTCCCCATCTATTTCCCATGAAGTGATGAGACCAGATGCCACAATCTTTGTTTTCTGAATGCTGAGCTTTAAGCCAACCTTTTCACTCTCCTCTTTCACTTTCATCAAGAGGCTTTTTAGTTCCTCTTCACTTTCTGCCACAAGGGTGGTGTCATCTGCATATCTGAGGTTATTGATATTTCTCCCGGCAATCTTGATTCCAGCTTGTGTTTCTTCCAGCCCAGCATTTCTCATGATGTACTCTGCATAGAAGTTAAATAAGCAGGGTGACAATATACAGCCTTGACATACTCCTTTTCCTATTTGGAATCAATCTGTTGTTCCCTGTCCAGTTCTAACTGTTGATTCCTGACCTGCATACAGATTTCTCAAGACACAGGTCAGGTGGTCTGGTATTCCCATCTCTTTCAGAATTTTCCACAGTTTATTCTGATCTACTTAGTCAAAGGCTTTGGCATAGTTAATAAAGCAGAAGTAGATGTTTCTCTGGAACTCTCTTGCTTTTTCGATGATCCAGCGGATGTTGGCAATTTGATCTCTGGTTCTTCTGCCTTTTCTAAAACCAGCTTGAACATCTGGGAGTTCATGATTCACTGTATTGCTGAAGCCAGGATTGGAGAATTTTGAGCATTACTTACTTGTGTGTGAGATGAGTGCAACTGTGCGGTAGTGTGAGCATTCTTTGGCATTATCTTTCTTTGGGATTGGAATGAAAACAACTTTTCCAGTCCTGTGGCCACTGCTGAGTTCTCTAAAGTTGCTGACATATTGAGTGCAGCACTTTCACAGCATCATCTTTCAGGATTTGAAATAGCTCAACTGGAATTCCATCACCTCCACTAGTTTTGTTTGTAGTGATGCTTTCTAAGGCCCATTTGACTTCACATTCCAGGATGTCTGGCTCTAGGTGAGTGATCATACCATCATGATTATCTTGGTCATGAAGATCTTTTCTGTACAATTCCTCTGTGTATTCTTGCATTTACTAGGTGTCAAAGTCATTTATGTCTTCCTTTCCGTCTAGCCAATAAGTGCCTTAAAGACAATAGATTTTAGTTATCTTTTTATTCCCAAAATCTAATTAAGCACCCAATAGTTACTCAATATGTATGTGGTTGGCTTAAAATTTCACATGTTCATAACAACTATTTTAATACTTTTGGGCATTGCTTATACTAAATATCATATTTCTTCTTCATTTATACCTCATGTGTGTGAAAAACCACAGGTCTGCCTGAAACTATGAGAGCATAATAAAGGGAGACAGAGAAGAATGGATAGGAAGATAATGAATATCATATCCATATCACAATTTCTCTGCCTCTTTACCTGTACACCCCATTTTTTCTCATGTTTATTCAAGCTCAAATTCTCCATTGTCTGCACTCATGAAGAAAATCTCTAGTATACATGGTGACTCAGAAAGTAAAGAATCTGCCTGCAATTCAGGAGACCTGGGTTTGATCCCTGGGTCAGGAAGATCCCCTGGAGAAGAGAACAGCTACCCACTCCAGTATTCTTGCCTGAGAATTCCATGGACAGAGGAGGCTGGTGGGCTACAGTCCATGGGGTCTCAAGGAGTCAGACACGACTGACACACACATAGCATACATAGTTCCAAAGAGCAGATAATCTAAATTACCCCCTTGTCCATCTGCGAATGTGTCATACAGAAGCAAGAGCCCTAACTTTAGGAACATAAGACTGAAATCATACTTCCTACCTACAAGATGACCCTGGATGAGTCACTCAACTGTTCTGAAACTCAGTTTCTTTACCTGCAACACTTACCTTTCCTAGCCATAGGACTAGTGTCTGGATGGCACAATTTGTACTGTATTTTGCAAATCAAAAAACACAGTACGTGTCTAAGATCATGTGAGTATTCCATTTGGAATGGAATTTGATAGCAAGGAGTGATGAATAAGTTGACATAGAATTAATAGTCTCTGCCAAATAAATATTAAAATAAGTTTATAGTTCTCAAGTCTAAACCAAGTGGCACTGTGAGTAGGCAGTCCATTCACCTATTAGTTTCAGGGAGAACTGGCTGGGGTTGTAAAAGAGCCATGACTGAACCATCATATGGTTGGTTCCTCTGCAGATAATCAAGAGTTGACTAATTCACAGCAAGGGCACAAGACAGCACCTTGCTCCGCCGTTACCCATATGGTGTAAAAACGAAGGTGGCTTGTGCCAAATGCAGATCCAATTAAAACTTGGAAAGGTTGCTCCATTATCACATTTGCAGTCATAATTAAATTTGTCGCTGAGAAGCGCTGCCAAGCTTGCCTCTCTGTTTTGGAAGGTGGGACATCTGTTAACATTAGCATGGACATGGAGCATGGGAGAAAGTCACAAAAATTCTGCTTCAAAATGAGCATTCAAAGTAAACTATAGTTTCTTTTAAGGCTCTGACTACTAAGCCTTCTCTTGTTCTATTGCCTCAGTTTCCTTGTCACCTCTCCTAATTTGTGATTTCTTAATGTGAGTGAAAGTCGCTCAGTCGTGTCCGACTCTTTGCAACCCATGGACTGTATAGTGGACTGAATTCTCCAGGCCAGAATGCTGGAGGGGGTAGCCTTTCCCATCTCCAGGGCATCTTCCCAACCCAGGGATTTCTTAATATAAATGACTTTTCCCTGATATTGCTCATTGCCAGAGTCAAAACCCTTAATGATACAATTCACATCTGACTAAAATTCAACAAGGAAGGTGATCTATGATAAGAATCGAAAAGCTTTAAAGAAGACTCCCCTCTGATACTTCCTACAGAGGAGCTACCTAGGAAATGCTGGGATTGTATGTGACTTGATTCAACCACATATAGGAGGCAGCAAAGCTAGAGGGCTCTGAAGCGCACAGTTAAGTAATAAGATCAATGTATATGCATTATGTCTTATAGACAACATGAGCTTTCACATCCACAAATTATTTTAAGCCAGATGGCAATCTTATGTAGTAGATAGTTATCTTTTCATTTTGCAGAAAAGTAAATTAAAATTCTGAAACATTGAAATGCTGATAATCTCACAGCCAAATGGTAGAGAGAGGAGAGATAGAATGCAGGTTTTCCAAATCCTACAGCACATATTTGTACTTAAATTATAAGCTACATTAATTTATGTCAATAGAGCCAAACATACCACATTAACAGCTAAGTGTTTTCAGCTAAACAATTTTTAATATTATGATACTGAAAGATTAAATTAAAATTCATTTTCCTGCCTACTAGGATGAAACATGAAATTGAATAATATAACCCCAAAGCAACACTTTCACGATATAGCCCTGACAAATCCTACAATGGACTGTGAAGCACCAGGGCCCTGAAATTTATAGTACCAAGAAGGGGAAGGAGAAGAATGTCATAGAAAGAGCTCTAAGCTGAGAGATGAGCTCTGGTGCTTGAAGCAAAACCTGGGTCAAATCATTTCGTTCATTTCAGCATCATTTCCACAATAAGAGGACGGGATATGGCAGAAGTAGGTTCTCCCTAAGACCCTTTCCAGGCTTAAAAATATCATGATTCCCATGAAGGACACTGAACTAGAATTGGATCTTATATTTTCCTGATGTATTGTCAGGTCTGAGTTTGAATGACTCTCAACTCATGCACAGAGAAGGCAGTGGCACCCCACTCCAGTACTCTTGCCTGGAAAATCCCATGGATGAAGGAGCCTGGTAGGCTGCAGTCCATGGGTCGCGAAGAGTCTGACGACTGAGCGACTTCACTTTCACTTTTCACTTTCATGCATTGGAGAAGGAAATGGCAGCCCACTCCAGTGTTCTTGCCTGGAGAATCTCAGGGACGGGGGAGCCTGGTAGGCTGCCGTCTATGGCGTCGCACAGAGTCGGACACGACTGAAGCGACTTAGCAGCAGCAGCAGCAACTCATGCAAGTTTCACACTTACCAACCTTTTCCCTATAGCAATTTGGCTCCCAGACTCTCCAACAAATCGCAGTGAGTCTTTAATGACAATACACCTGAGCAAGGGAGCAAAAAAATTAAGCTCTGCAATTAATGATGTGACAATGAGAGAGATCTCAGAGCACCAATTTATGGAGGAGGATTCTCAGAAGAGAAAGCAGCCTGCTAGGCCTGAACAGTTAATCTTAAATGGTCATTTAATTTTATATGAAACATAGCTTGATAAGAAGATGGTAACAGAAAAATAAAAGCATTTTGTGAATGTATAACTAAAGCCAGCCCTTTTGTATGTTTGCATACCTATACAGTGAATTCTAGAATTATTATTTTACATATAAAATAAGGAGATGGAAAACTGAAAATCAAGAGCAGTATGGAATATTTTGAAAGGTCAGGATTTTCCAGAAAGGGACTAATTTGGTATTCCTGACCCCCAAACAGACTATGGCAAGCTTTTAGTCTATGAAGGACCTTTACACACATAGCTTTGATCCTCACTGCAACCCTATAAAGAAGAAAGGATGTTATTTCCCCCAATTTAATAGATGGACAGGGAACATTAATGGTTGTGACCAAAGTCACACATTAGGAAATCTGTTATTCGTTTGAAGCCATCAGAAATTAAAATTCCACAAAATAATTTCTTCTCATATGCCTGTTTCAGATGACCACTGTAATTTACTAATTCAAGTAGCCCTATTCCGCACATCAAAGGCAACCAGAGGAAATAACTAAACACTCAAGAGCGTACATATCAGTAGAGCTAGTATGCAACTTTCCTGAGTCTCTTACAGTGGTGGCCAAGACAATGTAATATACTGTCCTTTCTGTCAGAGTTTAGCTTATTACAGATAAAATTGCTTTGAATCTACATGGCACAACCAAACTATACATGGATAAATGAATCCTTTATCCTTTAGGCATTTTCTTCTTTCAGTTTTTTGTAATAACTACTATTATATACATGTTAGTAACATTACACTTGGATAGCCATTACAGTTAAGTTCAGTTCAGTCACTCAGTTGTATCCACCTCTTCGCAACCCCATGGACTGCAGCATGCCAGGCCTCCCTGTCCATCACCAGCTCCTTGAGTTTACTCAAGCTCATGTCCATCACGTCACTGATGCCATCCAACCATCTCATCCTCTGTCATTCCCGTCTCCTCCCACCTTCAATCTTTCCCAGCATCAGGGTCTTTTCCAATGAGTTGGTTCTTTGCATCAGGTGGCCAAAGTATTGGAGTTTCAGCTTCAGCATCACTCCTTTCAGTGAATATTCAAGACTGATTTCCTTTAGGATTGAAGGATCTCCTTGCAGTCCAAGGGACTCTCAAGAGTCTTCTCCAACAGCACAATTCAAAAGCATAAATTCTTTGATGCATTGCAGTTGAGTACAATTTAAAAAGGAAACATATTCCAATATCATATGAACTTAACTCTCTAACAAAGCCTTGTGATACATAATTTTTTGGCATTTCCTCATTTGCTTAGTCAGCTCTGAAAAGGTATGATAACTCACCTCAATCCTGTAATCATTTTCTGACTTCCAAGTCTGTTTCCATCACAAATTACATATGGTAATTTTTCCACTGGATTGAAACCTCCCTGAGGTTGAGCCTTCTTTCTCATTGTATCCTTATCTCCTGTCACTTGTTGTTGTTGTTCAGCCGCTAAGTCACGTCTGACTCTTTGTGATGCCATGGACTGCAGCACTCTAGGCTCCTCTGTCTTCCACTGTCTCCCAGAGTTTGTTCAGATTCATGTCCATTGAGCCAGTGATGCTATATAACCATCTCATCCTCTGCCTCCCCCACTCCTTTTGCCTTCAATCTTTCCCAATATCAAAGTCTTTTCCAATGAGTCAACTCTTCCCATCAGGTGGCCAAAGTACTGGAGTTTCAGCAACAGTCCTTCCAGAGAATATTCAAGATTGATTTCCTTTAGGATGGACTGGTTGGATCTCCTTAAAATCCAAGGGGCTGTCAAGAGTCTTCTCAGCACCACAATTCAGAAGCATCTATTCTTTGCCTCTCAGCTTTCCTCATGATTCAGCTCTCACACCCATACATGACTAATGGAAAAACCATAGCTTTGACTATATGGACCTTTGCAGCAAAGTGATGTCTTTGCTTTTTAATATGGTATCTAGGTTGGTCATAGTTTTCCTTTCAAGGAGCAAGCACCTTTTAATTTCATGGCTGCAATCAACATCTCCAATAATTTTGGAGACCAAGAAAATAAAATCTGTCATTGCTTCCACTTTTTCTCCTTCTATTTGCCATGAAGTGATGGGACCAGGATGTCATAATCTTAGCTTTTTAATGTTGAGTTTCAAGCCAGCTTTTTCACTCTCCCCTTTCACCCTCATCAAGGGCTCTTTAGTTTCTCTTCACTTTCTGGCATTATAATGGTGTTACCTGCATATCTGAGGTTGTTGCTATTTCTCCTGGAAGTCTTGATTCCAGCTTATAGTTCATCCAGCCCAGCATTTCACATGATGTACTCTGCATAGAAGTTAAATTAAGCAGGTGACAATATACAGCCTTGTCATACTCCTTTCCCAAATTTAAACTATTCTGTTGTTACATGTCTGATTCTCACTGTTGCTTCTTCACCCACATACAGGTTTCCCAGGAGACAGGTAAAGTGGTCTAGTACTTCTGTCTCTTTAAGAATTTTCCACAGTTTGTTGTGGAACATCCATACAAGTCAAAAGGTTTTGGGGTAGTCAGTGAAGCAGAAGTAGGTGTTTATTGGAACTCCCTTGTTTTCTCCATGTTCCAGTGAATTTGATCTCTGGTCCCTCTGCCTTTTCTAAACCCAGCTTGTACATCTAAAGTTCTCAGTTCATATACTGTTCAAACCTAGCTTGGAGGATTTTGAGCATAACCTTGCTAGCATGTGAAATGAGCACAAGTGTATGGTACTTTGAACATTCTTTGCCATTGTCCTTCTTTGAGATTCGAGTGAAAACTGACCTTTTTCCAGGCCTGTGGCCACTGCTGAGATTTCCAAATTTGCTGATATATTAAGTGACTATTTTAACAGCATCTTTTTTGGGGGGAATTTAAATAGCTCAGCTGGAATTCCATCAGCTCCACTAGCTTTGTTTGCAGTTATGCTTCTTAAGCTTCACTTGACTTATATTCCAGGATGTCCAACTCTAGGTAAGTGACCATACCATCATGTTTATCTGGGTCATTAAGGCCTTTCTCCTATAATTTTTCTGTGTATTCTTGCAGTTTTCATTCCAATTCCAAAGAAAGGGAATGCCAAAGGATGCTCAAACTACCACACAATTGCACTCATCTCACACGCTAGTAAAGTAATGCTCAAAATTCTCCAAGCCAGACTTCAGCAATATGTGAACCGTGAACTCCCTGATGTTCAAGCTGGTTTTAGAAAAGGCAGAGGAACCAGAGATCAAATTGCCAATATCTGCTGGATCATGGAAAAGGCAAGAGAGTTCCAGAAAAACATCTATTTCTGCTTTATTGACTATGCCAAAGCCTTTGACTGTGGGGATCACAATAAACTGTGGAAAATTCTGAAAGAGATGGGAATACCAGAAAACCTGACCTGCCTCTTGAGAAGTCTGTATGCAGGTCAGGAAGCAACAGTTAGAACTGGACATGGAACAACAGACTGGTTCCAAATAGGAAAAGGAGTATGTCAAGGCTGTATATTGTCACCCTGCTTATTTCACTTCTATGCAGAGAATCTCATGAGAAAAGCTGGGCTGGAAGAAGCACAAGCTGGAATCAAGATTGCCAGGAGAAATATCAATAACCTCAGATATGCAGATGACACCACCCTTATGGCAGAAAGTGAAGAGGAGCTAAAAAGCCTCTTGATGAAGTGAAAGAGGAGAGTGGAAAAAGTTGGCTTAAAACTCAACATTCAGAAGACTAAGATCATGGCATCTGGTCCCATCACTTCATGGCAAATAGATGGGTAAACAGTGGAAGCATTGTCAGACTTTATTTTTCTGGGCTCCAAAATCACTGCAGATGGTGACTGCAGCCATGAAATTAAAAGATGCTTACTCCTTGGAAGAAAAGCTATGACCAACCTAGATAGCATATTAAAAAGCAGAGACATTACTTTGCCAACTAAGATCCATCTAGTCAAGGCTATGGTTTTTCCAGTGGTCATGTATGGATGTGAGAGTTGGACTGTGAAGAAGGCTGGGCTCCGAAGAATTGATGCTTTTGAACTGTGGTGTTGGAGAAGACTCTTGACAGTCCTTTGGACTGCAAGGAGATCCACCAAGTCCATTCTAAAGGAGACCAGCCCTGGGTTTTCTTTAGAAGGACTGATGCTAAAGCTGAAACTCCAGTACTTTGGCCACCTCATGCGAAGAGTTGACCCATTGGAGAAGACTCTGATGCTGGGAGGGATTGGGGGCAGGAGGAGAAGGGGACGACTGAGGATGAGATGGCTGGATGGCATCACTGACTCGATGGACGTGAGTTTGAGTGAACTCTAGGAGATGGTGATGGACAGGGAGGCCTGGTGTGCTGCAATTCATGGGGTCGCAAAGAGTCAGACACGACTGAGTGACTGAACTGACTGAACTGACAATGTTATGAACCTCTGTGCATAATTCTTCAAGCACTCTGTTTATAAGATCTAATCTCTTTAATCTGATTATCATCTCCACTGTATAAATCCACTGTATAAATTCTAAATCATAAAGAATTTGATTTAGATGGAACCTGAATGGACTAATGGTTTTCCCTACTTTTCAATTTAAGTCTTAATTTTGCAAAAATGAGCTCATGACCTGAGTCACAGTCAGCCCCGTTTTTACTAACTGTATAGAGTTTCTTCATTTTTGGCTGCAAAGAACATAATCAGATTTCAGCACTGTCCATCTGTGATGTCCATATGTAGAGTTATCTCTTGGTTTGTTGGAGAAGGATATATTCTCTGAGCAACATGTTCTCTTGACAAAACTCTGTTAGCCTTTGCTTTGGTTCATTTTGTACTCCAAGGCCATACTTGCTTGTTACTTCGGATATCCCTTGAATTCCTACTTTCACATTCCAATCCCCTATAATAAAGTCTTTTTTTTTTTTATGTTAGTTCTAAAAAGTATGGTAAGTCTTCATAGAACTGTTCAACTTCAGCTTCTTTGGCATTAGTGGTAGAGGCATGGACTTGGATTACTGTGAAGTTGAATGATTTACCTTGGAAACGAACCAAAAGCATTCTGTCATTTTTGAGTCTGTACCCAAGGAGTGCATTCTAGGCTCTTTTGTTGACTATGGGGGCTACTCCATTTCTTCTAAGTGTTTCTTGCCCACAGTAGTAAATTTGCCCACTCCCATCCATTTTAGTTCACTGATTCCTAAGATATCGATGTTCAGTCTTGCCATCTCTTGCTTGATCACATCCAATTTACCTTTATTCATGGACCTAACATTCCAGGTTCCTATGCAGTATTGTTCTTTACAGCATCGGACTTTATTTTCACTACCAGACACATCCACAACTGAGTGTCATTTCTGCTTTGGCCCAGCTACTTCATTCATTCCAGAGCTATTAGTAATTGCCCTCTGCTCTTCCCCAGTAGCATGTTGGACACCTTCCAACCTGGGAGGCCTCATCTTCTGGCGTCATATCTTTTTGCCTTTTCATACTGCCCATGGGTTCTCAGGGCAAGAATACTGGAATGGGTTGCCATTTCCTCCTCCAGTGAACCACATTTTGTCAGAACTCTCCATTTTGACCCATCCATCTTGGGTGGTCCTGCCGGACGTGGCTCATTAAGTTATGTGCTTCATTAAGTTGTGCAAGTCCTTTTGCTATGACAAGCCTGTGATCCATAAAGGGGAGACTGTGATTCATGAAGGAGCTGTTACTTATAGGTGCTCAATAAGTGAGGCTGAACAGACAATGAATGTAGGAATTGGAATCTGTTGTCCAGGTAACATACTAGAAAATGTACATTTAACAAAATTCACTGCATTATTCGTGCTGACTGGCCAATATTGTAACATGTTCAACAGAGTTTACATTTTATGTTTAAATTAAATACAAACTGCTTTCTCAGTAAGCAGAGACTCTCAAAATCAAGGACTGGACAAACTCTCCAGGACCATCTGGTCCAACGTATGCCTACAGAAAAGTAAATAGGTGTCTAAATAACCCATGGCATTTTCTGTTTCATTTAAAGCTTCATTTCTGCACACACACACCCCCACCACCCTTAAAACAGGAAAATAAAGAAGCTGCAAAGATCACCTTTGTAGGACTTCTGGTATCTATCCAGAAAAATCCTGTTCCCTAGCTCTGACCCTTGAGAAAACAGACTCCCAAGAGTCCCTGGAAAATGGACACTTAGATAAATCTGCCCCTGTTCAGACTTTCTTCTTCGTTCTTCTTCTGGTACAGTCTTTCCTCTCTCACACACTTTTGACTGCAGATCAGAATGTCCATTTCACACTGTTCAAAATCTCTGTCTCATTTTTCTGTGCTAAAACGATACAGGGCCCTGCAGCTTTTCAGACACTCATTCTTTTAAAGACATTGGCTGAACCAAGTTCATTGGCTGTGGGTTTAATAAACTCTCCCAGTGCTGGTATCTTTCAGCCTGTCAATTTAAAAATCCTTTCTTGAGCACCATAGATCACTGCAGAGAGAGAAGTGCACTCACAAAGAGAAACAGCAGGAAAATAGCAGAATGCAAAGACTGCAAATGAATGGCTCGAAGGCTGCCACTGATGAAGATAATGAATAACCCAGTTGTAAATCAAATCACTTTAAAATGCAAAATGAGATACCCCCCACTAGAAAAAGGTTGTTTATGTTCTGACACCTTCAGGGGTAATGAATACAAGATATTAAGTATTATTCAAGTTGTCCACTTAAAAATTCTTAGATTTTCTACTCAGTATTCAACCCCCTGCCTAAAAGACAACAACACAAGCAGCTCTATCAGTGGTCTCGTTCCTTATTTACTTATTTCATTTTGCTGCTGCTACTACTGCTGCTAAGTCAATTCAGTCGTGTCCGACTCTGTGTGTCCCATAGATGGCAGCCACCAGGCTCCCCTATCCCTGGGATTCTCCAGTGTGGGTTCCCATTTCCTTCTCCAATGCATGAAAGTGAAAAGTCAAAGTGAAGTCGTTCAGGCCTGTCAGCCTCTTAGCGACCCCATGGACCGCAGCCTACCAGACTCCTCCATCCATGGGATTTTCCAGGCAAGAGTGCTGGAGTGGGGTGTACTGGAGTGCCATTGCCTTCTCCATATATTTCATTTTATCCTCACATAAAATCAGGACCATTCTTAAATCCAACCCCCCTTAAGGATAGATGTCCCATTTACTTCTCTCTCTCATAAATCTGACCCCATTCTCTCCTTACATAACATGCTTTTCAACTTACTCACATACTGCTTTACATTGCCTTTTAATTGCATATGTTTAAATGTCTTGTCTCACCCAATAAAATCATAAACTACTTGAGGGTAGGAATAATGACTTACATTTCTCTTGTCTAACGCACAACAGCTGGTAGAGTAAAAAGCACAGCACGGGTGCTCCATACAAACCCTCTGATATGAATAAAATGAGAAACTTAGAGACTGAGAAAATTTGATTCTGTCATTCCTTCTGGACTTAACAGAAATGCCATCTCAGCTTCTCAACTCATGCATTATTGATTTTTACAGGTGCCACCTTTTTAGAAGGAGATATGGAGCACGAACAGCCAACCACAGTGTGTTACTCTAATCAGTAACAATTTCAGTCTTATCCTAATCAGAAACCATTGTGTAGGGAGGATGGGTCCCGTAAATGACAATCGTCCCACCATTGTTAAATGGTGAATGCACCATAATATCATCAAAGCACAAAACTGCCCCAGAGTGTTCTCTTGAGTAATCATACTAAAAGATTAGGCACCAGCAGGTAATTTGGCCTTATCTTTCTTTAGAAAACTTAGAAGGGATTTGAAGTAGAATAAATCACCATGAGCAATTGTAAGAACAAACTACACAGGGCTTTTTTGATATCTTCTGTCTTCACACATATGGGGAAGATAATTTTATAGTCATGATTTTCATACCATACTCTAGGCTCACAGTTCTTTTAGACTGAATAATATTCTCCTTCCTCCATCATAGTGTACCTGTATTGATTCAGGCATAGGGTTTCCCAGAAATAAAAGATATTGACACAGGATTAATTGTAACCTGAGACTAAACCTGGAAATATAGGTTTTGTCAGCCAAAAAGAGAGATCAGAATAAGATAAAAGACATTTTTAGAAAAAGATGGTAAAGTCAAGAACAGATTGGGTTTGGCTAGAATGTTTCTGATAATTTTTTTAAATAATTACTGTCATTCCTGGGAACTATATTATTTACTTATTCAATCTATACTCCTTAAGCATCTATACTATTCAATCTATACTTATTCTATCTAATATTCATTAAGCCTTTCCCTTCTCCAGGGAATCTTCCCAACCCAGGGATTGAACCCAGGTCTCCCACATTGCAAGTGGATTCTTTACCAGATGATCCACAAAGGAAGCCCAAGAATACTGGAGTGGGTAGGCTATCACTTCTCTAGCAGATCTTCCTGACCCAGGAATTGAACCAGGGTCTCCTGCATTGCAGGCATTTCTTTATCAACTGAGCTATCAGGGAAACCCTATTAAGCATCTGAAGTGAAGTGAAGTCGCTCAGTCGTGTCCGACTCTTTGTGACCCCATGGACTGTAGCCCATCAGGCTCCTCCGTCCATGGGATTCTCCAGGCAAGAATACTTGAGTGGGTTGCCATTTCCTTCTCCATTAAGCATCTAGTATGTGCAAATAACTGTGCTGAAAAATGGAAGGCATACAGAGACAAAGATTTGTCCTGAGCCCTAAGCAGTCTTGTAACCTAGTTGAAATATCACATTATACACAAAGAACATTAAGGCACCATAGGCAATATGTGAGAAGAAACACCGGTGTCTTTATATGATTAGATGATGTTTCACACATCTACCATAGAAATTCCATAGGTCCATAGAACTTAAGATGCAAGAGACTCGTGATATACCTAAGAATCTGTATATATTTACTAACTTTAGATGACTCATAATTAGTCAAATTTGAGAGTTGGTGAGTGCGACAATTTATACATAGAATGATCAGTACACAATTAGGAAAATCATAGTTATTCATTTGGTTTTGAAGAACAACAAAGAGATAAATGTAGGTGTGGGAAACCTTTGAAAATAGAACAAGTTGAGCTAAGCACAAAGTCAGGAATTCACAAAGTGTATCAAGGGAGAGAGAAAAGTCAGTCAAGAGGCAGGATTAACAATGAGAAGAGAGGGGCTCTTGTATAAAGCAGAATATGGAGGGTCTTGACTGACAAGATGATGAGTGAGCTTTGACCTTAATCACCAGGTACTAGGAAATAACTGATAATTTTTCAATACAATCAAGGTATCACTTATGAAAAATTATTTGGCAAACAGGATTTTACAAAATGGATTAATCAAATAATTAGAAACAAGGAAGTTGTTGTTCAGTCGCTAAGTCATGTCTGATTCTTTGCAGCCCCACAGACTGCAGCATGCCAGGCTCCCCTGTCCTTCACTATCTCCTGAAGTTTGCTCAAATTCATGTCCATTAAGTCAGTGATGTTAGAAACGAGGAGGAAGATATTATAATAGCTTGAGTAAAAATGAGATGCTCAACTAAGATAGTGGCAGTGGAAAGCGGAGGCTCTAACCAAGGAGAACTTGGAATGGAAGAATTAGAAAACTTGGTTACTAATTGTATATGGAGGGAAAAGGAGAGGTAGAAAGATGATGAGTCATTGCTAAGCCAGGTAGCCATGGGAGAAGGGAGGTTACTAAAAACAAAAGAATTCAGAAGTTAAGCTGGTTTGGCAGGCCAGATAATGATTCTAGTGTTAGATTTGTTGAGTTTAAAGGATTTGAAGAGTATCTGAGTGGAAATATCTGGTATAGAGGTGGGGGGGCCAGAAATGACTGGAGCAGGCCACGGATAGAACAATCAAAATTCTTGCAGATACTCTTACCTGGGATCTAGCGATTGTGCTCCTTCATATTCAGAGTTGGAAACTGGAGTCTGCACAACACACCTGCACACAAATGTTCACAGAAACTTTATTCATAACTCCCAGAACTTGGACGCAATCAAGATGTCCTTCAGTAAGTGAATGGATAAACTGGAGTATATCTAGACATTGGGATACTATTTAACACAGAAAGGAAATGGATTAACAAGCCATGAAAAGACATGGAGGAAACTAAAATGCATATTACTAAGTGAAAGAAGCCGATCTGAAAGGGCTACATATTGTATGACTGTATGTATGTGTGTGTGTTTATAATATTCTAGAAAATTATGAAAACTATGAGAAGAGTAAAAAGATCAATGATCGCCAGGGGTTGGCGAGA
Source organism: Aepyceros melampus (assembly GCA_006408695.1). Lineage (NCBI taxonomy): Eukaryota > Metazoa > Chordata > Mammalia > Artiodactyla > Bovidae > Aepyceros > Aepyceros melampus. Next base: position 59,254 of record SJXQ01012258.1, read on the forward strand.
GGGAATGATGAACAGATGGAACATAGAGGATTTTTCGGGTAGGAAGATGACTGTGTATAACACCATAACGGTGGACACATATTATTTTTATACATTTTCCCAGGCCCATAGAATTTCCCAGACCCATTTCACCCAACACCAAATGTGAACTCTCATGTAAACTATGTACTTTGGATGATAAAGATGTAGGTTTATCAGCTGTAATACATGTAATCAGTCCTCTGTGAGGGATGTTGATAGTGGGAGGCTATACACATGTGGAGACAGGGTATATATGGGATCTCTCAGATCTTTCTCTCAACTTTCTATGAACCTAAAACCGCTCTAAAATTTTAATCTTTAAGAAAGACACACACAATACTGATGCCTAAAATTCCAAAGATTCATTTTTCCTGTTACCATTGCCTTTGCTCTCTTCACAAATACAGATACTCATGTTTCTAATAAAGAGTATGAAAGAAAATGTATAATGAGAAAGGTCAAGGGATTAAAGAATTAGAGAATTTTCTGGAAAGGCAATAGGCAGGAGAGCAAGAGGCATCAATAATGGGATTAACTTCCACAAATAATTTTCCTAAGAAAACACTTCCTTTACTATAATATAATAAATCCTAGTTACTGATGAAGCTGTGGAGTGCTTAGGAAAGTGAAAGTGAAAGTCGCTCAGTTGTGTCCGACTCTGCGACTCCATGGACTATACAATCCCTGGAATTCTCCAGGCCAGAATACTGGAGTGAGTAGCCTTTCCCTTCTCCAGGGGATCTTCCCAACCCAGGGATTGAACCCAGGTCTCCTGCATTGCAGGCAGATTCTTAACTAGCTGAGTCACAAAGAAAGCCCAAGAACACTTCTAATTGCTGCTAGGAGTGTAAATGAATACAACTGCTTTAGAAAATTGGTTGATATTATCTCCTAAGGCTGAACTTATGGATCCACCACTGTGTGTGTTTGTAAGTGTGTGTTCAGTTGTGTCAGTCTTTGCGACCCCATGGACTGCAAACCCCCAGGCTCCTCTGTCCATGGGATTTCCCAGGCAAGAATTCTGGAGTGGGTTACCATTTCATTCTCCAGGGGATCTTCCCAACCCAGGGATTGAATCACAATCTCCTCCTGCATTGGCAGGCAGATACCTTTACCACTGAGCTACCTGGGAAGCTGAAAGTATGGATCCAGCTGAACATACGGATCCACCACCATGACTCAGCAATTCTACTCCTAGCTACACGCCCAATAGAAATGCTATATGTACACAATAAAAAGTCATGTGGGAAGGTTCATCACAACACGTTTATACTAGTCAAAAATGGAAGGTAAACAGATGCATCTCAACAGTTAATCAGTCTCTCAGTCATGTCTGACTCTTTGCAACCCCATGGACTGCAGCATACTAGCCTTCCCTGTCCTTCACTATCTCCTGGAGTTTGCTCAAACTCATTCTCCATTGAGTCAGTGATGCCATCCAACCATCTCATCTTCTGTTTATCTCATCTCTGAACAGTAGAATGCATAAATGCATTGGGACTAGTAATAGATACTATGTGGTAATAAGAAAAAATGAAATATTGCTACACACAGCAACTTGAATGTCTGTGACAGCATAATAGCAATGAAAGAAGCCAGACACAAAAGATTCTCTTAATATAAAGCTCAAAAACAGGTAAATCTATTCTGCAGTGATTCAGATCAGGAAGGTGGCTGACTTTTGGTAAGAGGGCAGAGGCTTTGAGCAGGAGGAGGACTTCCACAATGCTGTTAATATTCTATTTCTTAATCTGGGTGGTGATTACAAGAATATTCACTTTGTAAAATGCAGCAAGCTGTATATTTATGATTTGTTTCTTTATATCATGTATGCTCTAGTTTAGAAGCTTAGTTTAAAATTGTACGGGACTGAGAATTAAGGCTGTTTTTCAGCTCTGCATATTAGAAAATGTTCTCTAAGGTAACATATAACCTGAGATTTGAAGGACTTCATTATTTACTCTGGAATACACATTTTAATATGTACCTTGATCTATGACATGATTAATTAAGATTTTATGTTGATTAAAGAGAGAAGAAACATATTTCTACTGCACCAAAAAAAAAAAAAAAACAAACCAAAATAAAGCTGCAGTAAAGTGACTCTAATTTCAAATAGGTAGAATCACCCTCTTCGATACAGAGTAGATCACTAGCATGTTCTGAGGACCAAGAGCTGAGACTAAAATAAAATACAACTGGTCTAGATTTAATGGGTTGGGAATTGGGAAGGTTGGATTTTGGTCACAAATGAAAGCTATCTGCCGAAGGGAAGTAAGAATTACTAAATGTCAGCTCATTCCCTGGTGGATAAGGCTTGTTGTTGTTATTGTTGTCGCCCAGTCATGTCCAACTCTGAGACGCCAGGCCTCCCAGACCTCATCATCTCTCAGAGTTTTCCCAAGGTCATGCTTGCATTGGTGATGCCGTCCAGCCAGCTCATCCTCTGATGCCTTCTGCCCTCAATCTTTCCCAGCATCAGGGACTTTTCCATTGAGTCATCTGTTCACATCAGATGACCAAAATACTGGAGCTTCAGCATCAGTCCTGCCAGTGAATATTCAAGATTGAATTCCCTGAAGATTGACTGGTTTGATTTCCTTGGGCTGTTCAAGGGACTTTCAGGAGTCTTCTCCAGCACCACAGTTTGAAAACTTCAATTCTTTGGTGTTCTGCCTTCTTTACAGTCCAGCTCTCACAACTGTGCCTGATCACTGGGAAGACCATAGACTTGGCTATACAGACCTTCGTTGGCAGAGAAATGTCTCTGCTCTTCAACACACTGTCTAGGTTTAGCACGGCTTCCCTGCCAAGAAGCAGTGGTCTTCTGATTTCATGGCTGCAGTCACCATCCGCAGCGATTTTGGAGCCCAAGAAGTAGAAATCTGTCTCTGCTTCCACCTTTTCCCCTTCTATTTGCCATGAAGCAATGGGGCCGGATGCCATGATCTTAGTTTTATCAGTATTTAGTCTTAAGCTGACTCTTTCAGTCAGCTCCTTCACCCTCATCAAGAGGCTCTTTAGCTCCTCTTCAATTTCTGCCATTAGAGTGGTATCATCTGCATATCTGAGGCTTTGATGTTTCTCCCACCTATTTCAGCGTATAACTCATCCAGCCTGGCATTTCTCATGATGTGCTCAGCATACAGATTAAACAAATAAGGTGATAGCAGTCAGCCCTGTCATACACCTTTCTTGATCTTGAACCAATCAGTTATTCCATAAGGGATAAGGCTTAGAATCTGAACTACAGGAGCAGAATCTCCAAGAGGAGCCACCCTCCCCAGCACTCAGGCTATCTGATAGGCAAGAGATTTCACATGAGCCAACATAACATAGAGTAGAGATGAAAAATACCCTCTCCTCAACCCTCCTCCCACTGACACACACACACCAAGTTTGGGGTGACTGGCGGAGGCCATCTGGAGCACAGTGTCAAGTAAGATTCTGAGGCAATGGGCAGCCTCAGCAGAAAGGAGTGCCGAGCTGTCTCACCTGTTTATTCTGCCGCTAAGAGGAAGAAATGTGAGATGACTGACTCATCTCAGGCTCCCTGAGACTCTCCCAATTTTAGCACTGAGAGTCTAGGATGTCTCTCACTCTTCCAGGAAACAATTACCTGCCTTTGCTTCTACAGTCTATGTCAAAAAGCCCAGGTTTTGCAGAAAAATAACCTGCTTAGATAAGGTTGCTGATCTCCTTTGTACAAGTAATGTATGGTATATTTTGGGAACACCACTTTGTCTCTTAGAATCTCAAGTTCCTTGTATAAAGTGAGGAAAATAAAATCTACTGCATGGGGCTATGAAAAGACAAAAAGGGAACCATGATTATAAAATAAAGAGTATTGCAAGTCACATCATGGAATTTCAATGAAAATTACTAGTTCACTCTTCTTTCTGGAACAAAGTAATTGAAATCACTGCTACAACTAGCACCCTCAGTGAGGCCCAGTCCATCATAGGACAAGAATGTGTGAACAGTCCTGTCCAAATCAGTTTCCCAAATTTTATACTGCTGCTGCTGCTGCTAAGTCACTTCAGTAGTGTCCGACTCTGTGCAACCCCATAGATGGCAGCCCACCAGGCTCCCCCTGTCCCTGGGATTCTCCAGGCAAGAACACTGGAGTGGGTTGCCATTGCCTTCTCCAATGCATGAAAGTGAAAAGTGAAAAGTGAAAGTAAAGTCACTCAGTCGTGTCTGACCCTCAGCAACCCCATGGACTGCAGCCTTCCAGGCTCCTCCATCCATGGGATTTTCCAGGCAGGAGTACTGGGGTGGGGTGCCATTGTCTTCTCCGAATTTTATTCTATAATGCCTTATTAACACACATCAAAAATGGGCTCCAGAACAAAATACTTTGCAGAATCTCTGGGTTAAATAAAGTTAAATAGATTCTAAACTGAGTCTTTCCATCCAAGAGAGGGATGCAGAGAGTAGCTTCTCCAGCTACCTCCAAAATGTATTTAACCAAGAAACTTCCCCCATCCACTCTCCCTCCCCACCATGAATCATCTCTCAAGACTAGAACTCTTAAAATACACCTCATAAAATGCTGACCCATCTCCACTAAAGAAAAAGCAATGCAGAGCCCAAGTCTGAATGAGAAATGAGTCCAAACCATTTGCTCCTCAAAATAGAAAATTTTGGTTAAAGGAATTCAAAAATTTGAGAGTCAGAGATCTGTGGACAGGTTCACATTTTGATCATTACTGAGTTCTAGGACTCTGTCTCCATCTGCACAAGGCAGAGATGGACTAGAAAGTCTCCATATCGCTCTCAATGTTCATCTTTTTAAAAGTATTCCCTTGGAGGCAGCATGATTTAAATACCTTGATCTTTTACAGAAGCCTTTGCCATTTGGCTTTTTGCTCCTCGGTTATTATTATTAGTTGTTATCTTTATTTCCTTTTAAGTTCTTCACCAGCATACCTCCCTCTATCATGTGGCATATATAAATTATGCCACCAGTTTCTGCTACTGACAGTCATTTCTGCTCCTTTAAACAAATTCTCCCTCTTCCACATCTCATGGAATGTTTTTCCTAGCTGAGAACATGAGTTTTCATAAAGCACCTCCACATAAAGATTGCCTGAGCAAGAAAATAAACCTCACAATTACAGGGACCAGTGGTTCCCATGGCCATGCTGATAATGCACTCCCAGATCTTTTTATTTTTTTTTCCTGGTAAAACTGCAACAAGGACAAAAAAAAAAAAAGCATGATGTGAATCAATTCTTATGACAGTAATTGTAATGAGGATGGGAAACGGTACAACTTAGGCATTTGACATCTGAAGCTCCACTTGGTAAAAATCTAATTTATTTTTCATTAGAGTTTCCTCACAGAAGATCCTATGGGACAGGTCAGAAGTCCCTGCCCTCCTTGCAATCAGATTAGTCCATCTGGCCTCCTGCCATCTCTAAATGCTATTCTCTGAACAACAGTCACATGCAGATGGACACTCCAGTGACATTTTTTGGTTTCAGCCAGGGAAGAAAATACAGTCCATTGTGCTGAAAAGTCCTGTTAACAATGCATGTGGAAAAGCTATTGCTTCCATGAAAATTATGGGGTGAAATGTTGATGGTATTTAACTAGGGGTCCCAATAATTCTCAAGTCATGCCCTATTACCCTCTTACTAAGCAAGATTTCCAAAGGAGCTTAACACGAAGAAATTACAGCCAATGATTCATAAATTCTCTTTGTTTTTAGCTGAACTTTGCCAAATACTCCTTAAAGAAAACTGCTGATAATATTGGGTTATATCAAGCAGTTTGGAGGCTTTCCTGATACCTCAGTTGGTAAAGAATCTGCTTGTAATGCAGGAGACACTGGATCCATTCCTGGGTTGGGAAGATCCCCTAGAGAGGGAAAGGCTACCCACTCCAGTATTCTGGCCTGGAGAATTCCATGTACTGATAACCCATGGGGTTGCAGAGTCAGACACTACTAAGTGAGTTTAACTTTTACTTTCATGAAACTTAACTTTTTAAAATCATTTTATGTGTTTATTTTTATTTTTGGCTGCGCTGGGTCTTTAGTGCTGCGTGTGGGCTCTCTCTAGTTTTGGCAAGTGGAGGCTACCCTACTTGCACGGGCCTCACATGTGGAGGCTTCTCTCGGTGCAGAGCACAGGTTCCAGGACCTGGGGGCTTCCAGAGTTGTGGCAATGGGCTCAGTAGTTGTGGTGCATGGGCTTAGTAGCCCCATAGCACGTGGAATCAAATACGTGTCCCCTGCATTGCTAGATAGATTCTTAAGCATGAGACCACCAGGAAAGTCTTGCAGCTTAGCTTTAAGGCCTGTGGAGGACCACCAGCTTCTCACATGCAAGCCTGGATCCAACTTTCACCACCCTTGGATCCAGCACAATGACCAGTGTTCAGGGGGAAAGAAAAAGGAAGACAGCCAACTCTGTTGGCTGGCCCTCCTCAGTTACTAGTTGCAAGACCTGGAGAAGTGGTAACCAGACTGAGTAACCTAGACTCATATCTACAGTGATGCTGTCCACAAGGAAGAACCAGGCAAGATAGAGGGCTACAAGGACATGCATTCGTCTTCTCTTGCAGGAACGCCAAAATTGCACCTTGCTATGGAACAACCATTGACAGGAGAATGCTGGATCCCACCAGATAAAGATACTCCACATCCAAGAACAAAGGAGAAGCCCCAGCAAGATGGTAGGAGGGGGAAATCAGGTTTAGAATCAAACCCCATATATGCCAGAAATGCTCAGAGGGCTCAAACAGAAGCTTGAGAGCACCAGGACCCAGATACCCCACAGAGACTGAGCCAGACCTGCCTTTGAGTGTTGGAGTATCTGCTGCAGAGACAGGGGTCTCCACCTATGCTACTGGAGAAGAGTGGAGAAATAACTCCAAAAGAATGAAGAGACAGAACCAAAGCAAAAACAACAGTCAGTTGTGGATGTGACTGGTGATGGAAGTAAAGTCTGATGCTATAAAGAACAATATTGCATAGGAACCTGGAACGTTAGGTCCATGAATCAAGGCAAATTGGAAGTGGTCAAACAGGAGATAGAAAGAGTAAACATCAATATTTTAGGAATCAGCGAACTAAAATGGACTAGAGTGGGTGAATTTAATTCAGATGACCATTATATCTACTACTGTGGGCAGGAATCCCTTAAAAGAAATGGAGTAGCCTTCATAGTCAATAAAAAATCTAAAATGCAGTACTTGGGTACAATCTCAAAAATGACAGAAAGATCTCTGTTCATTTCCAAGACAAACCATTCAATATCACAGTAATCCAAGTCTATGCCCCCAACCAGTAATGCTGAAGAAGCTGAAGATGAGTGGTTCTATGAAGACCTCAAGATCTTCTAGAACCAACAATCAAAAAAGACATCCTTTTCATCATATGGGACTGGAATACAAAGTAAGAAGTCAAGAGATACCTGGAGTAACAGGCAAGTTTGGCCTTGGAGTACAAAATGAATCAGGGCAAAGGCTAACAGAGTTCTGCCAAAAGAAGGCACTGGTCATAACAAACACCCTCTTCCAACAACACAAGCGACAACTCCACACGTGGACATCACCAGATGATCAATACCAAAATCAGACTCATTATATTCTTTGCATCCAAAGATGGAGAAGCTCTATACAGTCAGAAAAAACAAGACTGGGACTTGACTGTGGCTCAGATCATGAACTCCTTATTGCCAAATTCAGACTTAAATTGAAGAAAGTGGGAAAACCACTAGACCATTCAGATATGACCTAAATCAAATCCCTAACGATTATACAGTGGAAGTGAGAAATAGATTCAAGGGACTAGATCTGATAGATAGAGTGCCTGATGAACTATGGACGGAGGTTCTTGACATTGTACAGGAGGCAGTGATCAAGACTATTTCCAAGAAAAAGAAATGCAAAAAAGTAAAATGATTGCCTGACGAGGCCTTACAAATAGCTGAGAAAAGGAGAGAAGCAAAAGGCAAAGGAGAAAAGGAACGATATACTCATCTGAATGCAGAGTTCCAAAGAAGAGCAAGGAGAGATAAGAAAGCCTTCCTAGTGATCAGTGCAAAGAAATAGAGGAAAACAATAGAATGGAAAAGACTAGAGATCTCTTCAAGAAAAGTGGAGATACCAAGGGAACATTTCATGCAAAGATGGGCATAATAAAGGAAAGAAACAGTATGGACCTAACAGAAGCAAAAGAGATTTTAAAAAGTGGCAAGAATACACAGAAGACCTATACAAAGAAATATCTTAATGACCCAGATAACCACGATGGTGTGATCACTCACCTAGAGCCAGATATCCTGGGATATGAAGCCAAGGGGGCCTTAGGAAGAATCACTATGAACAAAGCTAGTGAAAGTGATGGAATTCCAACTGAGCTATTTCAAATCCTGAAAGATATTGCTGCTAAAGTGCTGCACTCAATATGCCAGCAAATTTGGAAAACTCAACAGTGATCACAGGACTGGAAAATGTCAGCCTTTATTCCAATCTCAAAGAAAAGGAATGTCAAAGAATGTTCAAACTACTCTACAATTGCACTCATCTCACATACTAGCAAAGTAATGCTCAATATTCTCCCAGCCAGGCTTCATTAGTATGTGAATCAAGAAATTCCAGATGTTCAAGTTGGATTTAGAAAAGGAAGAGGAACCAGAGATCAAATTGCCAACATCTGCTGGATCATTGAAAAAGCAAGAGAGTTCCAGAAAAACATCTACTTTTGTTTTATTGACTATGACAAACCTTTGACTGTGTGGTTCACAACAATTGATGGAAAATTCTTAAGAAGATGGGAATACTAGACCACCTGACCTGCCTCCTGGGAAATCTGTATGCAGGTCAAGAAGCAACAGTTAGAACTGGACATGGAGCAACAGACTGGTTCCAAATTGGGAAAGGAGTATGCTAAAGCTGTATATTGTCACTCTGCTTATTTAACTTCTATGCAGAGTACATCATGAGAAACACTGGGCTCGAAGAAGTACAAGCTGGGATCAAGATTGCCAGGAGAAATATCAATAACCTCAGATATGCAGATGACACCACTCTTATGGCAGAAGGTGAAGAAGAACTAAAGAGCCTCTTGATGAAAGTGAAAGAGGAGAGTGAAAAAGTTGGCTTAAAACTCAACATTCAGAAAACGAAGATCATGGCATCCAATCCCATCACTTCATGGCAAATAGATGGACAAACAGTAGAAACAGTGGCAGATTTTATTTTCTTGGGCTCCAAAATAACTGCAGATGGTGACTGCAGACATGAAATTAAAAGATGCTTGCTCATTGGAAGAAAAGCTATGTCTACCTCCGAGAGCACATTAAAAAGCAGAGACATTACTTTGCCAACAAAGGTCCGTCTAGTCAAGGCATGGTTTTTCCAGTGGTCATGTATGGATGTGAGAATTGGACTATAAAGAAAGCCGAGTGCCAAAAATTGAGGCTTTTGAACTATGGTATTAGAGGAGACTCTCTTGAGAGTCCCTTGGACTGCAAGGATATCCAACCAGTCAATCCTAAAGGACATCAGTCCTGAATATTCATTGGAAGGACTGATAATGAAGCTGAAACTCCAACACTTTGACCACCTGATGGGAAGACCTGACTCCTTAGAAAATACCCTGATGCTGGGAAAGATTGAAGGCAGGAGAAGGGGACGACAGAGGATGAGATGGTTCGATGATATTTCCAACTCGACTGACATGAATATGAGCAATCTCCAGGAGTTGGTGATGGACAGGGAGACCTAAAGTGCTGCAGTCTATGGATTGCAAACTGTCAGGTATGACTGAGTGACTGAATTGAACTGAACTGCCCACTAGTGAACCTCTAATCAGTACTTTGGGCTTGAAGTCATAAGTGAGCAAACTATAGACTGCAGGTCATATCCAGTCCACCTCCTGTTTGTCCTTATAAATAAAGTTTTATGTGAACACAGCTTTAAATGAAAACATGTCCATTTGCTTACATCTTACCTATGTCTACTTTGAGTCTATAGCAGTAGAACTGAATAGTGGTTAAAAATATCATCTAACCTTCAAAGCCTGAAATATTAGCCTTAGGCATTTACCAGAATGCCTGGGACGCAAACTAATAATCAGGGGCACTTTCTTCCTCCTCAACCAGTTCACTTCTGTTCGTATTACCCTGTTGGGTTTAATAATCAAGCCTGTATTCAATCAGGGGAATAGCTGAGGTTTCTTTCATGGAACATTGGACATACAGGCATTCTTGAGGCTTTGTTTACTCTTTCTCTCTCATAAAATGTTTTCACCATAAATTTTTTTACTTCTGTGATTTATCCTTGGGACATATACAAAGCCATGTGTCATACTAGTCATAATAACAGACAAAATTCGGGGGGAAAAAACTATATATGTAGCAATAGGAAAAGGGCAGAGCCATATAAAACAGCATTAAGCATTTTCAAAGAATAGGTATTATTCATATTAAAATTCCAAATAAAAGGTGGGACATAAAATTATGTGTTTTCAAAACTTTAAAAGCAAACACATATATGCAAGCACATAGTTTAAAGGCAGTTATTGTGTGATATGATTTCCTTCTCTTTTTCTTTTTTTCAACAGTTCACATTTTCCATCATAAGCATGAGTTACATTTAACATACTCAGATGGCTTTAAAACACTGGTTTAGAAGGGCCCAGACTGGAGTGTTGTATGAGGTATTAGGTCGCCATCCATTTCCATCACATTTTTGAAAGCTTTGATTTTTAACAAAGGGCTTCAGAGCTAAGAAAAAGTTGAAAACCACTATTACTTGGAGTGTTCTAAAACTTTTTTGAAGTCGTTTTCAAAACCTTTTCTTCTGTTGCATGAGTGGATAAGAATATATTTTTCCTTGGGTACTTGGATTAATGATAAAGGAGGGTTCTATAAAGGTTCAGATCCTCGAGCTTATGTGACAGAATCCTAAGGCAGTGGGGCCAAACTGGTATAGAATTCAGAAACCCTGACATCTTAAAATGGTGAAATGGGGTCACAGAAATGTCCTTCCTTCATAGTCATGGTAAGAGGGAAATGGAAGGGAAGAGGACAGGGCAGCTCACCAGTTTACAACCCAGGAAGCCCTTCCTGGGGCAGAGGAGTGACTGCTGCAGTTGGTCTAGATACCTAGAAAATGGGCTGCCTGACAGCTTACATTTTCTCTTTTTTTCATCTATTTTTGCCAATATTTTTAATTATACTTTTTCTTTTTCACCTGCTTTTAATTATCTTTATGATAAAAGGAAAAAACTTAAGAAATAAAACCATCAAGTATTGCTCTGATAGCCAGATTTGCCTTAATACACCATCCAGAGTAAGCCCCAACAAAGTCCCAGATAATGAAATGCATCCTCTGGGTTGACAAGTCAGTGTTGCATAAAATTGAGAAGCAATTTGCCTTCGCTGTTGCTCTCAGTAGGTAACTGTTGCCTCGGGAACACACCAGCTATGCTAAATGCTATTTCCCAATCCTGGGCTCGTGAGCCGACCTCAGAAAGTGTCACTGTGGAAGCCTAGGAAGAAAGGGGATGTGGCTTCACAGGGAAAGCAGGTGAGATGTTAGCCATCGGCCAACACTTGCTATTTTGCTGAGGCTTCCATTGGTCAGTCATAGTAAATACTGCCTTCACTCTCTCTCACACACACCATATACACATATGCACACACACACAAACACAACCATTCCCTTGGAGACTCCCTTCCTCCATTCAAGTCTTAACAGTTATTTTGTTCTTGCTATGAGTAGTCAGTGCTATACATTAGAATTTCTCAGTAGTGATCAACTCTATATTCTGGGATCCTGGCATAACAGGAAATTCAGTAAATATTTGTTCAAAGAATTCAGAACAGAATTGCACAGGCAGTGTTATTGGTCCTCCTGGTCTGGATCATGGAAAAAGCAACAGAGTTCCAGAAAAACATCTATTTCTGCATATTAAAAGCAGAGACATCACTTTACCAACAAAGATCTATATTGTCAAAGTTATATATTTTTAGAGCACTTAGAGAGCACGAAGAGACAGAAAGCAGTCAAACAGGCAAGGTGTGGAGTCCAAGGACATTCAGCTGGAAATGGTTGAGTATCCTTGTAGATAATAAGTGAAGTGAAGTGAAGTGAAATGAGCTTGCTCAGTCGTGTCCAACTCTTTGCAACCCCATGGACTGGAGCCTACCAGGCTCCTCCATCCAGGGTATTTTCCAGGCAAGAATACTGGAGTGGGTTGCCATTTCCTTCTCCAAGGGAACTTCTCGACCCAGGGATTGAACCCGGGTCTCCTGTATTGCAGGCAGGCGCTTTATGCTCTGAGTCACTGGGGAAGCCCATAGATAATCAGTAATCAGTAGTACTATTAATTCTGTGATTACATATGTTGTTGCTGTTCAGCCACTAAGTTGTGTCTGACTCTTTGTGACCTCATGGACTGCAGCACGCCAGGCTTCTCTGTTCCTCACTATCTCCTGGATTTGCTCAAGTTTATGTCCATTGAATCGATGATGTCATCCAAACATCTCATCCTCTGCTGCCCTCTTCTCCTTTTGCCTTCAGTCTTTCTCAGCATCAGGGTCTTTTCCAATGAGTCAGCTGTTCACATCACATGGGCAAAGTATTGAAGCTTCAGTTTCAGCATCAGTCCTTCCAAGGGACTCTCAGGAGTCTTCTCCAGCATGACAGTTCTTCAGTGCTCAGCCTTCTTTATGGTCCAACTCTCACATCTCACAAGACTACTGAAAAAATATATATAACTTTGACAATATAGATCTTTGTTGGTAAAGTGATATCTCTGCTTTTAATATGCAGAATTAGATGTTTTTCTGGAACTGTTGCTTTTCCATGATCCAGCAGATGTTGGTAATTTGATCTCTGGTTCCTCTGCCTTTTCTAAAACCAGCTTGAACATCTGGAAGTTCACAGTTCACGTATTGCTGAAGCCTGGCTTGGAGAACTTTGAGCATTACTTTACTAGTATGTGAGATGAGTGCAATTGTGCAGTAGTTTGAGCATTCTTTGGCATTGCCTTTCTTTGGCATTGGAATGAAAACTGACCTTTTCCAGTCCTGTGGCCACTGCTGAGTTCTCCAAAGTTACTGACATATTGAGTGCAGCACTTTCACAGCATCATCTTTCAGGATTTGAAAGAGCTCAACTGGAATTCCATCACCTCCACTAGCTTTGTTTGTAGTAATGCTCCCTAAGGCCCACTAGACTTCACACTCCAGGATGTCTGGCTCTAGATGAGTGACCACAAGATCGTGGTTATCTGGGTCATTAAGACCTTTCTTTGTACAAGTCTGTGTATTCTAGCCCCTTCCTCTAATTTCTTCTGCCTTTGTTCATTTCTTACCATTTCTTTCCTTAAATGTCCATGCCCATTTTTGCATGAAATGTTCCTTTGATAGCTCTAATTTTCTTTAAGAGATCTCCAATCATTCCCATTCTATTGTTTTTCTCTATTTCTTTGCATTGTTCACTTAAGAAGGCCTTCTTATCTCTCCTTGCTATTCTCTGGAACTCTGCAGTGGGTATGTTTTTCTCTTTCTCCCTTGCTTTTCACCTCTCTTCTTTCCTCAGCTGTTTGTAAGCCCTACTCAGACAGCCACTTTGCCTTCTTGCATTTCTTTTTCATTAAGATGGCTTGAGTCACTGCTCCCTGTATACTGTTATGAACCTCTGTCTGGAGTGCTTCATGCAGTCTATCTACCAGATCTAATCCTCTGAATCTATTCATCACCTCCACTGTATAATCATAAGGTATTTTATGTAGGTCATACCAGAATGGACTAGTTGTTTTCCTGACTTTCTTTAATTTAAATCTAAATTTTTCTATAAGGAACTGATGATCTGAGCCACAGTAGCTCCAGGTCTTGTTTTTGCCAATTGTATAGAGTTTCTCCATCTTTGGATGCAAAGAATGTAATCAACCTGATTTTGGTATTGACCATCTGGTGATGTCCACCTGAAGAGTCAACTCTTGGTTTGTTGGTTTGTTTGCTATGACCAGTGTGTTCTCTTGGCAAAATTCTGTTAGCCTTTTCCCTGCTTCATTTTGTACTCCAAGACCAAACTTACCTGTTACTCCAAGTATCTCTTGACTTCCTATTTTTGCATTCCAGTCCCCTATGATGAAAAGGACATCTTTTTTGGTGTTAGTTTTAGAAGGTCTTGTAGGTCTTCTTTGGCATCAGTGGTTGGGCATACATACACTTGGATTACTGTGATATTGAATGGTTGGCCTTGGAAACAAATCACACGTATATCATTTTTAGGAACAGCTTCACTCCCCATATCTATCTTTCCCAAGAAATAAATTTGCATGCCATATAAAGTTGTTTTCTCAGTAAAAGCTCAGAACCTAGTAGGTAAATGAACTCTAAGACTTTTGTTAATTCATTTACTTTAACATTTTTCTTACTGCCCCCTGTTATTTTATTTCACAAGAAAATAGTGAATTACTTTGTTACTTTACCCTTATTGTTACTGATGAAGGAATTTAAGTTTGAAGTGTGTTCACAAAATAGTAGAGACTGGATCTGAATAAAGATTTCTCAGATATCAAAACCTACTTCTCAAATTCAGTTCAGTTCAGTTGCTCAGTTGTGTCCAACTCTTTGTGACTCCATGAACCACAGCATGCCAGGCCTCCTTGTCCATCACCAACTCCCTGAGTCCACCAAAACCCATGTCCATTGAGTCAATGATGCCATCCAACCATCTCATCCTCTGTCATCCCCTTCTCCTCTTGCCCTCAATCTTTCCCAGCATCAGGGTCTTTTCCAATGAGTCAGCTCTTCACATCAGGTGGAAAAGTATTGGAGTTTCAGCTTCAACATCAGTCCTTCCAATGAACACCCAGGACTGATCTCCTTTAGGATGGATGGATGGATCTCCTTGCAGTCCAAGGGACTCTCAAGAGTCTTCTCCAACACCACAGTTCAAAAGCATCAATTCTTTGGCACTCAGACTTCTTTATAGTATAACTCTCACATCCATACATGACCACTGGTAAAACCATAGCCTTGACTAGATGGACCTTTGTTGGCAAAGTGTTGTCTCTGCTTTTCAATATGCTGTCTAGGTTGGTCATAACTTTCCTTCCAAGGAGCAAGCATCTTTTAATTTCATGGCTGCAATCACCATCCGCAGTGATTTTGGAGCCCAGAAAAATAAAGTCAGCAACTGTTTCCACTGTTTCCCCATCTATTTCCCATGAAGTAATGGGACCAGATTCTGTGATCTTCATTTTCTGAATGCTGAGCTTTAAGTCAACTTTTTCACTCTCCTCTTTCACTTTCATCAAGAGGTTCTTTAATTCTTCTTCACTTTCTGCCATAAAGGTGGTGTCATCTGCATATCTGAGGTTATTGATATTTTTCCCAGTAATCTTGATTCCAGCTTGTGCTTCTTCCAGCCCAGCGTTTCTCATGATGTACTCTGCACATAAGGTAAATAAGCAGGGTGACAATATACAGCCTTGATGTACTCCTTTTCCTATTTGGAACCAGTCTGTTGTTCCATGTCCAGTTCTAACTGTTGTTTCCCGACCTGCATATAGGTTTCTCAAGAGGCAGGTCAGGTGGTCTGGTATTCCCATCTCTTTCAGAATTTTCCACAGTTTATTATGATCCACACAGTCAAAGGCTTTGGCATAGTCAATAAAGCAGAAATAGATCTTTTTCTGGAACTCTCTTGCTTTTTCGATGATCCACCAGATGTTGGCAATTTGATCTTTGTTTCCTCTTACTTTTCTAAAACCAGCTTGAACATCTGGAAGTTCATGGTTCACATTCTGCTGAAGAAATGCTCCTCTAAAAACTGTTGGAATCTTATTAACCAGCCACTTGGAATTTTATATTTTCATTAGAAAATTATAACAATTTAAAATGTATATAGGGGAACAGCAGTAGAGACATATGGGAAAGAAGTCAATGTGAACTCAGAGATGCCCACAGCCTTATTAAGGGATTAAAATAGTCCACTGAGCTGTGATAAATCAAAAGGGTTTCTCTCACACAGCCCCAGCCTCATCTCCTTCTCTTTCTAACCTTAACAAGATGAAGCTACATCACCAAAAATGAGTCATTCATAGTTAATAATATTAATATTAATAAAATATTATCAGAGCATCTAAATATTTTATGTGTATCAGGGGTTTTTATCTTGATTTTCTGTTTGCACCTGAATTTCTGTCTTCTTTCTCTTTACACTGTCTTCAAAAAATAAATTCGATGATGTTAAACATCATTTTTAAGTGTTATACAATGTTTCATTCTAGTGGGGACAGAGCTCTTTTAGAAATGAGTTCTGAAATATCCTCTTACCATTATGGCTTGCATTAGAGAGTGTTTGAAAAATAAATAGTTTTGCAGAAGTTGTTAAGGGGATCATCATATGAAAATTCCAATAAACACCTGAATTTCAAGTGATAGTAGAAAGCTATTTTGAATAGTATGAAAGTTGCTTTCTGTTTAGAAATATATCAGTGTTTTAAAAATTATCTTTAGTATTAAAAAAAGAGAGAGAGCAGAGAGAAGAAATAGACATAGAAAAATCTTCTTCACTCATCAAAAACAAATTGACAAAGACAAATCTAACAGCTTCACAGGCCCCTCACAATGCTGTTTGCAAAATGAGGACTCAATAAATATAAAATAAACAGATAACAAATCACAGCTTTCTTAAGTAGAAAACAGGAAGTACTAGCTTTCTCTATTGGGAAGCTAAATACCTGATTAGAAAGTGAACATTGAGGACCCCACCTTAAATATTTGATATATTATTTGGTGAGTGTGTGTGTGTGTGTGTGTGTGTGTACATATATATACATACACTCTACCCTTGAACAAGGTAGGGGTTAGGGGTGTTAATTCTCCATGTAGTCAGAAATTTGTGTATCACTTATAGTCAGCCCTTTGCATCCTTGATTCAGCCAACTGCAGATTGTGTAGTACTTTGGAAAAAAATACTTATATGGGGATATAAGTGGACCTGCACAGTTCAGACTTGTGTTTTTCAAGAGTCAACTGTATATGCATATATATGCACACACACTCATGCACATATTTTTAAAGTAATTTATTTTCTGGTACACAAACTAAGAAGAAAATTATCTGAGTCATCTGCAATGCCACCACCAAGAAAGACACCACTTTCTTGACATTTTGCTGTATAATGCTATCTTTCATCTCTGTCATTATACATATATATATATATATATATATATATATATATATATATATATAAACATGAGCTTCCCTGGTGGCATAGATGGTAAAGAATCTGCCTGCAGTGCTGGAGACCTGGGTTCCATCCCTGGGTTAGGAATCCCCCAGAGGAGGGCATAGCAACTCTCCAGTATTCTTGCCTGGAGAGTTCCATGGACAGAGGAGCCTGGTGGGCTACATACAGTCCATGGGGTCACAAAGAGTCAGACACGACTGAGTAACTAAGCACAGCACAACACATTATACATATACATATAAAAGAGACTAAGATTATACATACATCCATAGAGTACATACATAGAAATCAAACAGTACATAGACTTTTTATTCCGCTTTTATGCACAACATTTTAACTGAGAATTTCCCAAGAAGATAAAAATAGTCATAAACATTTTTAATGACTGTATAGGATAATAAGTATCATACTCTATGAAAATATTTTACATTCATTTGTTTTTTGGGAATGATTATTACTTGTAATTTTTCACAATTATCATTTAAAATGCAATGAATAATCTTCTATATAAACCAAGGATTATATTTGTTATATCCTAAGAAATTATGTTATCATTTTTTAAGATAGAGATTTGTAAGTGAACTACTTTAGAAATGATTTAAGGTGGTTTTTAACTTTAAATACTTACGTGTTTTGCTTACAGGAATAATATATGCTGTGGTAGGCAGAATAATGAAACCTAAGGATGTGACTAGGGCAGCAAATGAGGAAGATGCAACCTTACTGAAGGGAGGAGGCACTTGCCAAGTTTTAGGGGTGGCCTGTAGAAGCTGGATAAGACAGTAATAAATTCTCCCCTTGAGTCTCCAAAAAAGGGACACGGTCCAGTCATTTTAGCCCATAGTGACCCGCGTCAGATTTAGAGTCTACAACTCTAAGATACCTGAAACATAGCAAATGGATGTTGTTTCAGGCTGATGTTTTACCTCTGCAGTGCGACGTTTACCAACAATAAAAACTAACACACGTGATCTACAGAGCATCCGGAATATGGGGGAAAAGCACCAAGAAGGTGGGCATCTGTAACACTAGAATCCA
This sequence comes from Aepyceros melampus, assembly GCA_006408695.1. Classification (NCBI taxonomy): domain Eukaryota; kingdom Metazoa; phylum Chordata; class Mammalia; order Artiodactyla; family Bovidae; genus Aepyceros; species Aepyceros melampus. The sequence continues at coordinate 77,545 of SJXQ01012258.1, forward strand.
GACTTTTTAATAATAGTAAAATGTAGATTCCTTTCTTTCTGGTTAGCTTTTTTTAACTGACAATATATATAATTTTCTTTTTTTAAATTAAGGGTACACTGAATTCTCTAATTCTCTCCTAATAGTAAGCTCATTAAACAAATTTTGTTAAAAACTCATTTAAAACACTATTTGACTATTTCATTAATCTATCATTTGTATGCACTATAACAAACTTATTATACATTAGACTATTTTCAAATATTTGTGGTTGTTAATTATTCTTTTTTTAAGCCCAACATTTTAACTTAAAAACTTTAAATATATTGAAAAGTGGAAAGAATCATTCTGTGAATAACACACCAAACTCCTAGGTTTACTATCAATTAAACATTAACTAATTAATGTTTGATTATATTTAGCTGAGAATATATCCATCCACTTATTCTTCCTCTATATATCTTTCAATACATTTTGATGCATTTTGGAATTAACTGTAAGCCTCACTTCTAAACATTTTAGCATATATTTAATTAACTAGCACTGAGTAAAAATGTCTTAATTAACATACATATAAATATTTTTTCTAAATCATTGATTATTTTCTTAAAATAGCATTTTGGAAAGACAGTAACTGGATCAAAATTTAAGAATATTTAAAGCTTTCAAACATATAAGCAAATGGTTTTCAAAAGAGTTTTGTCAAGTTTATTTCTACCAGTAGTACATGAAAATATCCATTCAATTATATCCTTGTGAATATTAAGTATTATAGTCTTCACTAATGTAATACCATAAAAATTTTATTTGTTTTTGTACTTCGAATTTGTTTGATTTTTTTATGATATGAAGCATTTTCCCATCTTTTTCATTTACATATTCCTCTGTCAATTTTCTAATTCAAGCATATGCCTAGTATCCCTTTCAAATTATAGTGGTTTTCTCATCAATTTGTGTGAGCTTTATGGGCTTCCCTGGTGGCTCAGAGGTTAAAGCGTCTGCCTGCAATGCGGGAGACCCGGGTTCGTTCTATTCCTGGGTCAAGAAGATCCCCTGGAGAAGGAAATGGCAACCCACTCCAGTACTCTTGCTTGGAGAATCCCGTGGAGGGAGGAGCCTGGTGGGCTACAGTCCACGGGGTCGTAAAGAGTCAGACACGACTGAGCTACTTCACTTTCTTTTTGTATATTAGAATTATTGACAAAACAATATGAACAGCTTTAAGGAACTTGATGCATATTTTCAACTCCCAAATAAGAATATTGGTAGTGGTCTAGAAGCTAAGTCATGTCTGCCTCTTGCAACCACAGGGACTGCAGCCCGCCAGGCTCCTCTGTCTATGAAATTTCCCAGGCAAGAATACTGCAGTGGGTTGCCATTTCCTCCTCCAGGAGATATCCCTGACCCAGGGGTCAAACCTGCATCTTCTGTCTTGCAGCCAGATTTTTTACTGCTGAGCCACCAGGGAATATTGCATATGACATAATGAGACATGAGACAAACTCATAAAATCTCTATCTCCCAAATGATCTAATCTCTACATCTCAATAATTATCATTCAAGAAGAAAATAAAAATAATCAATACTTTCACTCTAAGATAAAAAACAAACAACAAACCAAAAAACAAGCAAAGGATACTCTGACTGATACTGGCCTCTAAAATGATAAAACTTTGAATGTTTCTTATAAATCTGGACTCTTAACAAAATTATTTTCTTGGGTTTTCTCTAACGGTAGTCTGAAGATGTGGCACCACCTCTCTGAATGGCATAATCATTTTTCACTATAAGATCAACATAATTTTGGCAACTATGCAGTTTTGCACTATTTCCCTAAAATGCTTTTTGTGTTTGTTCCATATCCTCCTGGAGTCTTGAGTCTCCAGTAAATTTTGCCAGGGGCTTCCCAAGTGGCCCAGTGGTAAAGAATTCACCTGACAATGCAGGAGACACAAGAGATGTGGGCTCAATCCCTGGTTCAGGAAAATCCTCTGGAGAAGGAAACGGCAACACTCCAGTATTCTTGAGTGGAAAATCCCACAGACAGAGGAGCCTGGTGAGCTACAGTCCATGGGGTTGTGGTCATGACTGACCACACACACACACAGAGTTACTAATGAAAGAGCTTTCATATCAGACTATCCCTCTTGCAAATAACACTTACAAACTCTGGACAAAAATTTTTTTTGACTGAATGACTGAAATTTTTTAAATCACTGAAATCACAGTAAAGCAACCAAAATCAAATAGAACACGGAAGGCATTTGACTCTTGGAAGTCTCACCATATTAAGTGAGATATATGTTTATATAATTTGTTCCATAAGGGTACTCCATAGCTGCAGGCATAGAGTGGCTACAATTTTCGAAGCAAGACATAGATTATTTTGTTTTGATTTGGTTTTCATCTAAGGAATCAAGAAAGGGAGTTTGGAATTGCAAGAAAGGTTGGAAATTAAAGGGGCAAATTGCAGATATAAAAGATAGCCAGATCTTCCCAATTTTCATGTGAGATTTTCCTCAAATGCTTGGCTAATCCCTGAACTGCACATACATGAGAGAGAGATGCCAAGGATATCAGAGTGAAAACAGCAACTAGAAACCTAGAATAAGGGGCTGCTGCTGCTGCTATCGCTTCAGTCGTGTCTGACTCTGTGTGACCTCATAGACGGCAGCCTACCAGACTCCTCCGTCCCTGGGATTTTCCAAGAAAGAGTACTGGAGTGGATTGCCATTGCCTTCTCCGAATAAGAGAAATGTGTAATTCTTTATCTTAAAATTGGAGGAAGTTGAAAAATGCCTCAAGCTTTTTCTGGAAACAAGACTAACCACTTAAGGAGTAAAGGAAACATTTCAGAACTAAAGAATTAGCACTAGGGAAATTACAGCAAGAAAGAGATCTGCTTTTGTAGATTAAAAAACGAAGCCTTCACAGGTACAAGATGAGCAATCAGTAATTTAACTGCCTAATAAAGCAAAATTCAACATTCTTTAGTGGAAGATAACAGAATCCAGGCTCTAAAAAGTGTCATTTAAAATATCCACTAGTCAATGAAAATTTATCAGATTTGGTAGGGAAGGAGGGTAGCACAGGGGAAGGACCAGAACGTGTAAAGTTGGGAAATATGTCATTCAAGAAAAATATACTCAGAACAAATCAGATTTGCTATTTTCAGATAAGATTTTAAAGTGACTAAGGTAAAAACAATATACAGTTTATATAAAAAGACAAAAATATAAGTGAATATATTGAGAATTTAATAAGAGATTTCTACAGTATAACAAAAATAATACAGTTGATCCTTGAACAACACAGGGGTTAGGGACACTGGCCCCACACAGCTGGAAATCCTCATATACCTTTACATTTGGCCCACTGTATCCACAGTTCTGCATCCATGGATTTATCCAACTGTGGGTCACGTAATACTCTGTGTGCGTGTGTGCTAAGTTGCTTTAGTCATGTCTGACTCTTTGTGACCCTGTGTTCCGTAGCCCACCAGGCTCCACTGTCCAAGGGATTCTCCAGGCAAGAGTACTATAGTGGATTACCATGCCCTCCTCCAGGGGATCTTCCTGACCCAAGGATTGAACTCCTGTCTCTTTACCTCTTTTGCACTAGCAGGAAGATTCTTTACCACTAGTGCCACCTGGGAAGCCCTCTAGGACTGTTACATGTATTTACTGAAAAATATCCACCATGTATAAGTGGACCTGCACAGTTCAAATCCATGTTGTTCAAGGGGCAACTATAAATCTAAAGACTAAATAATACATATCTGAAACCAAACTTTTAAAAATAAAGATATTAAAAATAACCAAGGGGAAAAAAAAACATTACATGCAGGGGAATAATGACAAAATGACAGTTGATTTCATGGTAAAAACAATTAAGGTCACAAAATAATAGAATAATATATGTAAAGTCAGCCTGGAGTTCTATATCTTATGAAAATACCCCTCAAAAATGAAGATAAAATAAAGATGCTTTCAGGAAAAAGAAAAAAGAAAGTAAAGAGAATGCATTGCCAATAGACTCACTAAAAGTTATTTAGTGAGTCTATTCCACCCAAAAAAAAAAAAAATCTAAAGAAAGTTTACATATTAGACATATTTTTAAAAATATTTTTGTTTGATGGTTTGCTTTCTTTCTTTTATATAATTGTAGTGTTTTACATAGACATATCTTTCCTTCTTTGTTCCAATGTATAAATTCACAATGACAAAGATGTGATTAGGAGACAATTATTATGCTATAGCTTTATCTACTATTTTATTTTGTCCTGGCCAAAAAAAAAATAAAACTAGGTTTTATTATTACCCACTTGCTATATACTGTGACAATCTTTATTATTTTAACACCATTTGAGATGATGAAATGTAGTTTACCCAAGATAGATTTTACTGTCACTCCCATTTTACAGACTACAGAATTGTGAATTTAGAAAGATTAGGCAATTTGCCTAAGTGAAAAAGCTAGTAAGTTGCTAGCTAAAATTAAATTGCAGCTTGTTGACTGCTGAGCCATGCTTTTAAACACAGCATTCTATATTGCCTGCATCTATCCTACAAACTTCATTCCAGTGCAGAGATCAGGGAAGTAATCACTGACAGTTTCCTATAATGCTTGTGTAGTTCATTATATTAAAATCCAACAGGTTTTTTGGCTATATGATGTGAGATGAAGTTTTAACTGTATATTAAGTGTTTACATGTTTGAGGGTCTGGGTCATCTTGCCTTTTCACTGATCATTCTGTCGACCTCTGCGCCAGTAGCCTACTCTTAATGACTGGGGCCTATGGAAAAGAGTTTTGACAGCTGAGAATCACAAAATTGTTCAGCTTTCCTTACTGTGACTTTAAAAAAAAAAAAAAAAAAACTGATGACAAAAATCAAATCCTGCCTGAGGTAGGTTACACAAATTTCAACCCTAATAGCAAGTTTCCTTCAGCTGGTACAAGAAGCAGGGGAATTTTTGTGCAACTGACTCGTGTATTTGCATTTTTGACCCCCCTGCTGCCATCTAATCTTCAGCAAAGTGACATTTTGTTACACAGTTCAGATTGCTAATGTGGAAGAGAGATTTTCATCATCATTCAGCTCCCTGGGATAAGAGCAACAATTGGGCAGCACAGATTTATTAGAGACAGCAAGAGCAAAAGCTGCGGAACACACTGCTCAATTCTTCCCTCATAATTCTTGAAAATTTTCAGTCATTATATCTTTTTCACTCATAAATTTGGTTTTAATAGAAGAGTCATGAGTGAGCTTCTGTCTTTTTCTTATCATCCAATGAAAGACCATTTCCTAGTCTGGAATGTAAATGAGGGCACACAAATCTTGTTCTCAGATAGTGAGATTTATTGACTAATATTATCTGTTCCCTTCTTCCAAAATTATGAACATTTTCTAGAATACTGTGTAAGACAGTCTTTGCCTTTATACTTACAAGAGCTATAAATGGTGCTTGGAAGTCAAGCTTACTTTTTGAGCTTTCTAATAAACATTTCAGAAAAGGTCATCTCTCCCAAAGGAGAAATCTGCAGATTGACGGCATGTGGGGACTTGGCATGCTGTGACAACTTGGATGTCACTTCCACTGATATGTGTCACCATCCTGTGGAGACAGGATTTCAGTGGTCAAAAATGACACCTGTGGTTTCACTGCACCCAAAGCTACCAGGAACAATCCACTTCCAACCTGCTTCTCCTGTATCAACAGGGCAGGAAAGATTCATTTGCATGACCACTCTGAGACTATGGAAAGCCCATGACAAGATGTGAAAGAAAAGAAAGAAAGAAAGTGAAGTCCCTCAGTCTGTCTGACTCTGCGACCCCATGGACTGCAGCATGCCAGGCTTCCCTGTCCATCACCAACTCCCAGAGCTTATTCAAACTCATGTCCATAGAGTTGGTGATGCCATCCAACCATCTCATCCTGTTGTTCCCTTCTCCTTCCACCTTCAATCTTCAATCTTACAGTGGCTGTACTAGTTTGCATTTCCACCAACAGTGTAAGAGGGTTCCCTTTTCTCCACACCCTCTCCAGCTTTTATTGTTTGTAGACTTTTTGATGGCAGCCATTCTGACCAGTGTGAGATGGTACCTTATTGTGGTTTTGATTTACTTTTCTCTCATAATGAGTGATGTTGAACTTGTTAGCCATTTATATGTCTTCTTTGGAGAAATGTCTGTTTAGTTCTCTGGCCTGTTTTTGATTGGGTCTTTCTTTTTCTGATATTGAGCTGCAATGAACTGCTTGTATATTTTGGAGATTAATTCTTTGTCACTTGCTTCATTTGCTATTATTTTCTCCCATTCTGAAGGCTGCCTTTTTACCTTGCTTATAGTTTCCTTCATTGTGCAAAAGCTATTAAGTTTAACTAGATTCCATTTATTTATTTTTGTTTTTATTTCCATTACTCTGGGAGGTGGGTCATAGAGGATCTTCCAGTGATTTATATCAGAGAGTGTTTTACCTATGTTTTCCTCTAAGAGTTTTATAGTTTCTGGTCTTTAACTTAGATCTTTAATCCATTTTGAGTTTATTTTTGTGTACAGTGTTAGAAAGTGTTCTAGTTTCATTCTTTTAGAGGTGGTTGACAACTGGTCGACAACTGGTCAACAACTGGGAAAACTTTCCCAGTACCACTTGTTAAAGATATTATCTTTTCTCCGTTGCATATTTTTGCATATTTTTGCTTATTTTTCCTCTGTCAAAGATAAGGCATCCATAGAGCACCTATTGATTTTAAAACATATATTGTTTCCATGCATACAAAGGACATTTAAGAAATTAAAATTTACAGACCACAAATCAAGTCTCAAAAGACTTCAAAGACTAAGGTTGTACAGATTATATTTTCTTTCTGCAATGCAATTAAATTCAATATCAATAATAAAAAATTAATAATCTCAAAAGATCTGGAAATTTTTAAATATCTCTTTTAAATAACTGAAAAGTTCAAAGGGAAATCATAACAGAAAGAATAAAATACTTAGAAGAAACTATTGTGTATCAAAATCTGTGGAATATAGCTAAAGTGGTTTTTAGAGGAAAATTTTAGCTTTAAAATAAACTTATATTAGAAAATTTAAAAGTTGAAATTAGCAAGTGAAGCATAATAAAATTAGAAAAAGTAATTAAGTTAAAAGTGAAAATAAATGAAATGCAGAACGAAGTCATTACAGAGCATCACCAAAGACAAATTCAACCCTTTAAAGAGATAAACTAACTAATTCTCTGGAAAATTAATTCAGAAAAAGAGACAGAGAAGAAACAAACTAAAATGTGAACAAAGAGAGAAATAACTGCAGTTATACTAAGGATTTTTTTAAATGCTAAGAAAGTACTAAGAAAAACTGTATGTCAAATATCTTAAAAATGTAAATGAAGTTAAAATATACTAGCAAAAAATAATAATATCAAAAATAGGGAGATGTAGACAGTTTCATAACTCTTAAATTTTTCACAAAAAATTCACATTCAGGTAATACTACAGAATATTTCCACCAAACTTCCAAGAAATATATAATTTCAAAATTCATAAAAGCAGAAAACAGAAAAATGAGAATTTTATAAGAGAATTTCAAATGTTCATCATTTTTTCAATATGGTTATGTGAAGAAATAAGATATAGTTATGCATTGGTCAGTTTGCAATAATTCTCTGTCCTTGGATTTTTTTTATTCTCTTAAATTCTTATTTATCAACTTTATCTCTCTTTCTCCATATTTGTACACAGAAACTTGACCGCATAGTGTTTTATTAAACCTGCAAATTTGATGTATATAAATACCAACTTTTCAAAACAAATTCAAGGATTAAGAGTTAAATCTCAGGTTTTTAGTGTAGGAAAATAGAAAAAAGTTAAAATATTATCTGTCAGATCCTTGGGGAAATGATTATTTCCTCTATTTGAAGTAATCTAAAAAACCATAAAGAGAATAGAAGACTTGCTTGACCATCTAAAATTAAAAGGCATTTACATTAAAAAATAAAACAAGTTAAAAAGGAAAGCAAAAGTTGAAAAAATGTTTACAGCAGGTTGTTAATATATATTACAAAAATATATCTCAAGCCGCTGGGCATCTGATAGCAGGAATTTAGTCACATAAAAAGAAATTCTAATAAAAAAAATATGGGAAATGTTCAACCTCACTGTTAATAAAAATGTAAAGCCAATCTTGAGATAACTATACTTATTAAATTATTCAACAGAACATCAGCCCTCTCCTGGATGCGACAAGAGCAGCCAGTCCAAAGTGACGACGTGAGCAGTGACAGACCTCGAAACTCCAGCAGACATGTCATTCACTAATGCCAAGATGTATTGGACTCTGAAAAACAAAATTCTGTGGCTACACTGTACTGAATGAAATTAAAGTTTTTTTTGGCATGGAAAAAAAAAGTTTAATAAATAAATAATTCAAACTACTCAAAAGTTTTAAATACTCTAAAATGTGGGAATATTCTATTGACCCTGGTATATTCCTATGTGTAAGGTAGTACAATAATTTTTTGAGTCTCCTAGAAGATGGATCCTGGGGCTTCCCATGTGGCACTGGTGATAAAGAATGCACCTACCAATGCAAGAGACAAAGAGACATGAGTTTGATCCATGGGTCAGGAAAATCCCCTGGAGGAGGGCACGGCAACCTACTCCAGTATTCTTGCCTGGAGAATACCATGGACAGAGGAGCCTGGCGGGTTACAATCCATAGCGTCACAAAGAGTTAGATACAACTGAAGCGACTTAGCACAGCACAGCATAGAAGATGGATCCTAAAGAAATAATAGAACAAAATAATTTTTTTTAAAAACTAAATCTATGAAGATAGTGCACTAATATCTATAACAGCAAATACTTGAAAAACATCTAAATGTCATGTAAGTGATGGCACATTAAATTGGTGAAATAATGTAATATACTATTATTAAGATAATGTGGACTTCCCTGGTGGCTCAGATGGTAAAGCGTCTGTCTACGATGCAGGAGACCCAGGTTTGATCCCTGGGTTGGGAAGATCCCTTGGAGAAGGAAATGGCAGTCCACTCCAGTACTATTGCCCGGAAAATCCCATGGACAGAGGAGCCTGGTAGGCTACAGTCCATGGAGACTCGCAGAGTCGGACACGACTGAGCGACTTCACATTCACGTAAGATAATGTGAGCACTACAGACCATTGTAGAAAGTAATAATGATAGCATAATATTACGTAAAAACAGATTATAATCTGATCACTGAAACAAGATGGCAGAGGAGTAGGTGAACGTGGAGTACATCTCGCTCCATGGATACATCAGGAATACACCTTCAGACACAGAGGGGCATGAGGAACACCAGCTAAGAACAGATAGGAGTCCCTGAACAGTGGGAAAGAGTGTATAGACCCAAGCAAAACCAGGTAGGATGAAGGAACTGGGCGAAAAACTGGAGTATTAGGAGGACTGGATCTGCTCTCAGCATGTAGGGAACTGAAGCAGGGGTCCGATCCTCATATCAAGGCAGTTGTCTGAGTCAGGGGAGGAACATTTAAGGCTGAGAATGAAACAGCTGATCTGTGGCAGCCTGAATGGAATGAGAATCAAACAGTCCTTGCCACAGCCATACATACCCTGGACAGGGGCACGGATCCCCTAGAAGGTGTAGTGGCTTGGAGATGGAGTTTGGGAGCTGTGAAGCAATCCCAGGGTGAGGATTGCTGTTGACTGCGGAGAGACAGAGGGGATGTAAGGGAGGAGACTGTGATGGGAAATGCCTGTGGAGGAAACCAGGAAGCCGTGGAAGCAAGGCGATACTGCTGAGTCATGCATAGTGGGTGGAGCCATCACCATAGACTCTCTCTCCACAGGCCAGCTATGGAGCTGAACAATAGAGAGACTGGCCCATCAAATCCCTGAGGCCTGAACTACAGAGTAGGACCACACTCAGGATGCCCCTTTAAGGGCATGACACACCGATCTACAGAGTAGGAACCCACCCAGGGGTGTCCCTCTATGTGCCTGATGCCTCAAACAACAGAGGAGGACCCCAGGAAAGGAAGCACCTTAAAAGCCTGAATGGGCAGAGCTACTGAGAAAGACTGGCCATAGAGGCCTTCTGATCGCCAGCTACAAGAGGCTCGATAAAAGACTCTGATAGGGCCATAACCCCTGCAGCAGAGGCAATCCATGTCCCTGCACACTTGGCACCACCAGGGTCCCAGCAAGCCAAGCAGCTGCGTGACCTTCACACTCAACTCCCACTGGGGCAGAGCTGCCACAGGCAAAAAATAAAAATAAAAAATTTGTGCCTGTGTACACAGAGTCGCTTTGGTGGTGTCTCTTTGGTGACTCTTTGCAACCCTGTAGACTATGGCCTGCCAGGCTTCTCTGTCAGGGGGGGTTCTCCAGGCAAGAATACTGGAGCATATTGGCCAATATTGGTCGCCATACCCTTCTAGAGCTCTATGTTCCCTTCTGCCCTAGCCGCCAAGCCCCCTGAGTACCTGGTGCTGCTGGAACCCCTGCCGCCCAAGCAGCTGCACCACCTCCACACCTGGCCCTCACAGGGGCAGACCCAAGTCCTCCAGGGCAGTCTCAGGAGCAAACCCCAGTGGAGGACCCACATGCAGAGGTGGAAATAAAACTGCAGTTGAAACCCAGAGGCAGTGTGGCTAAGGAAGAAGACCCAAAACCTTCCCACCAGCTGTACAAGCTGCAGATTAAATCCATATGATCAACTAGGCAGATTGTGTCTATGGAATATCTAAAAAGACACTGAGAGCTCCCACAAAAGAAAATGCTCTCGTTCTGATAGGTGTGGACATTGGAGCAAGAACACACAGGAGGAGGACCAGTTTAGAATCTGAGCTGCCCCCACAGCAGGTCCAGAGAGCAGCACAGTGTTGGAGGGCATCCCAGGGAGGTGAGGTAGACTGTGACACCAGAGAGGGAAAGGACTCTGACAGTAGTGACTCAAGAAAAACACTTATTATTCTTCTGTTTTGACTTGTTCTGTAGATTCTTTTTTTTTCTTTTTTTTCCCTTTTCCCCCCTCTGTTGGAGTTGTCCATTTTATTGGCACTAAGAAATGTAATTAAGCTTTTGAGTTTTCTCTTTTTTTTCTCAGTCACATTTTTTATTGTTGTTATAAACCTCTGCCTCTACGTTGGGCTTTGGCAGTTCTAGGGAGTTTTCCTTTTATTTTTAAAATTTGTACTTTTTTAATTTTAATTTTTAATTTTTTTAACAAATTATTGTTTTTGCTACACTTACTCCATTGTTTGCTTTCCCTACTGTTCTTTTCCCCTTGCAGTTAATCTTTAATGTATATAAATCTTCTTTATCTACTTCTGTTTAACTTTGCATATATATTCTTTCTTTCTTTTCTTTCTTTCCTTTCCTCTCAACATATTTGTTGGTTTTATTTTCATTGTTTTATTCCCCAATTGGCACCTTGCTTTAGTTTTGTTTTCCAGTCTGTGCTTTAGTTAGTTTTGTTCTTAACTGGTAAATATGATTTCTGATTTCCTTTCTTCACTGGGTCAATCTACTGTACTTTATCTTTGTTAGACTGTTTTGACTTTGCTCATGGGTGTATATATATGTGTGTATATTCCATTATTTTAATTATGATTTGCCTGATTTTTTAACTGCCATTTGTCTGGGGCTCATCTTTGGTTTCTAGTTTTTGGTTATTTGTTTTAATCTCACCTAACGCCATAACAAACTACTTGTGGCATGTTCGTTCTCAATCAGAGATCAATCTCTGAGCCTTTGGAGTGGGAGCACTGACTCCAAAACCCTAGACTACCAGAGAATTAACCCTATGGAGCATCAAATAGTGAGAACTCACACAAAGGAAACCACTTGAATATAAGACCCAGCATCACCCAACCACCAGTAGCACCCTATGCAGGGTGCCTCATCTAAATAACAAACTAAGCAAAAATACAAACCCAGCCATAGCAGACAGGATTACCATCTCACTCAACCTTGCCCATCAAAACAAACAAACAAAAACTCAGCAAAAATCTCACCCTATATGAAGTTTACACAAACCACTGGACCAACCTTAGGAGGGCAGAAACCAAAAGGAATTCAGTCTTGAAGCCTGGAAAAAAGAGACCTCAAACACAATAAATTAAAAAAATAATGAAAAGGCAGAGAAATACTACACAAATGAAGGAACAAACTAGAAACACAGAAGTCCAAATAAGTGAAAAGGAAATAGGCAAATTACCTGAAAAAGAATTCAGAATAATGACAGAAAAGATGACCAAAAACCTTAAAAACAAAATTGAGAAAATACAAGAATCAATTAACAAAGACATAGAAGAATTAAAGAATAGACATACAGAGACAAACAACACAATTATTGAAATTAAAAATACTCTAAAAGGAATCAATAGCAGAATATCTGAAGCAGAAGAATGAATCAGTGAGCTGGAAGATAAAATGGTGGAAATAACTTCTGAAGAGCAGAATAAAATGTAAAGAATGAAAAGAAATGAGGATAGTCTCAGAGACATCTGGGACAATATCAAACACACCAACATTCAAATTATAGGGGTCTCAGAAGAAGAAGAGAAAAAGAAACGGTATGAGAAAGTGTTTGAAGAGATTATAGTTGAAATATTCCCCAATGGAAAGTCCAAGTCCTCAATCAAATCCAAGAGGCACAAAGAGTCCCGTATAGAATAAGATTCTCCCAAGGAGAAACAGACCAAGAAACATACTAATAAAACTAACAAAGACTAAACACAAAGAAGGAATATTAAAAGTAGCAAGAGAGAAATAACAAGTAACCTACAAGGGAAACCCCATATCCTTAACAGCTGACCTTTCAGCAGAAACTCTGCAGGCCAGAAGGTAATGGCAGGATATATTTAAAGTTATGAAAGGGAAAAATCTACTACCAAGATTACTGTACCTGGCAGGAATCTCACTAAGTTGATGGAGAAATAAAAAGCTTTTCAGACAAGCAAAGTTAAGAGAATTCAGTACCACCAAACCAGCTTTACAACAAATCTTAAAGGGACTTATATAGTCAAGAAATATGAGAGGAGAAAAAAGATTTACAAAATCAGCCCTCCCAAAAAACAATTAAGAAAATGGAAATAGGAACATATATATCAATAATTACTTTAAATGTAAATGGATTAAATGCTCCAACCAAAAGACACAGACTGGCTGAATGGATACAAAAACAAGACCCATATATATGCTGTCTACATTAAACCCACTTCAGACCTAAAGACACATAGACTGAAGGTGAGAGGATGGAAAAATATATTCCATGAAAATGGAAAGCAAAAGAAAGCTGGAGTAACAATCCTCATATCAGACAAAATAGACTTTAAAATAAAGATTATAAGAGATAAGGAAGGATACTACATAATGATCAAGGGATCAATCTAAGAGGAAGTCACAACAATTGTAAATATCTATGCACCAAACATCGGAGAAGGCAATGGCAGCCCACTCCAGTACTCTAGCTTGGAAAAATCCCATGGATGGAGGAGCCTGGAAGGCTGCAGTCAATGGGGTTGCAAAGAGTTGGACATGACTGAGCGACTTCACTGTCACTTTTCACTTTCATGCATTGGAGAAGGAAATGGCAACCCACTCCAGTGTTCTTGCCTGGAGAATCCCAGGGACGAGGGAGCCTGGTGGGCTGCCGTCTATGGGGTTGCACAGAGTCGGACACGACTGAAGCGACTTAGCAGCAGCATGCACCAAACATAGGAGTACCTCAATACATAAGACAAACACCAACAAACATAAAGGGAGAAATTGACAGTAACACAATAATAGTAGGAGATTTTAACACCTCATTCACACTGATGGTAGATTATCAAAACAGAAAATAAGGAAACACAAGTCTTAAATGATACATTAGATGATATGGATCTCATTGATATCTTCAGGACATTCCATCCAAATGCAGAAGAATACACCTTCTTCTCAAATGCACATGGAATATTCTCCAGGATGTGTGCACATCTTGGTCATAAATCAAACACAGTAAATTTAAGGAAACTGAATTAATTTCAAGCATCTTCTCCAACCATAATGCTATGAAACTAGATATCAATTACAAGGAAAAAAATTGTAAGAAACACAGACATCTGGAGATTAAACAACATGATTCTAAATAATCAACAGGTTACTGAAGAAATCAAAAGGAAAATCAAAAAAATTCTAGAAACAAATGACAATGAAAACACGACAACACAAAACCTACGGGAGGCAGTAAAAGCAGAGAAGGAAGTTTAGAACAATACAATCCTACCTCAAGAAACATCAAATGGACAACCTTACTTTACACCTAAAGCAACTGGAAAAAGAAAAAGAAAAAAAAAACTTAGTAGAAGGAAAGAAATCATAAAGATCTGAGTAGAAATAAATGAAAAGAAATGAAAGAAACAATAGTAAAGATTAATAAAACTAAAAGCTGGTTCTTTGAGAAGACAAACAAAATTGACAAACCTTTAGCAGACTCATCAAGAAAAAAATGAGAGAAGAATCAAAACAAAAAATTAGAAATGAAAAAAGAGAGGTTACAACAGACAATGCAGATACAAGGGATTACAAGAGACTATTATGAACAATTATATGACAATAAAATGGATTACGTGGAAGAAATGGAGAGAGCCTTAGAAAAGTTCAATCTTACAAGACTGGACCAGGAAGAAACAGAAATCATGAACAACCCAATTACAAACACTAAAATTGAAGCTGTGATTAAAAATCTCCCAAAAACACAAAAGCCCAGGACCAAATGGCTTCACAGGAGAATTCTATCAAACACTTAGAGAGGAGCTAATGCCTATCCTTCTAAAACTCTTTTTTAAAATTGCAGAGGAAGGAACACTTCTAAACTCATTCTAGGAAGCCACTATCACCCTGATAACCAAAACCAGACAAAGCCAACACAAAAAAAGAAAACTATAGGCCAATATCACTGAAGAACATAGATGTAAAAATCTTCAACAAAATTTTAGCAGACAATTCACCAACACATCAAAAACTCATACACCAGGATCAAGTTGGATTTATTCCAGAAATGCAAGGATTCTTCAATATATGCAAATCAAAAAATGTGATACACCATATTAACAAATTGAAAGATAAAAACTATATGATAATCTCAAGAGATGCAGAAAAAGCTTTTGACAAAATTCAGCACCCATTTATGATTAAAACTCCTCAAAATATGGGCATAGAAGGAACTTACCTCAACATCATAAACACTATATATGATAAGCTTAGAGGAAACATTACTCTCAATGGTAAAAAAGTGAAAGCATTCCCCCTGAGATCAGGAATAACACAAGGATATTCACTCTCACCACTATTATTCAACATAGTTCTGGAAGTCCTAGCTACACCAATCAGGGAAGAAAAAAAAATAAAAGGGATCCAGATCAGAGAAGAAGAAAAGTTCTCACTGTTTGCAGATGATATGATACTGTACATAGAAAACCCTAAAGACAGTGTCAGAAAATTACCAGAGCTAATTAGTGAATTTAGAAAAGTTGCAGGATACAAAATCAATACACAGAAATCACTTGCATTTCTATATACTAACAATGAAAAATCAGAAAGAGAAATTAAGGAATCAATCCCATTAACCATTGCAACAAAGCAAAAATTAAATATCTAGGAATAAACTTATCTAAGGAGACGAACTGTACACAGAAAGCTATAAGACACTAATGAAAGAAATCAAAGATGACAAAAAACAGATAGAGAGATATTCCATGTTCCTGGGTAGGAAGAATCAATATTGTGAAAATGACTATACTATCAAATGCATTCTACAGATTCAGTGCAATCCCTATCAAATTATCAATGGCATTTTTCACAGAACTGGAAAAAAAATTTCACAATTCACATGGAAACACAAAATACCCTCCATAGCCAAAGCAGTCTTGAGAAAGAAGAATGGAGCTGGAGAAAATCAACCTTCCTGACTTCATATTATACTTCAAAGTTACAGGCATCAAGACAGTATGGTACTGGCACAAAAACAGAAATATAGACCGATAGATAAGATAGAAAGCCCAGAAATAAACTCATGCACTTATGAACACCCTATTTTGACAAAGGAGGCAAGAATATGCAATGAGGAAAGGCAACCTCTTCCATAAATGGTGCTGGGAAATCTGGACAGCTACGTATAAAGGAATGAAATTAGAACACTTCCTAACATCATACAATAAACTCAAAAAGGATTAAAGACCTAAATGTAAGACCAGAAACTATAAAACTCTCAGGGGAAAACATAGGCAGAACACTCAATGACATAAATCCAAGCAAGATCCTCTATGAACCACCTCCTCAGTTCAGGTCAATTCAGTCACTCAGGCCTGTTCAACTGTTTGCAACTCCATGGACTACAGCACACCAGGACTCCCTGTCCATCACCAACTCTGGAGTTTACTCAAACTCATGCTCATTGAGTCGGAGATGCCATCGAACATCTCATCCTTTGTTATCCCCTTCTCACCCTCCCTTCAATCTTTCGCAGCATCAGAATCTTTTCAAATGAGTCAGCTCTTCACGTCAGGTGGCCAAAGTATTGGAGTTTTAGCTTCAGCATCAGTCTTTCCAGTGAATATTCAGGATTGATTTTCTTTAGGAGGGATTGGTTTGATCTCCTTTCAGTCCAAGGGACTCTCAAGAGTCTTCTCCAACACCACAGTTCAAAAGCATCCATATTTTGGTGCTTAGTTTTCTTTATAGTCCAACTCTCACATCCATACATAACTACTGGAAAAACCATAGCCTTGACTAGATGAAACTTTGTTGGAAAAGTAATGACTCTGCTAATTAATATGCTGTTTAAGTTGGTCTTAACTTCGCTCCCAAGAAGTAAGCACCTTTTAATTTCATGGCTGAACTAACCATCTGCACTCACTATTTTGGAGCCTCACCCCAAAAATAAAGTCTTGCCACTGTTTCCACTGTTTCTCCATCTATTTGCCATGAAATGATGGGACCAGATGCCATGATCTTCCTTTTTTTGAATGTTGAGCTTTAAGCCAATTTTTTCACTCTCCTCTTTCACATCATCAAAAGGCTCTTTACTTCTTCTTCACTTTCTGCCATATGGGTGGTGTTATATGCATATCTGAGGTTATTGATATTTCTCCCAGAAATCTCGATTCAGCTTATACTTGTTCCAGGCCAGCGTTTCTCATGATATACTCCACATATAAGTTAAATAAGCAGGGTGACAATATACAGCCTTGTACTCGTTTCCCAATTTGGAACCAGTCTGTTGTTCCATATCTAGTTCTAACTGTGGCTTCCTGATCTACATACAGATTTCTCAGGAGGCAGGTCAGGTGGTCTGGTATTCCCACCTATTTCAGAATTTTCCAGAATTTGTGGTGATCCACACAGTCAAAGGCTTTGGCATAGTCAATAAAGTGGAAGCAGATGTTTTTCTGGAACTCTCTTCCTTTTTTGATGATCCATCGGATGCTGGCAATTTGATTTCTGGTTCCTCTGCTTTTTCTAGACTCAGCTTGAACATCTGGAGATTCAGGGTTCACATATGGCTGAAGCCTGACTTGGAGAATTTTAAGCATTACCTTACTAGCGTGTGAGATGAGTGCAATTGTGTGGTAGTTCGAGCATTCTTTGGCGTTGCCCTTCTTTGGGATTGGAATGAAAACTGACCTTTTTCAGTCCTTTGGTCACTGCTGAGTTTTCCAAAGTTGTTGGCATATTGAGTGCAGCACTTTCACAGCATCATCTTTCAGGATTTGAAAGAGCTCCACTGGAATTCCATCACCTCCACTAGCTTTTTTCATAGTGATGCTTCCTAAAGCCCACTTGATTTCACATTCCAGGATGTCTGGCTCTAGGTGAGTGATCACACCATCGTGATTATCTGGGCCATGAAGATCTTTTTTGTACAGTTGTTCTGGGTATTCTTGCCACCTCTTCTTAATATCTTCTGCTTCTGTTAGGTCCATACCATGTCTGTCCTTTACTGAGCCCATCTTTGCATGAAATATTCCCTTGGTATCTCCAATTTTCTTGAAGAGATCTCTAGCCTTTCCTATTCTATTGTTTTCCTCTATTCTTTGCACTGCTCACTGAGGAAAGCTTTTTTATCTCTCCTTGCTATTCTTTGGAACTCTGCATTCAAATGGGTATATCTTTCCTTTTCTCCTTTGCTTTTTGCTTCTCTTCTTTCACAACTATTTGTAAGGCCTCCCTAGACAGCCATTTTGCTTTTTGCATTTCTTTTCCATGGGGATGGTCTTGCTCCCTATCTCCTGTACAATGTCACGAACCTCCATCCATAGTTCATCAGGCACTCTGTCTATCAGATCCAGTCCCTTAAATCTATTTCTCACTTCTACTGTATACTAATAAGGGATTTGATTTAGGTCATACCTGAATGGTCCAGTGGTTTTCCCCACTTTCTTCTATTTCAGTCTGAATTTGTCAATAAGGAGTTCATGATCTGAGCGATAGTCAGCTCCCAGGTGGTTTTGCTGACTATATAGAGCTTCTCCATTTTTAGCAGCAAAGAATATAATCAGTCTGATTTCAGTCTTGACCATCTGGTGGTGTCCATGTGTAGAGTCTTCTCTTGTGTTGTTGGAAGAGGTTATTTGCTATGAGCAGTGCATTATCCTGGCAAAACTCTATTAGCCTTTGCCCAAGAAGACACAGAAGAACTGTACAAAAAAGATCTTCATGACCAAGATAATCACGATGGTGTGATCGCTCACCTAGAGCCAGATCCTGGAATGTGAAGTCAAGTGGGCCTTAGAAAGCATCACTAGGGAAAAAACTAGTGGAGGTGATGGAATTCCATTGAGCTCTTTCAAATCCTGAAAGATGATGCTGTGAAAGTGCTGCACTCAATATGCCAGCACATTTGGAAAACTCAGCAGTGGACACAGGACTGGAGAAGGTCAGTTTTCATTCCAATCCCAAAGAAAGGCAATGCCAAAGAATGCTCAATCTACCGCACAATTGCACTCATCTCACATGCTAGTAAAGTAATGCTCAAAATTCTCCAAGTCAGGCTTCAGCAATACATGAACCATGAACTTCCAGATGTTCAAGCTGGTTTTAGAAAGGGCAGAGAACCAGAGATCAAATTGCCAACATCTGATGGATCGTGGAAAAACCAAGAGAGTTCCAGAAAAACATCTATTTCTGCTTTAGTGACTATGCCAAAGCCTTTGACTGTGTGGATCACAATAAACTGTGGAAAATTCTGAAAGAGATGGGAATATCAGACCACCTGACCTGCCTCATGAGAAACCTATATGCAGGTCAGGAAGCAAAAGTTAGAACTGGACATGGAACAGCAGACTGGTTCCAAAGAGGAAAAGGAATACTTCAAGGCTGTATATTGTCACCCTGCTTATTTAACTTATGTGCAGAGTACATCATGAGAAAAGCTGGGCTGGAAGAAGCACAAGCTGGAATCAAGATTGCTGGGAGAAATATCAATAACCTCAAATATGCAGATGACACCACCCTTATGGCGGAAAGTGAAGAGGAACTAAAAGCCTCTTGATGAAAGTGAAAGAGGAGAGTGAAAAAGTTGGCTTAAAGCTCAACATTCAGAAAACTAAGATCATGGCATTTGGTCCCATCACTTCATGGGAAATAGATGGGGAAACAGTGGAAACAGTGACAGACTGTATTTTGGGGCGCTCCAAAATCACTGCAGATGGTGACTGCAGCCATGAAATTAAAAGACTCCTTGGAAGGAAAGTTATGACCAACTTAGATAGTATATTCAAAAGCAGAGACATTACTTTGCCAACAAAGGTCCGTCTAGTCAAGGCTATGGTTTTTCCAGTGGTCATGTATGGATGTGAGAGTTGTACTGTGAAGAAAGCTGAGCACCAAAGAATTGGTGCTTTTGAACTGTGGTATTGGAGAAGCCTCTTGAGAGTCCCTTGGAGTGCAAGGAGATCCAGCCAGTCCATTCTAAAGGAGATCAGCCCCGGGTGATCTTTGGAAGGAGTGATACTAAAGCTAAAACCAATACTTTGGCCACCTCATGAGAAGAGTTGAGTCACTGGAAAAGACTCTGATGCTGGGAGGGATTGGGGGCAGGAGGAGAAGGGGACGACAGAGGATGAGATGGCTGGTGGCATCACTGAATCAATGGACGTGAGTTTGAGTGAACTCCAGGAGATGGTGATGGACAGGGAGGCCTGGCGTGCTGCAATTCATGGTGTCACAGAGTCGGACACGACTGAGTGACTGAACTGAACTGAACTGAGCTGAACCTGCTTCATTCTGTATTCCAAGGCCAAATTTGCCTGTTACTCCAGGTGTTTTTTGACTTCCCACTTTTGCATTCCAGTCCCCTATAACGTAAAGGATATCTTTTTTGGGTGTTAGTTCTGGAAGGTCTTGTAGGTTTTCAGAGAACCATTCAATTGCAGCTTCTTCAGCATTACTGGTCAGGGCATAGACTTGTATTATCATGATATTGAATGGTTTGCCTTAGAAACGAACAGAGATCATTCTGTCATTTTTGATATTGAATCTACGTACTGCATTGTGGACTCTCTTGTTGACTTGAGGGCTATTCCATTTCTGCTAAGGGATTCCTGCCTGCAGTAGTAGATATAATGGTCATCTGAGTTTAATTCACCCATTCCAGTCCATCTTAGTTCATTGATTCCTGCAATATCGATGTTCAGTCTTGCCATCTCCTATTTGATCACTTCCAGTTTGCCTTGATTCATGGACCTGACATTCCAGGTTCCTATGCAGTATTGCTCTTTACAGCACCAGACCTTGGTTCCATCACTAGTCACATTCACAACTGGGTGTTGTTTTTACTTTGTCTCTGTCTCTTCATTCTTTATGGAGTTATTTCCCCACTGATCTCCAGTAGCTTTTTGGGCACCTACTGACCTGGGAAGTTCATCTTTCAGTGTCCTATCTTTTTTTCTTTTCATACTGTGCATGGGGTTCTCAAGGTAAGAATACTGACGTGGTTTGCCATTCCCTTCCCTGGTAGACCACATTTTGTCAGAACTCTCTACCATGACCTGTCTGTCTTGGGAGGCCCTACACAGCATGGCTCATATTTCATGGAAATAAAAACAAAAGTAAACAAGTGAGACTATTAAACTTAAAAGCTTTTGGACAGCCAAGGAACTATAAGCAAGGTGAAAAGACAACCCTCAGAATGGGAGCAAATAATAGCAAGTGAAACAACTGACAAAAGGTTAATTTTCAAAATATACAAGAGCTCATACAACTCAATTCAAAAAAAAAACAAACAACCCAGTCAAAAAGTGGGAAAAGGACTTAAATAGACATTTCTCCAAAGAAGACATACAAATGGCTAACAAACACGTGAAAAAATGCTCAACATCGCTCATTATTAGAGAAATGCAAATCAAAACCACGATGAGATATCACCTCACACCAATCAGAATGGTCATCATCAAAAAGTCTACAAACAATAAATACTGGAGAGGGTGTGAAGAAAAGGGAATGCTCTTGCACTGTTGGTGGGAATGCAAATTGATACAGCCACATTGGAAGATGCTATGCAGATTCCTTAGAAAACTAGGAATAAAATCACCATATGACCCAGTAATCCCATTCCTAGGCATATACCCTGAGGAAACCAAAATTGAAAAAGACATATGTATCCAGTTGTTCATTGCAGCACTGTTTACAATAGTTAGAACATGGAAGTGACCTAGACACCCATCCACAGATGAATGGATAAAGACGTGTGTTACATATGTACTATGGAATATTACTCAGCTATGAAAAGGAACACACTTGAGTTAGCTCTGATGAGGTGGATTAACCTAGTGCCCATTATACAGTGTGAAGTGAGTCAAAAAGAAAAAGATAAATATCATATTCTAATGCACATATATAGAATCTAGAAAAATAGTACTGAAGAATTTCTTTACAGGGCAGCAGTGGAGAAACAGACATAGAGAACAGATTTATGCACACGGAGAGAGAGGAGAAGAGGTTGAGATGTATGGAAAGAGTAACATGGAAACTTACATTACCATGTATAAAATAGATAGCCAGTGGAGGGGTGGTGGAAGAAGGAAATCTGATCACCAAGATAACAACTATAAATTAACATATGCATGTGGAATTAAAACGGTATTTGAAAACTAGGAAATCAATTATTGGATTAGAATATACCTAGTAAATGTCTTATAGTTTATCGTTTAAGCTTTCTTTTATTTTACTGTAATATTCCCTTTCAAATGTGAAAAAAAAATGTTTTAATAAGTGAGGAGTGATGCAAGCTAGCCTTTCAAATCCGGTGACTTTGGTGTGAACATTTATCATAGTAAGTGGATTTGAAAGATGACCATTAAACTTCCAATGGATTTATTTAACGATAATGTCAAGACATTTGACTACAGTTATATGCTTCTTAGTAGCTCATCACTATCAGTAATTCTCCAGAACATTTTTCCTTCTCATTTAACCAGATTCATGTACAAGCCAAATACATTCCAAAAGGCAATTTGAGTCCAAAATTATGGTTATTCTCATTTTACAGGTGATAAAACTGAGGTCCAAAAAGGTAATAAGTAGATGAAAGATGTAATAAATAGATAAATTAAAATATGCATAGTTTTATATAAGTATTTTTCTATATGAGTGGCTTTTATCTTTCTGCCCTGGTGGCTCAGACGGTAAAGAATCTGCCTGCGATGTGGAAGACCTGGGTTTGATCCCTGGGTTGGGAAGATCCCCTAGACAAGGGCATGGCAACCCACTCCAGTATTCTTGCCTGGAGAGTTCCATGTATAAAGGAGCCTGAAGGGCTATAGTCCATGGGTTGCAAAGAGATGGACATGTCTGAGTGACTAACATTTATCTATTTATTTATCTTTATATATAAGTATTTATATGTAAGTAAAGAGCCCTCCATAGTTGGACATAAGGACATTACAAATGAAATAGGAAGCTATATTGCCAGGTTTCAAGCACAGGTCTTCCAGTTCAAAAGCTCATCTTCCAGTTCAAAATCTCATTTTCTTTTGCAAACAGGTAGGCATACTCAGTGAGATATGCATGTTTTGAGTCTTTGGGAGATGAATATGTATGTACACCAGGAAGTGTAACAGTATAGTTAAACTGTCATTTGAAACCCAAAGTGGACTTTAACTGTTCCTGCGTGTGTGGAGGTAGGTAAGCAGGGTAGAGAGATGGTTTAAATCATACCACTTGAAAATGTGTCTATATGCTCATTAAGGGCTTCCCTGGTGCCTCAGCAGTAAAGAATCTGCCAGTAATGCAGGAGACCTGGGTTCAGTCCCTGGGTCAGGAAGATCCCCTGGAGGAGGGAACAGCTAGCCACTTCAGTATTTTTGCCTGGAAAATTCTGTGGACAGAGGAACCAGACTAGGGGTCACAAAGAGCCAGACACTGCTGAATGACTAACACTTATAGTTAAGCTCATGAGGGGCTTCCCAGGGGGCATTAGTGGTAAAAAATCTGTATGCCAATGCAGGAGACATTAGAGGTGTGAGCTGGGTCCCTGGATTGGGAAGATCCCCTGGAGGAGGGCATGGCAACCCACTTCAGTGCTCCAGTATTCTTGCCTGGAGAATCCCATGGACAGAGGAGCCTGGTGGGCTACAGTCCACAAGGTCACAAAGAATCGGACATGACTGAAGCAATTTAGCATGCATGCACACAAGCTCACTAAGAGAAGGGCAAAAGGAAGCTGAAGCTTTAAAGCCTCTGCCAGTCCTCCTGTTGGACCAAAAAAAGTTTAGCTTACTCTTGATTTTAGCAGAGTCCATTAATGGGTTTTGGGATGTGTAAAAGTAAACCCAAACTCAGTAGAAGGATGAAAAGATAAATCATTCTGTATAATAATGTGAAGGAAATTAAATCTAGAGAAGGGAACAGAGATTATGTAGTAATGTGATGGATAGATTCTTAAAAGCATCTAATACTAAATTTTTTGTCTGCAAGATAACTTTCATCATCATGTACCTTCTTGAAGATTGTGTGCATGCACGCACGCACACACACACACACACACACACACACACCTTCCATAATGAATTTGGGAAATAAAGAAAAAAAGCTCAGTTTCATCCTTGATTAACTGTGCAGCCAAAGTAGTGTCAAAGGAAGTTGTAACTGTATTGAAACTTCAAACCAAAAAACAAAAAAAGAACATAAGTCCCTGAGAATCTGAAAAAAAAAAAAAAAGTGTGGCCAGTCAAAATGACTATCATCAAAAAATCCACAAAAAATAAATCCCAGAGATGGCATGGAGTAAAGGAACCCTCCTACACTGGTACAGCTACTATGGAAAACAGTATGAAGCTTCCTCAAAAAACTAAAAATAGAGCTACCATAGGACCCTACAATCTCAATCTAGGGTAAGGGAATATATCTGGAGATATATCTGGAGATAAAGGATATATGCACCCCAATGTTCATTGCAGCACTGTTTACAATAGCAAAGACAGGGAAGCAACCTAAATGCCCATCAACAGAGAAATAGACAAAGAATATGTGGTACATATATACAACAGAATATTACACAGCCATTAAAAAGAATGAAATAATACCATTTGCAGCAATATGGATGGACTTAGAGACTGTCATACTGAGTGAAGTAAGTCAGAGAAGAGAAACACCACATGACATCCATCATATGCAGAATCTAAAAAGACATGATACCAATAAACATATTTCCAATACAGACAGATTCAGAGTTAGAGAGCAAACCTATGTTTGCTGGGGGAAGCCTAGGAGGAAGGGATAGTTAGGGAATTTGGGATGGATATGTACACATGGCTTTATTTAAAATAACCAATAAGAAACTCTTTTTTGCTGTTAGTTCTGGAAGGTCTTATAGGTCTTCAGATAACTGCTCATCTTCTTTGGCATTAGTGGTTGGGGCATAGACTTGGATTACTATGATATTGAATGGTTCGCCTTGGAAACAAACCAAGATTATTCCATCGTTCTTGAGATTGCACTCAAGTACTGCATTTCAAACTCTTTTGTTGACTATGAGGGCTATTCCATTTCTTCTAAGGGATTCTTGTCCACAGTAGTAGATATAATGGTCATCTGAATTAAATTTGCCAATTCCCACCCATTTTAGTTAATTGATTCCTAAAATGTCGTAGTTTTCTCTTGCTATCTCCTATTTGACCACTTCCAATTTACCTTTACTCATGGACCTAAGGTTCTAGATTCCTATGCAATATTGCTCTTTACAGCTCTGACTTTGTTTTCACCACCAGTCACATCCATAACTGGGCATTGTCTCCACTTTGGTTCAGCCTCTTCATTTCTGCTGGAGCTATTTCTCCACTCTTCTCCAGTAGCATATTGGACACCTAGTGACCTGGGTTCATCTCTCAGTGTCATATCTTTTTGCCTTTTTATACTGTTCATGGATTTCTCAAGGCAAGAATGCTGAAATGGTTTGCCAATCCCTTCTCCAGTGGACCATGTTTTGTCAGAGTAGGAAATCAAGAGATACCTATAGTAACAGGCAAATATGTCCTTCAAGTACAAAATGAAGCAGGGCAAAGGCTAACAGAATTCTTCCAAGAGAACACACTGGTCAAGCAAACAATCTCTTCCAACAACACAAGAGGTGACTCTACACATGGACATCACCAGATGGTCAAGGCTGAAATCAGATTGATTACGTTCTTTGCAACCAAAGATGGAGAAGCTTTATACAGTCAGCCAAAACAAGACCAGAAGCTGATTATGCTCAGATCATGAACTCCTTACTGTAAAATTCAGACTTAATTGAAGACAGTATGGAAAAATCACTAGGCCATTCAGGGATGACCTAACTCAAATCCCTTATGATTATACAGTGGAAGTGAAAAGTAGATTCAAGGGATTAGATCTGATAGAGTACCTGATGAACTATGAACAGAGGTTAATTTGGTGGTGATCAAAACCATCCCCAAGAAAAAGAAATACAAAAAGGCAAAATGATTGAGGAGGCCTTACAAATAGCTGAGAAAAGAAGTGGAAGGCAAAGGAGAAAAGGAAGCATATACTCATTTGAATACAGAGTTTCAAAGAATAGCAAGGAGAGATAAGAAAGCCTTCTTAAGTGAGCAGTGCAAAGAAATAGAGGAAAGCAATAGAATGGGAAAGACCAGAGATCCCTTCAAGAAAATTAGAGATACCATGGGAACATTCCATGCAAAGATGGGCACAATAAAGGACAGAAATGGTATGGACCTAACAGAAGCAGAAGATATTAAGAAGTGGCAGAATATACATGACTGTACAAAAAAAGTCTTCATGGCCAGGATAGCCACGATGCTGTGGTCACTCACCTAGAGTCAGACATCCTGGAATGTGAAGACAAGTACAAACAAAGCTAGTGGAGGTGATGGAATTCCAGTGGAGCTATTTCAAATCCTAAAAGATGGTGTTGTTAAAGTGCTGCACTCAATATGCCACAAGACTGGAAAAGGTCAGTTTTCATTCCAATCCCAAAGATGGACAATGCCAAAGAATGTTCAAACTACTGCACAATTGAACTCATTTCACATGCTAACAAAGTAATCATCAAAACCCTTCAAACTAGGCTTCAACAATATGTGAACTGAGAACTTTCAGAAGTACAAGCTGGATTTCAGAAAGCCAGAGGAACCAGAGATCAAACTGCCAACGTCTGTTGGATTATTGAAAAAGCAAGAGAATTACAGTAAAAGATCTATTTCTGCTTCACTGACTACACTAAAGCCTTTGACTGTGCAGATCACAATAAACTGTGAAAAATTCTTAACGAGGTGGGAACACTAGACCACCTGACCTGCCTCCTGAGAAACCTGTATGCAGGTCAAGAAACAACAGTTAGAGCTGGACATGGAGCAATGGACTGGTTCAAGATTGGGAAAGGAGTACGTCAAGGCTGTGTACGTCAACCCTGCTTGTTTAACTTATATTCAGGGTATATCATGCAAAATGATGGGCTGGATGAAGCACAAGCTGGAATCAAGATTTCCAGGAGAAATAGTAACCTCAGATATGCAGATGACACCACCTTTATGGCAAAAAGCTAACAGGACCAAAAGAACCTCTTGATAAAATAAAAGAGGAGAGTGAAAAAGTTGGCTTAGAATGCAACATTCAAAAAGCAAAGATCGTCGCATCCGGTCCCACCACTTCATGGCAAATAGATGGGGAAACAATAGAAACAGTGACAGACTTTCTTTTTTTGGGTTCCAAAATCACTGCAGGTAGTGACTTCAACATGAAATTACAAGACGCCTGCTCCTTGCAAGAAAGTTATAACAAACTTAGACAGTGTATTAAAAAGCAGAGACATTACTTTGCTGACACAGGTTCATCTAGTCAAAGCTATGATTTTTACAGTAGTCATGTATGGATGTGAGAGTTGAACCATAAAGAAGGCTGAGCACTGAAGAATTGATGCTTTCAAACTGTGGTGCCGGAGGAGATGCTTGAGAGTTCCGTGGACTGGAAGATCAAACCAGTCCATCCTAAAGGAAATCAGTCCTGAATATTCTTTGGAAGGACTGATGCCGAAGCTCAAACTCTAATACTTTGGCTACCCAAAGCAAAAAGCCAACTCACTGGAAAAGACCCTGATGTTGGGGAAGATTGAGGGCAAGAGGAGAAGGGGGCAACAGAGGATGAACTTGGATGGCATCATCAACGCAATGGACACGAGTCTGAGCAAACTCCAGGAGATGGTTAAGGACAAGGAAGTTTGGCATGCTGCAGTTCATGGAGTCACAAAGAGTTGGACGTGACTGAGCAACTGAAC
The DNA here is from genome assembly GCA_006408695.1 of Aepyceros melampus. NCBI lineage: Eukaryota > Metazoa > Chordata > Mammalia > Artiodactyla > Bovidae > Aepyceros > Aepyceros melampus. Next base: position 105,309 of record SJXQ01012258.1, read on the forward strand.
TACAACAATTAACAAGAACCCATTGTATAGCACAGGGAACTCTGCTGAATGTTTTGTGGCATCCTGGATGGGACAGGAGTTGGGAGGAGAGTGGATACATGTACATATATCACTGAGACCCTTTGCTGTCCACTTGAAATTATTACAACTTCATTAATGAGCTATTAAAAGGCTAAATATGTTTCATAAAAATTTTTTTAAAGTGTGGGACCATATTAGACTTAGCTCAGTATTTGAATTTCAAAGGACAGGTTGGCTTCACAACATTTGGGAGTATAATGCACACCTGGGTGACAGGATCTTTTATTTGTAAGTATCTGTATGTGGAAAAGGTGTGAATGAATCTTCCATAGCTTGGTTTATCCATTTATTCAGGAAATGTTTATTCAATGCCTACCGATTGCCAGCCATTATTACTCAATGCTGAGAATGTCCAAGAGAATAAAACATAGTTCTTTTTCTCAAGAACTAAATGGTTTAATGTGAAAGATAAGGAGGTGGATGATTTTAATTTAGTGAGAAAAAAAAAACTAAGAAAGCAATAAATCATAGTATTTTGACAATATAAAGAAGAGACATCTAATCCAGTCTTAAGATCTGAAAGACTTGGGAAACACACCTAGATTTTCCGGAACACATCCAGTTTCAAACAATTTGCCTCCAGAGATCTATTTTAAAATGTCAATCCATTGATAAACGATTCAAAAACATGGTCATCATTCTTAGTCAGGAATTTATTCATCTTTATGTTTTCCACCTTTAAAATTACCTTAGGAGGCCAGTGTGTGTCAAGATGGAATAAACTTATCATATAACTTCTCTTCCACTGCTTACAACTAAATACTCTCCACAGAATACAAAAAGCATATAATGGAGAATTTTAAACAACCAGAGTTTGTGGAGTTCATTGTTTTGTTCCTCCTTTTTTCCGCTTCCTTGCTCTCAGTGCAGTGAGGTGTGGAAATGCAAAACAAAACTTGTGTGAAAGAAACATCCTTTTTCTGGCTAGTGCGTGCTCGGTCATGTCCGAGTCTTTGTGACTTCATGAATTGTAGCCCGCCAGGCTCCTCTCTCCTTGGGATTTTCCAGGCAAGAAACCTGGAGTAGCTTGCCATTTCCTCTTCCAGGGGATCTTCCCGGCCCAAGGATCGAACCCGAGTCTTCTGCGTCTCCTGCATTGGCAGGCAGATTCTTTACCACTGAGCCACCTGGGAACAAGACTAGCCGTCAGCTAGAGGGTTGAGAAAGTTCAGTTCAGTTCAGTCGCTCAGTCGTGTCCGACTCCTTGCAACCCCATGAATCGCAGCACGCCGGGATTGAGAAAAGGCCTGCTGTAAAGTAGCGAGTGCCTAAGAAAATCCCCAAGGTTCTCTCTCTCAATCTCAAACTCTGTTTTCTCCTAGACGTGCCTGGAGGGCAGCCCAAGTCACAGAGCTGAGCCGTATCACAGTGGGGCTGGGGGTGGACCGTGAGAGCACCCGAACCCCTGAAAGAAAACCCATCTCTCTGACCAGAGAAAGTGGGGAGAGGATGCTTGCGGCCCGGGAGCGTACAGGGATGTCCTTGTTGGGTTTTCCTCTCGCCTCATTACACCCCGGCAGCCCTGGCTGTGTGCAATTACAAGACTGCATGAGGCTGCTGCTGCTGCTGCTAAGTCGCTTCAGTCGTGTCTGACTCTGTGCGACCCCAGAGACAGCAGCCCACCAGGCTCCCCCGTCCCTGGGATTCTCCAGGCAAGAACACTGGAGTGGGTTGCCATTTCCTTCTCCACTGCATGAGGCTAGCAGGCGTCATCCTGAGCAGGGAGACAGGAGGCCCCGAGGAGCAGGGGCAGCGGGGCTGGCCGAGGGTGATGCCACGGAAGCGCCAGGCAAGCACATCTGAGGCCGGGCTCTCCGCGCTGTGCGCCCGCAGCCTGTTCACGCCCCCCACCAGGAGGGGGCGCCCCCTCAAGTTCTGCACCCCGGCTATCTCAGGCTTGAACAGGCTTCAATACACTTAGAAACTTTCAAAGCCACAAGAAAATGGAAGAACACTTTAGAGTATTGAAGGAAAGGACACCCAATGAGAATTCTGTATCCAGTAAAAAAAAAAAAAAAAAAAACAAGACACTTAAAACATAAAGACAAAATACAGCAAATTTCAAATGGAGAAAAACACGTGAAGTTTCAGAAGTTTATCACCAGAAAATCTGTTCTAAAACAAACACAATAAGATGTGCCTCAGGTGGAAGGAAAATGAAACCAGAGGGAAACTTGAACCTTCAAGAATGAAAGAAAAACAGTAACAATGGCAGGTATCTGGGTAAACACAGCAGAATTTTTCTCCTCTGATGTTTTTCTAAGACCTCAAATAAATGAAATTAAAATATAAAAAATAGTGAAGAGATTTCAATGAAACCAAAAGTTGGTTATTTGAGAAGGTTAATAAAACTTATAATCATTAAAGAAAGACTGACCAAGAAAAAAAAAGGTGAGGATGCAATTTTCCAATATCAGGAATGTAAGTGGTACATCACTATAGACAGCACAGATGTTAAAATAATAAGGATGTACTACAGGCACATTAAGCCCATAAACCCTGCAAAATAAATGAAATGGGCCAAATTCCTTGGAAAACACAAACTACCAAAACTCCTTCAAGAAAAACAGATAACTGGAATAGTCCTATAAATTGAACTTCTGGTTTAAAAATTTTAACAAAAATACTCCAGTCCCAAGTGATTCTACAGATCAATTCCACAAAAGACTTAAGGAAGAGAGTATATGAATTCTTCACAATTACATTCACAAAACAGAAGAGGAAAGAAGACATCCAGAATCATCTCCTGTGACGAGTATTACCTTGAGAGCAAACCCAAAGACATCACCAAAATAAAAAATTTGGTGCATAAATTCAAAAAATCCATAAAAATAGAGTTAAAATATTAGCAAATCAAACAGTAAATAAGATGGATCATGAACAGTTTGGTTTTTATCCCAGAAATGTAAGATTGTCTCAACATTCAAAAGTCAATCAGTATAACTGATCATCTGAGCAGACTGAAGAAAAAAACACATAATCACTTCAATAGATGCATAAAAGCAATTGAGAAAAACTCATATCCATTAATGATTTTTAAAAGAAAAAAACCTCTCAGAAACTATGAATGTACAGGAACTTCCTTAACCTGATAAAAGTCATTTATAAAATGCTCCACAGATGGCATCATACTTAATGGTAAAAGACCAAATGTTTTCATCCTCAAATTGAGAATAAGGCATGCTTTCACCACTCCTCTTCAGTATTATGCTGAAAGATCCAACCAGTGTCTTGTGGGAAGAATTTTAAAAGAAACACACAGATTAGGAAAAAAATAAAGTTTCCTCTGTTCACAGGTGACATGATTATCTATATAGAAAATCTAAAGCAACCCATAAATGAGCTTCTAGAAATATTAAGTTTAACAAGGTGCCAGAATTCAAGGTCAGTATACAAAAATCAAGAGTGTTTTATATGTACTCAGTTCAGTTCAGTTCAGTCGCTCAGTCGTGTCTGACTCTTTGCAACCCCATGAATCACAGCACACCAGGCCTCCCTGTCCATCACCAACTCCCGGAGTTCACCCAGACCCACGCCCATGGAGTCAGTGACACCATCCAGCCATCTCATCCTCTGTCGTCCCCTTCTCCTCCTGCCCCCAATCCCTCCCAGCATCAGAGTCTTTTCCAATGAGTCAACTCTTCGCATAAGGTGGCCAAAGTACTGGAGCTTCAGCTTCAGCATCATTCCTTCCAAAGAAATCCCAGGGCTGATCTCCTTCAGAATGGACTGGTTGGATCTCCTTGCAGTCCAAGGGACTCTCAAGAGTCTTCTCCAACACCACAGTTCAAAAGCATCAATTCTTCGGTGCTCAGCCTTCTTTACAGTCCAACTCTCACATCCATANCATCATTCCTTCCAAAGAAATCCCAGGGCTGATCTCCTTCAGAATGGACTGGTTGGATCTCCTTGCAGTCCAAGGGACTCTCAAGAGTCTTCTCCAACACCACAGTTCAAAAGCATCAATTCTTCGGTGCTCAGCCTTCTTTACAGTCCAACTCTCACATCCATACATGACTACTGGGAAAACCATAGCCTTGACTAGATGGACCTTAGCTGGCAAAGTAATGTCTCTGCTTTTGAATATGCTATCTAGGTTGGTCATAACTTTTCTTCCAAGGGGTAAGCGTCTTTTAATTTCATGGCTGCAGTCACCATCTGCAGTGATTTTGGAGCCCAGAAAAATAAAGTCTGACACTGTTTCCACTGTTTCCCTGTCTATTTCCCATGAAGTGAGGGGACTGGATGCCATGATCTTCTTTTTCTGAATGTTGAGCTTTAAGCCAACTTTCATCAAGAGGCTCTTTAGCTCCTCTTCACTTTCTGCCATAAGGGTGGTGTCATCTGCATATCTGAGGTTATTGATATTTCTCCCAGCAATCTTAATTCCAGCTTGTGTTTCTTCCAGTCCAGCATTTCTCATGATGTATTCTGCATATATGTATTAGCAACAAATAATTAGAAATCAAAACTTGAAATAGTATCATTTAGAATAATACCAAAATAATTAAATATATAAATATAAACCTAACAAAATGCGTTCAGGACAATGTGATGAAAAGTACAAAACATTGATGAAGAAATAAAAATCAGAAGGATTCAAATAAATGAAGAATATACCGTATCAATAAATTGGAAGAGTCAATATTGCTGTCAGTTCTCTCTAATCTGATCTATAGAGTCAATACAATTCCAATCAAAACCTCACAACCTTTTTTTTCTTTTGAATTTTTTATTTTATATTGGAGTATAGCAAATTCCCCACAACACTTCAACAAGCATATTCTAACATTTATGGGAAGACAGCGCCACTAAAATAACCAAGTAAATTCTTAAAAGAAGAAGTCAGCAGGCTCAAATTACCCAATTTCAAGACAATATAAAGCTACATTAATTAAGATAGTATAGTGAATGGATAGCCACTTAGATCATTAAGACTGAATAGGGAGTTCATAAATGGCCTACTTATATATGGACAACTGATTTTTTACAAAATTGAAAAAGCAGGTTAATGGAGAAAAAGTTTTCTCAGTGATGGTGCTGGAACAACTGGATATCTACAGGCAGAAATAAAAATGAATCACAACCTACATCTTACTTTTTATTTAAAAATTAACAGAAAATAGATCTAAGTGTAAAATGTAAAACTGTAAAAAGTTTACAAGAAAATATAAGAGATCTCTGGCCTCAGGTTGTGTAAAGAATTCTTAAATATGACACTAAAAGTTTAATCCATAAAAGGAAAATCATAATAAATTGGATTTCATCAAAAAATAAAAACTTTGCCCTAGGCAAGACACTACTGAATAAAAATACAAGCCACAGATGAGGAAAAAACATTTACAAGTCACATATCAGACAAAGAATTTACAAGCAGAAACCACGAAGAACTCTTAAAATTCAATAACAAGGACACAATGTACCTTGTTGGGTACAGGGGATCTAAACAGACACTTCACCAGAGAAAATGTGTGGATGGCGAATGAGCATGTAAAAAGATGACCAACATCATTAAAAATATAATGAAGCACAGTTATTCAACTATTAGAATGGCTAAAATATAAAAAGCTGACAAAACAAAGTAATAGGATATGGAGTGCTGAGAATTCTCCTACATAACTGGAAGAAAATGGTGCAGCCAATTTGGAAAATAGTTAAGTGGTTTACTATAATGAAACATACACTTATCATACTATCAGACTTCCCTGATAGCTCAGTTGGTAAAAAAAAAATCCGCCTGCAATGCAGGAGACCCTGGTTTGATTCCTCAGTTGGGAAGATCCCCTGGAGAAGGGATAGGCTACCCAGTCCGGTATTCTTGGGCTTCCCTTATGGCTCAGCTGGTAAGGAATCCGCCTGCAATGCAGGAGACCTGGGTTCAGTCCTTGGGTTGGGAAGATCCCCTGGAGAAGGGAAAGGCTACCCACTCCAGTATTCTGGCCTGGAGAATTCCACGGACTGTACAGTCCATGGGGTCACAATGATAGCATCTTTCGCTATCATACTACTCTTCAATCTCACTCCTAGGTATTTGACCAAGAAATATGAAACTTTATGTTTACACACATACAAAATGTATGCAGATGTTTACATCAGCTTTATTCATAGCTGCCAAAATTCAGAGATAACTCAGCTGGTAAGGAATCCGCCTGCAATGCAGGAGACCTGGGTTCAGTCCTTGGGTTGGGAAGATCCCCTGGAGAAGGGAAAGGCTACCCACTCCAGTATTCTGGCCTGGAGAATTCCACGGACTGTACAGTCCATGGGGTCACAATGATAGCATCTTTCGCTATCATACTACTCTTCAATCTCACTCCTAGTATTTGACCAAGAAATATGAAACTTTATGTTTACACACATACAAAATGTATGCAGATGTTTACATCAGCTTTATTCATAGCTGCCAAAATTCAGAGATAAATGAAGTGTCTTTCAACTTGCAAATGAGTAAACAAAGTACTATGCAGGCACTCAGTGAATTACTACTTGGCAATGAAAAAGAGTGACCTATTGCTTCACACGGACATAAATGGCTCTCAAATGCATTGTGTTGGACCAAAGAAGACAGTCACAAAATACTACGCATTGTTTGATTTTACCTATGACATTCTGGTCAAGCAAGCCTATAGGCAAGAAAACAGACTCGTGATGGCCAGAGGGTAAAGCTGGGGGAAGAGCTGACTACAAAAAAGAATTATCAGAGAATTTTCATGTAATGGAAATTTCAGTGTCATAATGGGGTTGCAAAGAGTCGGACACGACTGAGCGACTGAACTGAACTGAACTGTGGTGTTGGATGCACAACTTTATTCACTTGTCATAAAGGCAAAGAACTGCATACCATGAAGACTGAATTTTGCTGGATGAATTTTTTTTTAATCTTAAATACCTTAAATACAGCTAAACACATAGGAACGTGAAAGACAAACCATTGACACTTGACCCCTAACAAGTGTTAAAAGGAAACAGGCCAAAATACTAAGTATCTAGATCATTATGAGAGAAGGCAATGGCATCCCACTCCAGTACTCTTGCCTGGAAAATCCCATGGACGGGGGAACCTGGTGGGCTGCATTCCATGGGGTCGCGGAGGGTCGGACATGACTGAGCGACTTCACTTCCACTTTTCACTTTCATGCATTGGAGAAGGAAATGGCAACCCACTCCAGTGTTCTTGCCTCGAGAATCCCAGGGACAGAGGAGCCTGGTGGGCTGCCGTCTATGGGGTCACACAGGGTCAGACACGACTGAAGTGACTTAGCAGCAGCAGCAGATCATTATGAGAAAGTTAACAAGTATATTTTTAAAGGCTTTCATAATGGCATGTATGAGTTAAAGCCATTTAATGTTTCCATAGCTAGTTTTCACCTTGAACTCAAAGATTATGTGATCTAATCAAATGATGAGGCTCATCATGCAGAGACATGTAATATATAACCCTTCAAGAATCATTGTTCTTCTGAATAAAACATTTGGAAGCACTTAATGGAAAGGTAGTAAGTTCATTGACTTTGTTATTATTACCATAATTAAGGCAAAATATAGCTAGCTAAAAAGGTCTTGCCAAGTTAATGAGGATTTCTTAATTACCCGAGTCTTTGTAGCAAGCCAACTTTATGTTAAACTAAATTTCCCCTTGTCACACTAAACACTTAATCAGAGAGAAGCTCAAAGTTGGACCCTGGAATTGGATAAGTAGAAGAAAATACAGGAATTACAGAATCAGAATAAACCCTTCATTTCACAAGCATGAAGTATAGCATCCTACCTTGTAGAGTGGAATATATAATTTAAGCTCTTATAATGATGATAGATGGTTTCAGACTAGAATATGGAGTGCAAAATATCTGTATATGACATAGGCAGAGGGAAATTACCTTAATAATCTTAAAATATATGAATCTAGCTCCACTGATTTCCTATGACTTTGCTTTTGAGAATGCATGTGGATTTTATTGGAGGGTTTATAATTAGTTCTGGCTTTGTAGATTGACTGAGAAGTACCATGAAAATAGATACATCTTAAAGTCTCACTCAAATATCTCAGGAAGTAGAGGGTGAGGTTAATGCTTTCCTTCTTAAACAGACAGAGAAATAACACTTAAGAACCTATCATGTGCAAAGCGCTGCATTGCACCCTTGATAGCTGATACATTTATTTTCTATTACCATTCTGTGTGTCTCTGTTAATATATTTTCCAGGTAATGAAATTGAACCTGGGCTGAAAATCAACAGCAGTTCAGTAGTGGAGGCAGAGTTTGTACCCTCAGTTTTTTCTTACAGCAGCTTATGTACCTATTCCATCATGCTTTCTTTCTGATTCTCCACAAACATCACACTTGCTATCACTGCTGCTAAGTCACTCAGTCGTGTCCGACTCTGTGCGACCCCAGAGACGTTAGCCCACCAGGCTCCCCCTTCCCTGGGATTCTCCAGGCAAGAACTATGGAGTGGGTTGCCATTTCCTTCTCCAGTGCATGAAAGTGAAAAGTGAAAGTGAAGTCGCTCGGTCGTGTCCAAATGTTCACGACCCCATGGACTGCAGCCTACCAGGCTCCCCTGTCCATGGGATTTCCAAGGCAAGAGTACTGGAGTGGGGTGCCATTGCCTTCTCCATGCTATCACTAGGCAGGTGAAATAATAAACTTCTTCCCTGCGTCATATTCTTTGCCTTCAGAACCAGCTCCAAAATCAAGCTTTGACTGGAAATCATTCAAAGCTGACTATTATTACTGTCTTCCCCAAATTCTTGGGGGAAATTGGTGTGTCATTATCTAAGAACATTAAAGATGTATATACCATATGACCAGTAATAGCGTTTTAGAGCATTTACTCTAGAAACGCATACAAATACTGAGCAAGCTCCCTGTTTAAGAATGTTGATAACACCATTCTTTGCCAGAGCCCCAAACTGGAGATAATCCACAAGTCTATCAACAACAGAAAAGATAAATAACACATAGTAATTCGTACAATTCCATCCACACAACAGCATATGAGCAAAAATAAAAATAAATTGATTTGACACACAGCATGAATTCATCTTTCAAACAATGTTGAGCCAAAGAAGCAAGTTAAAAGAATTCTTACAGTAGGATTAATACTATACAGAGTTCAAAAATTTGCAAAGCTAAACTTATTCAGAAATATTTGCATACATGGTAAAACGATTTAAGAAAGCACAAGGGATTAAGTATCATAAAATTAATGATTTTATGAAGGGAGAGAAAGTAGTCTGATGGAGCAGAGCCTCGCGGGCTCTGGATGTTGGAAATGGCTTATTTCTTGACTGGGGTTATGATTGCAAAGTATTTGCTCTATAATTATCATGTACTTTTATTTAAAAACTTATCAAATGTTAACAAAATTAAATGTTAAGAAACAACCTCTTGGGAGGTTATTTCATTCTATTCAACAATAAACTCTGACTTCCAAATTGAACCTAATTTTCCATTTTAATTTTCAGGTGCTGAGAAAGAGAATTGCATATGAGATTAAAAAAGAAATGAGGACAATCAAGTGAAGCAGTTCCTGAAATTACTCAAAGAAGAAAATATTTATTTAGAATGTCACATTTACATTATATAATTATGAATTTATGACACATAAATATTTATTTATAGCTATTTGTAGATTGGACAACAGAATCCACATAATTGAGTGTCAACTATGTGCTAAGACACAAACACGCATATATATACACAAACCTAGGACCAATACAAGCAATGTATCAGCCTTCTTTAGAGAGAGAGGAAATCAGTATTAAAGTGACTATCGATTATGGATGCATATACACAGAGACATCCAAGAGGTAAGTTTTCCTCTGAATTTTGAAGAAGGTGAGGTTCTTAACAATAAAAGATAAAGGAACATTTCACCACATGGAGATATGTCACACAGAGAGACCAGGAGTTAGCAAGTGTTAGCCAAAGAAGACTGAATACGGAAGGTTGACGTGACTGTGTAAGAGTCACTATAATATCAAAGAGTATGAAGTGGTAGTTGTAACATACATAGTATAAAAGAGAATCAAGCGATAGGGATGTGTGTGTATCAGAACACATGCAGAACTCTCAAAAAGTCAATATGAAAAAGATAGACATCCTAGATTTTAAAATGCAAACAAGACTTGGATAGATATTTTACAAAATCAAATGTCAAAATAGCCAACAAAAACATGAAAAATACTCCACCTTGATTAATTATCAAAGAAATTCAAAATTAAATAAACTACCACATTCCCACTGAGTGGACTAAAATGAAAGATCAACAGTGCCAAAACGCTGGCAATGATAAGAAGCAGTGGAACATTCTTATCTTACTGGTAGGGATCTAAATTGAGACAACTTTGGAAAACGTTTAGTAGTATCTATCAAAGCTAAACATACTTTTACCCTGTGACCCTGCATGCCACTCCTGGCTAGGCACTCAATAGAAATGAGTGTTGAATCCATCAAAGACTGCTATAAGAATGTTAATGGAAGTTTTATTCATAATAGCCAAAAACTGAATATGGCAACCTAATGTCCATCCATTGTACAAAGAGTAAAACTGGGGAATGGTCATATGCTGAAATACTACAGAGCAACAAAAAAGAACAAGCTACTGATACATGTTACCATATAGATGAATCTCACAGAGGAAATATTAAATATAAGAAGTTAGACACTAAAGATTGCATGTGTTATGTTTCTGTTTCTTTGACACTTAAAAATAGGCAAAAATGGGGGCTACTCTGATGGCTCAGTGGTAAACAATCTGCCTGCCAATGCAGGAAATTCAGGCTCGATATCTGATGGGGGAGATCCCACATGCCACAGAGCTACCAAACCCTCGTGCCACAGCTACTGAGCCAGTATCTAGATCCCGGACCGCGACTACTGAGACCACGTGCTGCAGCTACGGAAGCCCGCTGGCCCTAGAGCCCGTGCTCTGCAAAGAGAAGCCCGCACAACTGCAGCTAGAGAGTCGCCTCCACTTGCTGCAACTAGAGAAAAGCCCACACACACCAATGAAGACCCAGCACAGCCAAAAATAAATTAATACAGAAATTTATCTTTTTTTAAATAGGCAACAACGTGTCTACAGTGGTAGAAGTCAGAATAGTGGTTAGACCTGGTGGAAGGGAAACCACCCAGAAGGGGGGCAAATTGATCTTTCTCAGACCTTGGATATGTTTTATGACTTGATCTGGGTGGTAATTATGTGGATTTACACATCTGAAAAATTCACTAGACTGTACAATTAATATGTGTATGTTTAATGTAGTTAATATCTTAAGAAAAATCATAAATAAAAACTATAGGGATCAAAAATGAAAATCTCAAGGGAGGTAAAGAAGTACAGGTCTGGCAAAAAGAGTGTAAATTATTTCTTTTCCCATCAAGGATTAATGCCCGCATCCAATTTTATGCTGGTCATAAGATCATAAAATTGAATCTAAAAGAATTTTAAAGAAAGAAATACCACATATATCTCGATTTCTAACCCAATACTAAAAACATGAACTGTTTTCATTTATCCATGTTTCCTTGTATATTCTTTTTCATAGCTCCATACAATTCTGTTACTAAAAGGAGTCATTCTGTACACAAATTCTATATAGAAAGAAGTTAAGATTCAGAAACAGAATCTAATTTGAATCCTTGATGGACTACTTATTAGCTGTGCGACCCTTGCCAAATTACCCAATTTCTCTAAATCTTTGTTTGCTCAGTTTTATTTTATTTTTTTTTTTTTTAATTTTTTAATTAATTTTTATTTTTTAGTTTGTTTTGCTTTACAATACTGTATTCGTTTTGTTACACATTGACATGAATTAGCCATGAGTGTACATGAACTCCCAATCCCGACCCCCTCCTCCACCCTCCCGCCCCACACCCTCTCTCTGGATTATCCCCGTGCATCAGTCCCTATCATCCTGCATCCTGCATCAAACCTGGACTGGCAATTCATTTCGCTTATGATATCACACATGTTACATTGCCACTCTTGTTTGCTCAGTTTTAAAAAGGGAACAAAAATATCATCCTCCTCATAAAGTTGTTATGAGAATTACATTAGGAAATGTGCATTTATGAGCACTGCTCAAATGTTCAGTAATTTACCTTAATATAGGTGATCACAGTGTGGATACAATTCTTCACTCTGCTATTCTCATTTCCTCTATAATTAGCATTTCTACAATGACCTGTAATCTTCATAGTAGTCTCTTTAACTTCCAACTCCCTTCATTTCACCAGCAGAAACTCATTTATTTGATGTTTGCAATGTAGCCAGCCTAGTGGTCAATCATGATTGATCTAAGTCAGTCAAAACAAATCTGTTCCCTACTTTCTAAGCCTACCTTGCAACAGAAGGTGGGTTCATGTGATTAAGTTCTGGCAATGAAATCTAAGGGGAAACTCACTGGGGACAGAAGGGGTGCTTCTTGGCACAATGTCATATTTTTTTGCTTATTGATTTCTATTTCTTTTTTGAAAGCTCCCCTACCCCTAGCCTAATGCCATAATGCAAGCCCCACATAAGAACCTTGTTTGTTTTGATCAATGTGCAGTGCTGTGCTAAGTCGCTTCAGTCATGTCCAACTCTTTGCAACCCTATAGACTGTAGCCCGCCAAGCTCCCCTGTCCATGGGATTGCAGGTGGAACCTGATTTATCCTCATAATCTGTAAAAGGTAATATATTCTTCCTTTGAGATGCCTCCATGACTTGAAATATGTTGAACTAAACTTTAATAGTTTTAATAAACATACAAAAATTAAAAACTCATGACTCTGAGTTTTAAAAACTCAACTCACTCCAAAATACTGGAGTGGGTTGCCATGCCCATTTCCAGGGGATCTTCCCAAGCCAGGGATCAAACCCAAGTCTCTTGTGTCTCCTGTATTGGCAGACAGATTCTTTACCACTAGTGCCAACAGTCTTAATCTAGGACTCAGTACCTAGAACAGGGTTTGGCAAACTACAGCCTGCAGCCAAATCCAGCCAGCTGCCTGTTTTGTAAATAATAAAGTTTTATCAGGACACCAACACTACGTTTCTTTACAGATTGTGTATGGATGCTTTGGGGCTACAAAGACAGAACAAAGTAGTTTCAATAAAGACCAGATGGCCCACAAAGCCTGAAATATTTGCCCTGTTATTTACAGAAATAGTTTGCTGATCCCTGATGTAGAAAAGTGCTGAGCACAAAGTAGGCATTTAACCAGTTTTCAAGACTTGTTCAAATTCTGTCTCAAGTTCAGTTCAGTTCAGTTCAGTTACAGTTCAGTTGCTCAGTCGTGTCCAACTCTTTGCGACCCCATGAATCACAGCACGCCAGGCCTCCTTGTCCATCACCAACTCCCGGAGTTCACTCAGACTCACGTCCATCGAGTCAGTGATGCCATCTACCATCTCTGTTATCCACTTCTCTTCCTGCCCCCAATCCCTCCCAGCATCAGAGTCATTTCCAATTAGTCAACTCTTCTATCCAAAGTACTGGAGTTTCAGCTTTAGCTTCTCGGCCTTTTGGCTAAGATCAAGTGTAGTATCTGTCTCAAAAGCTACTGAAAAACCTTATTGGTACTCTCATTCTATAGACACATATTTTTCCTAATGACTTATCAGTCGTATTTTGGCAGGATCGCTTTTTAGGGAACTGTTTCATAGGTGGTAATCCCATACCAATTCTCACAGATGGTCATTTCATACCAGTTCCATATCAATTTTCCAACAGAAATAACTCATCATTATCTTGGAATAGAGTCATGAGTTTTTAATATTTTTGTATGTTTGTTAAAGCTATTAAAGTTTAGCTCAACATATTCTAAATCACGAAGGCATCTCAAGGTAAGAATGTTATTAATATCTTTTCCGGATTATCAGGATAAATCAGGTTCCACCTGCACTTTTTTCCTAAAAAGCACTCTAGAGCTGCATTCGCCAACCCAAATTAAACAAATGACCTGTTAGTTAAATAGTTAAATTTTCAATCACAACCAATTAAAATTGCATTTCATATATAATGCCAACATCAAGATTTTCCAAAATACAGAGCCCTTTTTAATTCAAATCTCTCTGTCATGCATATCTTTTACCACTGAAATAGAATAAAATTATTTTTAACTTAAATTTAGGGCACAAATTCCCATGTCCATTAAGAATCAACTTTTTCCCTTTTGTTTCTCAGGAATGTAACTTTTCACATATTTGACATTAAGTAATAAAAGTTTTTGCTACTGGAGATCAGTGGAGAAATAAATCCAGAAAGAATGAAGGGATGGAGCCAAAGTGAAAACAACAACCAGTTGTGGATGGGACTGGTGATGGAAGCAAGATTTGATGCTGTAAAGAGCAATATTGAATAGGAACCTGGAACATTAGGTCCATGAATCAAGGCAAATTGGAAGTGGTCAAACAGGAGATGGCAAGAGTGAACATCGATATTCTAGGAATCAGCGAACTAAGATGGACTGGAATGGGTGAATTTAACTCAGATGACCATTATATCACTGCTGTAGGGAGGAATCCCTCAGAAGAAATGGAGTAGCCATCATGGTCAACAAGAGTCCAAAATGCAGTGCTTGAATGCAATCTCAAAAAACGACAGAATGATCTCTGTTCACTTCCAAGGCAAACCATTCAATATCACGGTAATCCAAGTCTATGCCCCAACCAGTAACACTGAAGAAGCTGAAGTTGAATGGCTCTATGAAGACCTACAAGACTTTTTAGAACTAATACCCAAAAAAGATGTCCTTTTCATTATAGGGGACTGGAATGCAAAAGTAGGAAGTTAAGAAACACCTGGAGTAACAGGCAAATTTGGCCTTGGAGTACAAAATGAAGCAAGGAAAAGGCTAACAGAGTTCTGCCAAGAGAACACACTGGTCATAGCAAACACCCTTTTTCAACAACACAGGAGAAGACTCTACACATGGACATCACCAGATGGTCAACACTGAAAACAGATAGACTATATTCTTTGCAGCCAAAGGTGGAGAAGCTCTATAGAGTCAGAAAAAAATAAGACTGGGATCTGACTGTGGCTCAGATCATGAACTCCTTATTGCCAAATTCAGACTTATACTGAAGAAAGTGGAGAAAACCACTAGACCATTCAGGTATGACCTAAATCAAATTCCTTATGACTAGACAGCGGAAGTGAGACATAGATTTAAGGGACTAGATCTGATAGACAGAGTGCTTGATGAACTACAGATGGAGGTTCATGACAGTGACAGAGAACAAGACTATCCCCAAGAAAAAGAAATACTAAAAAGCAAAATGACTGTCTGAGGAGGCCTTAAAAATAGCTGAGAAAAGAAGAGAAGTGAAAAGCAAAGGAGAAAAAGAAAGATATACCCATTTGAATGCAGAGTTCCGAAGAATAGCAAGGAGAAATAAGAAGCCTTCATCAGCTATCAATGCAAAGAAATAGAGGAAAACAATAGACTGGGAAAGACTAGAGATCTCTTCAAGAAAATCAGAGATCCCAAGGGAACATTTCATGCAAAGATGGGCTTGATAAAAACAGAAATGGTATGGACCTAACAGAAGCAGAAGATATTAAGAAGAGGTGGCAAGAATACACAGAACTCTACAAAAAAGATCTTCAAGACCCAGATAATCATGAGTGATCACTCACACTCACCTAGAGCCAGACATCCTGGAATGTGAAGTCAGTGGGACATAGGAAGCATCATTACGAACAAAGCTAGTGGAGGTGATTAAATTCCAGTTAAGCTATTTCAAACCTTAAAGGATGCTGCTGTAAAAGTGCTGCACTCAATATGCCAGCAGATTTGGAAAACTCATCAGTGGACACAGGACTAGAAACGGTCAGTTTTTATTCCAATCCCAAAGAAAGGTAATGTCAAAGAATGCTCAAATTACCACACAATTGCACTCATCTCACACGCTAGTTAAGTAATGCTCAAAATTCTCCAAGCGAGGCTTCAGCAATATGTGAACCATGAACTTCCAGATGTTCAAGCTGATTTTAGAAAAGGCAGAGGAGCCAGAGATCAAATTGCCAACATCTGCTGGATCATGGAAGAAGCAAGAGAGTTCCAGAAAAACAACTATTTCTGCTTTACTGACTATGCCAAAGCCTTTGACTGTGTGGATCACAACAAACTGGAAAATTCTTCAAGAGATGGGAATAACAGACCACCTGACACGCCTCTTGAGGAACCTATATGCAGGTCAGAAAGCAACAGTTAGAAATGGACATGGAACAACAGACTGGCTCCAAATAGGAAAAGGAGTGCGTCAAGGCTGTATATTGTCATCCTGCTTATTTAACTTCTATGCAGAGTACATCATGAGAAACACTGGGCTGGAGGAAACACAAACTGAAATCAAGACTGCCGGGAGAAATATCAATAACTTCAGATATGCAGATGGCACCACCCTTATGGCAGAAAGTGAAGAAGAACTAAAAAGCCTCTTGATAAAAGTGAAAGAGGAGAGTGAAAAAGTTGTCTCAAAGATCAACATTCAGAAAACGAAGATCATGGCATCCAGTCCTATCACTTCATGGCAAATAGATGGGAAACAGTGGCTGACTTTATTTTTCTGGGCTGCAAAATCACTGCAGATGGTGATTGCAGCCATGGAATTAAAAGACGCTTGCTCCTTGAAAGGAAAGTTATGACCAATTTAGACAGCATATTAAAAAGCAGAGATATTACTTTGCCAAAAAAGGTCCATCTAGTCAAGGCTTTAGTTTTTCCTGTGGTAATGTATGGATGTGAGAGTTGGACTGTGAAGAAGGCTGAGCGCCAAAGAATTTTGATGCATTTGAACTGTGGTGTTGGAAAAGACTCTTGAGAGTCCCTTGGACTGCGAGGAGATCCAACCATTCCATCCTAAAGAAGATCAGTCCTAGGTGTTCATTGGGAGGACTCATGCTGAAGCTGAATCTCCAATTCTTTGGTCATCTCATGTGAAGAGCTGACTCATTTGCAAAGACCCTTATGCTGAGAAAGATTGAGGACAGGAGGAGAAGGGGATGACAGAGGATGAGATGTTTGGATGGCATCAGAGACTCAATGGACATGGGTTTGGGTGGTAAGGGAATTGGTGATGGACAAGGAGGACTGGTGTGCTGTGCTCATGGGGTCGCAAAGAGTTGGACATGACTGAACAACTGAACTGAACTGAACTGAATAAAAGTTTAATACCCAGGAGACCGATTTCAGGAATCCATTTCCTGTGTTCCTCTTTGCTGCTGAGACCATGGAGTCTTCCACCAGAGTGTATCCAGGCAGTTCCAGCCAGGCTTTATCTTTGGCAGGGCATAGGACAGACAGAGTTAGGAGAAAGCTGTACTCAAAGAAGCTAGAGTGCAAACCCACTAACTGCTCCCCTTCAACCACCACAAGACCTCTAAGAGAATTCTTGGAATTACATCTCAGCATTTCCTTCCTTGGGAATCTATCATTTATATCCCAAGACCAACTTGTCTTTAGTGTTTCTTTTTTCAGCATTTGCCTCTTTACCATCCACGAAAGTATGCCTCCACCAAGTCCCTTCAGATTGAGTTTTTTGGGGGGGATTCTAAGCTTCATTCTAGATGCTGTCTCTGGGTCCACTTTAACTCTGTGGCCCTCAAGCCATCCTCACATTCAGCCAGATTCTCAGATTCCCAATCCATGAGATTTGGTATGGGAATTTTAACAGGTAAACAAATATAATATAAATATATGGAAAGCGGATCAATTCATTGCAGGAATCTATTGTCTCACGTGGTAGAAGTAGTACACCATTCTGTTCTTTCTGTCTCTTTCACTTAAAAAAACCATCAGCGAAGCTCTCTTGCTTTATTTCCGGCTACATTTCTCTTACTTTCCATTTATTCCCAGATTCAGATCCTTAACCTAC
The DNA here is from genome assembly GCA_006408695.1 of Aepyceros melampus. Taxonomy (NCBI): domain Eukaryota; kingdom Metazoa; phylum Chordata; class Mammalia; order Artiodactyla; family Bovidae; genus Aepyceros; species Aepyceros melampus. The sequence continues at coordinate 123,263 of SJXQ01012258.1, forward strand.
CTCCCATCGTCATAAATATTGTACTCATCAAAATTAAAATAAAAAAATAAACTAACGAATGAATCTAAATAAGATATTCTCACTATAAAAGGATCCTCTGATTTACCATAGTGTTCCCTTGTTTTCTTTAACTGTATTTAATGCACTTAAAATCATACTGAATTGTAATACAAATTATCAGGAGTATTCTAAGCAGAAAGAAAAAAAAAATCTGTCCCATACAATATTCAAAAGGGTAAACATCAAAACAATGGAATCTCCTGATGCCTCCTTTTAGCCCAGAATGAGCTGTATTTCAAGAAATGTCATGTGAGTCATCACTGGAATGGAAGCTCCTTGAGGGCCAGAATTGTTGCCTATTTGATTCACTGTTCTCCCTGCAGTGCCCAAGGAGTGTCTGGCATTGTTAACGAGGTACTATATAGTGTGGTCCTCATACGATAAATATTTGTTGATTAAATGACAAAACATTATTTATTTACTTCAACTAAAAAACGAGAGGAGAGTGAAAAAGTTTGCTTAAAGCTCAACATTCAGAAAACGAAGATCATGGGATCTGGTCCCATCATTTCATGGGAAATGGATGGGGAAACAGTGGAAGTGGTGTCAGACTTTATTTTGGGGGGCTCCGGAATCACTACAGATGGTGATTGCAGCCATGAAATTAAAAGACACTTACCCCTTGGACGGAAAGTTATGACCAACCTAGACGCATATTAAAAAGCAGAGACATTACTTTGCCAACAATGGTCCGTCTAGTCAAGGCTATGGTTTTTCCAGTGGTCATGTATGGATGTGAGAGTTGGACTGTGAAGAAAGTTGAGTGCCGAAGAATTGATGCTTTTGAACTGTGGTGTTGGAGAAGATTCTTGAGAGTCCCTTGGACTGCGAGGAGATCCAACCAGTCCATTCTAAAGGAGATCAGCCCTGGGATTTCTTTGGAAGGAATGATGCTAAAGCTGAAACTCCAGTACTTTGGCCACCTCATGCAAAGAGTTGACTCATTGGAAAAGACTCTGATGCTGGGAGGGATTGGGGGCAGGAGGAGAAGGGGACGACTGAGGATGAGATGGCTGGATGGCATCACCGACTCAATGGACATGAGTTTGGGTGAACTCCAGGAGTTGGTGATGGACAGGGAGGCCTGGCGTGCTACAGTTTTGGGATTGCAAAGAGTCGGACATGACTGAACTGAACTGAAAAAACTTAAACTCCTTATAAACTATGATACATAGTTTACTAGGATTGTAACACAAGCAGCTTTGCCCTAGGTCTACCTCACCATCCATATTTAACAGAAAGCTTTTTTAGTAAAGGTGACATGGAAATGAAGGAACAGACTGGGCATTGTCGATTTCTCCAATGTATTAAATAGAATCCAATGCAACATTTAGCTCATATGAGAGCTTAACAAATGCTAATGGATGCTGATGTATTTATCACATAAATGAAAGAAAAAAGGTACCAAGAAGCACAGTGGCTTAATGTGTTGCATTTAAATTTATTTTTAACAAGATGTCTTGAAAAATGTGTTGATAATTACTGTTTTTTCTGCAAGTAAATCAACTATTCTTTTGATACTGTATTTGAATTCATTAAAAAATATTCTTTCTGAAGTCACGTTTACTTAATATATCTGTTAAATGTAAAAGAGTCTGAATCTGGCTTTCAAATAAATAGCATCTAAAGTTAAAAAAAAAAAAGAAATGCCATGTCAAACTTCAAGCTTTCAAGTATAACTAAATCGATTAGCTAGAATGAGTACTGTCTTAAAAAGACTCAGGTGTTTTTTCTTAACTGATGCTGCATAAATGTGTAAGTTTTGAAACTATAATCTTTGATGACAGTTCTACTCAGTATCATTTCTATTTGCTATGTCCACGTTTTGTGTGTTTCTTTTGTATTTTTTGCACATATTTCAGATAAATGAGTGCTGGATGCAAGTCGCTAAGCATGTCTGACTCTTTGCTACCCCATGGACTATACAGTCCATGGACTTCTCCAGGCCAGAATACTGGAGTGGATAGCCTTTCCCTTCTCCAGGGGATCTTCCCAATCCAGGGATCGAACCCAGGTCTCCCACACTGCAGGTGGATTTTTTATTGGCTAAACCCAAGGGAAGCCCAAGAATACTGGAGTGGGTAACCTATCCCTTCTCCAGCAGATATTCCTGACCCAGGAATTGAACCCAGGTCTCCCGCATGATTCTTTACCAACTGAGCTATCACGGAAGCCCATTTATTTCAAATCCCTAGACCCAGTCATCTGGGAGTAAATTATCACTTGATACAGTCATCTGAAATTTCCTAAGGTAGATTGTTTCATGGCTCACTAATCCTGAAAGATGCTCTAAGACAGGAATTCTGTTATCAAATATTTTTAGGAAATGGTGAAACCTATACTCTTCATTGGTACTTAAGAAATTCAATAGTAAGGACCTCTGTGTTTACAATAGTCAAATCCATAGACACAGAAAGTAGTTAGTAGTTACCAAGGACAGGGGACTTCCTTGTGTGGCTCAGTGGTAAAGAATCCTCCTGTGCAGGAAGACCCAGGTTCAATCTCTGAGTCAGGATCCCCTGGAGAAGGAAAGGGCAACCCACTCCAGTATTCTTGCCTGGGAAATCACATGCACCGAGGAGTCTGACAGGCGACAGTCCAAGGGGTTGCAAAAGAGTCAGACACGATTTAGCAACTAAACAACAAAGGGCAGGAAGAGGGGAGAATAGGGGGTTATTGATCCCTGGGTATGGAATTCACTTTGAAGATGGACAGTGGTGATGACTGCTCGCAGTACAATGCAAATGTACTTCAAGCCAGTAATCTGCATACTAAAAAAAAGGTTTAAATGGTACATTTTATATTGTGTATATGTTACCACACACATACAAAAAGATAACTCTTCTAACTTCCAACTCTTTTATGAGTTTTATGTGTTTTTGCACTTTAAATATATTGAATTATACACTACATCTCTTTTTGAGTCTAGATTTCTACCTCAATGTTCTGTTTGAAATTCATCCATGTCACTATATATGATAGTACCCTGTTTTTTTAATAGCTTTAAAATATTTGCTAATATGAGTAAACCCCATTCTTCTGTCAACAGGAATAAAACAATAAAGATTTCTGTTTATCTTGTTTGGTGACCATTTCCAAATGTACTTAGCTATGAAGTTTGTTTTAACTATTTATTAACATTCCATAGATCACATTTTGGGATTGGTGGTCCATTTCAACTGTGTCAAGTTCAAGTACTTCTGATGTCCAGGTATATAAAGTAAATGTGTGAAACAGTCTGGTATCAGGCAACAGGGAGTGATGTGAGCTGTGGAACAAGATTCTCCCTCTCCTAAAGGATTTCAAAGTACCAAAATCAAGTGAGAGACTGAGAGAGAGAGATGATCAGAGGGCCAGAGATTTGTTGATCAAACAAGCACATTCAGACGGAAGAGTCAGTCCTTGGGCCACCTGTTCTCAATTCCTGATCTCAGCCACCCCTCAACCAACAAATAAGAGCAGGAGTCTCAGTTATAGGGTATAACTTGCCCACTCCACACTAGGACAGTAGATACTTTTTCATTTTAAACTTGAGGATACCTGTTGTTACCCCCCATACCTGCTATACAGCAGTCATTTTGTTAGGCACTTTTCATAATTTTAAAAATATCTCCACAGGCAAAGGGTTATTAGATCCTATTTCACAGATAAGGAAAGACATGGAAGATTATTTGATCTGCCCAAGGCAGGAGTAACAGAGCTGGGGCTTGATTTCAGTATCTGTGCTCTAGGCAAGATAGGGTATCTAGGCAATAAACTAAATTTCAGCCGTTGTGTTGGAACTGACAAAGTAAACAGGTATTTTCCAAAAACAATCAATTCACAGGGAATTCCAGAAGTTCAAGCTGGTTTTAGAAAAGGCAGAGGAACCAGAGATTAAATTGCCAACATCTGCTGGATCGAAAAAGAGTTCCAGAAAAACAACTATTTCTGCTTTATTGACTATGCCAAAGCCTTTGACTGTGGGGATCACAATAAACTGGAAAATTCTTCAAGAGATGGGAATACCAGACCACCTGACCTGCCTCTTGAGAAACCTATATGCAGGTCAGGAAGCAACAGTTAGAACTGGACACGGAACAGACTGGTTCCAAATAGGAAAAGGAGTATGCCAAGGCTGTATATTGTCACTCTGCTTATTTAACTTCTATGCAGAGTACATCATGAGAAAAGCTGGGCTGGAAGAAGCACAAGCTGGAATCAAGATTGCTGGGAGAAATTTCAATAACCTCAGATATGCAGATGACACCACCTTTATGGCAGAAAATGAAAAGGAACTTAAAAGCCTCTTGATGAAAGTGAGAGAAGAGTGAAAAAGTTGGCTTAAACCTCAACATTCAGAAAACTAAGATCATGGCATCCGGTTCCCTCACTTCATGGGAAATAGATGGAGAAACAGTGGAAACAGTGTCAGACTTTATTTTTCTGGGCTCCAGAATCACTGCAGATGTTGATTGCAGCCATGAAATTAAAAGACACTTGCTTCTTGGAAAGAAAGTTATGACCAACCTAGATAGCATATTCAAAAGCAGAGACATTATTTTGCCAACAAAGGTCTGTCTAGTCAAGGCTATGGTTTTTCCAATGGTCATGTGTAGATGTGAGAGTTGGACTGCGAAGAAAGCTGAGCACCAAAGAATTGATGCTTTTGAACTGTGGTGTTGGAGAAGACTCTTGAGAGTTCCTTGGACTGCAAGGAGATCCAACCAGTCCATTCTAAAGGAGATCAGTCTTGGATGTCTTCAGAAGGACTGATGCTAAAGCTCCAATACTTTGGCCACCTGATGCAGAGAGTTGACTCATTGGAAAAGACCCTGATGCTGGGAGGAATTGGGGGCAGGAGGAGAAGGGGACGAGAGAGGATGAGATGGCTGGATGGCATCACCGACTCGATGAACATGAGTTTGGGCGAACTCCAGGAGATGGTGATGGACAGGGAGGCCTGGCGTGCTGCAATTCATGGAGTCGCAGAGAGTTGGCCACGACTGAGCAACTGAACTGAACTGAACTGAATAAATAAATTAAAATAGTAGCACTTGTGAACATGGCAGAACTACCACTGTTAAATACTGGGACCTAAGATCTTTTCACTCTATTTATGCAATCTCCTGTCACTACAACACTACAAAAATAGGCATTAAATACATTTTTAAATTAAAAATAAAACTGAGCCTGAGAAAAGTTAAGTAAATTTTCTGAGTGACACAGATTTTAATAGCTGGAACTGATTGCCCTGTTCTTTCTTACATTGAGTTGCCTCTCATGTTTTATATCTGTGGTTTTGGAATAGAAAAGTAATTTTTTAATCCCTTCCTACATGTCAATATTAAAAACCATCCTTCCCTTCAAATAATCTCTGATAGTTTAAATATTGCTCTAAAACACATAATCTCATTTAATCCTACTAATGACACTTTCAGCAGAAATGTAAATTTTAAATCCCTCACATTCCAGAGGAAAAAATTGAGTCCTGCAAGTCTGAGACTTCGTATAAGGCAGAGCTTGGACACAAAACCAGATTGTCTGATTTTCATGATATTTTATGATTCCCAAAACACTGTACAGAAAAAAATAGAGGTCTGTTACTTCAGCTCCCATTTTGCATATAGAGAGAGGACCAGGAAAAAAAAAAAGCACAAATCACAGGAAAAGAAAACCAAAACAGCAGCTCTATCTAAGATAACTGTGGCTGACAAAAAGTCTCTCAATTCCTCCAGACATGTCATATGTAATAATTATCCTCCAGAATCGAATGCAAAATCTTTTAACAATTAGCCACCATTTCACTTTCTTTGGCCTCTATTTAAATATTTAAATTGTTATCAACTAAGACCTATTGTAGGAACAAAATAAACTTTTATGGACTGTTTAATACCCTAATTATTGATACACAAGACACTTTGGATACATTTCAAAGCCATTATGCTGAATGGGAAAAAGAAGAATTTCAAAAGTTTTTTATACTGTGTGATTTCATTTCTATAACAGTCTCAAAATGACAGAAATGGAAAACATATTAGTGTTTCCCAAGGACTTGGAATGGTGGGTGGGGAGTGGTGCAGAGGCAGGATTGCCATGGGTGTGACTACAATGGGGCATCAAGAGGAATTTTGAGGTGATGGAGCAGTTTTGTATCTTGATTGGGGTGATGGTAACAGAATCTACATGTGATAAAATTGCAAAGAGCTACCCACACACAGAAATGCGAATGTGAGCTGGTAAACTCTGGTAAGTTCTGTGGACTATACCAATGTCAATTTCCTGAATTTGACAATCGTACTATATAGATGGTGAGATGCTACTATTGAGGACAACTAACATCTTTGTATTGATTTTATAATTTCCTGTAAATCTATAATTATTTCAAAAAATGATTTAAAAAAATTAAATCGCCCGATCTTAATGAGGACCTCATTGGTTCATCAGTATCTCTGACATCACCAGCCAGGCCTTGGGCAAAGCTACTTTGTTGTTGTTCAGTCATTCAGTCTTGTCCAACTCTTAGTGACCCCAAGGACTGCAGCACTGACTTCCCTGTCTTTCTATCTCTTAGAGCTTGCTCAAACTCATGTCCATTGAGTTAGTGATGCCATCCAACCATTTCTTCATCTGTCATTCCCTTCTCCTCCTGCCTTCTATCTTTCCCAGCATCAGGGTCTTTCCCAGTGAAAGTAGCCAAAATATTGAAGTTTCAGCTTCAGCATCAGTCCTTCCCATGAATATTCAGGACTGATATCCTTTAGGACTGACTAGTTTGATCTCCTTGCAGTCCAGGGGTCTCTCAGAGTCTTCTCCAACAGCACAGTTTGAAAGCATCAATTCTTCTGTGCTCTCAGCCTTCTTTAAAGTCCAACTGTCACATCCATACATGACTACTGGAAAAACAAATCTACTTTACCAAAGCCAAAAGTCCCTAAGCAGGAGCTCTCAGGGTTGCTATCAGATGTATCCCAAGTCTAATAAAGTTGCTTCTGTTTTTAAAATACATCCATAAAATACATATACTTTATTCGAAGTTCAAATTCCTCATTGAGTATTACAAACAAGCTCATTGTAATCTGGATCCTTCTTGCTTTTCCAGCTTCACTATATGCCCCTCCTCCATCCCTCCCAAAAGAAATGCTTGTGGTTCTGAGTATGCTCTTCCTTCTCTCTGGAATGACTAGACTCCTGGTCATTCCAGAGCAACTCAGCTGTCCATGCCCAGGAGCCCAGCAGTGCTGCAGGCAGCTAGGGAGGGAGTCTCTCAGGAGATCTCTTCCCTCTTCTGCAGACCCACAGCGTCTTTTAAGACAACCTAGCTCTGCTCCCAGTTGGCCTTGCAGTTAAGGAGCAGCATACAAGCATGAGCACTAAGTCAGTTCAGTCGTGTCCAACTCTTTGCAACCCTATGGACTGTAGCCCGCCAAGCTTCTCTGTCCATGGGATTCTCCAGGCAAGAATGCTGGAGTGGGTTGCCATGCCCTCCACCAGGGGATCTTCCCGACCCAGGGATCGAACCTACATCTCCTGAAGCTCCTGCCTTGGTGGGCAGTTCTTTACCACTAGCGCCACCTGACAAGTCCCAAAAAGCAGCAGATGGCAAGTCAAAGTTGGACTAGCCAACAGCTCCATTGAAGACGCCTCACAGCCTCTCCCAGCCAGGATTCTTAAAGAATGCTGCCTTTGCCAAGTTCTAAATCCACTCACCAGTATTTTGCAGCTAACCTCCTGTGATCTAGAAACAAAGTCTAACTAAATTACCCCAGAAGGGAAGTATGTGGACTGTCTCTACCACAACTTCAGGTGTTTACTACCCAGCAAGGTCCAGAATTAATACTAGGGCCTGGCAATGATAAAAGGTAGCACTAAGACTCGATATTGAATCAATAAATCTGCTAGACTTTGCCTACACAGGTAACCTCTGACAGGCTGAGAACAAACCATTTAATTTGCATCACACAACCTCACGGTTTCATGGGCACCCGTTTTTAGAGGAGAAAACAATATAGCAGAGCCGCAACTTAAACCAGGCCCACCAAGTCAATCCAGTCCCATTCATTTGTTTATCCTAAGGATTTCTGATCATTTCTGGTTCTTTCCACTCCTACCTTTCCATCCCTGGTGACTAATCCATTGACAAGCAGTAGCAATCCTGAAGGGGTGTAGTTCAAACAAAGTTATTCTGAGAGATTATTGAAGAGGAGTGGAATATATTGATGAGGTTGATTCTTGTCCCACAGAGTACACATTTTTATCTAGCCCTGAGATGATTTTTAACTAAGATAGACATTCTGATTAACCTTATCTTTAAAACCTCTTCTCATCATAACTGTACCAAACTTGCTGGATCACCAAGCAATACATATGGATAAGATAAAGAACTGTTGATCCTTCTAAATAATTCAGCTGCACATTAATTCTTTGTGAACTTTGGGGGGCTGTGTTAATGTCAGCTTTGCATGGGTTATCTGGGACCATAGAGTATTCAGGACACGTTTCTCACCTCAGCTAAAGGACTACAGAGGTTCTCGTTCAAGACGGTAATGTAGAAAGATCCTGAACTTACCTCCCTCCGTGGACACTCAGAATCTACAGCTATGTGATTCTGAATTTCCTCGAAAAAACACCTCAAACTACACATGAGGCAAATGAGAAAAACCCACAATCAAGCATGTAGGAGAGGTTGACACACAGTGTTCACATAAATCCCACCCACTTTCCTGGTGGCTCAGATGGTAAAAGAATCTGCCTGCAATGTAGGAGACCTGGGTTCAATCCCTGGGTCAGGAAGATCCCCTGGAGAAGAAAATGGCAACCCACTCCAGTATTCTTGCCTGAACGGCTACCGCTCCAGTATTCTTGCCTGAATGGCTACCCACTCCAGTATTCTTGCCTGGAGGATCTCATGGACAGAGGAGCCCGGTGGGCTACTGTCCATAGGGACACAAAGAGTTGAGTATGACTGAAGTGACTTAGCAGCACCAGCAGATGACTCACAACTGGAGAGAACTCTCTGCCTGAGAAGTGAAGGATTTGAACCTCACATTGGGCATCCCAACTTTTAAGACTTGCATCTGAAAAACACGCCTTCAAAACATCTATCTTTGAAAGGCAACAGAGTTGATGTCCAGGAGACCCACAAGACTCTAATGAACTGAGAAACAACTCTGAAACTCCTGCACTCAGACTCACCCACCCAAGGGCCTCATGCAGAGGGACCTGGTTGAAAAGTGTCCAAAATTCCTTGAAAGGAGGCTTATTTGCTGAAATACTCTCCTGGAGGGAGGGAAGGAGGGAAGCAGCAGCACCATCTTTGAACTCCTCTCGGCCTCATCTAACTCACTGTTTCCAGAAAGGAGTTTGTACCCTCCTCTGATCCCCTGACTTTTGTGGCCGCCACCAGGGGCCGCCTCTGGATCACCCGGCTCTGGTGGCCAGCAGGGCTGACACTCAAGGGTCCCACAGGACTAATCTGAGGCCTTTCGCACTGGCCACAGCTGAGCATTTTATGAGTAGGGCCCTCTTCTGAAGAACAAGGGCTGATTCTCCATTTTTTTCTCAACCACTTTCCCTCCAGGCAGTAGAGCTTTGCCTATAATACCTAGCAGAAAAGGAGAAGATACAGCAGTTGAAGCAGAAGGTTCAGCCTAGTGGATAGAATGGTTCTTTGTTTCCAGTCACCCAGAGCTATTTTGACCAGTCCCAGACCACGAAAGTTACCTAGAGAGACATCACAACAATGTAGATAGATGCCTACAAGTTATCTGGTCAATTTTATGATCCAAGTTGAGATCTATACAGATCAAAATATCAAATATTGCAGAATCTGCTTAGAAACACAAAATCTCATAGCAATTTTCTAGTTTAAAAAAAAAATCACAAATATTTTGAATTCTAAATGCCCCAACTTGAAAAATCTGTATAAAAGCAAAGGCATGTATGTAGAATTCAACCTCTACTTCATTGCACAATGCTAATTCCACCCATTTATTGAGTATCTGATTAACCACCTTAAATTAAAGAAAGTATTTCAGATGCTTGCAAGCAATTTAATCTAATTAATGGTGCAAGTATATGTCCCTTGGGAATGCATTCAAGTTATAAGAAACCATACCTTTTACAAAAGCAGTCTTCTACTCATTGCCTTCATAAAGAATTGGCAGGCTATAGGTTCAACCGATATATCACAGAATATTTCTATGTTCAAATTTTACTGGATTGGAGAATGTTAAGAGTTAGACATTTAGAAGAGTAAATTTATCTACTCTTTAGAAGGTAGAGCTGATGTGCCTGATAAGTAAAGATTCGGTGCTATTATAGGAGTTTCCAGAAACCCTAGACTAGAGGGTAGCAACCAATGTACAGCAGTTGGAAAAGAAGCAGAAACACACAAGCAAGCCCAAATTTACTGATGATGGCTGCAAGGAAGATGCCGAAGAAGCAGTTTTAAAAAGGAAGGGAGGAATCCACAATGCCAGAAATGGAAGATTTGAGGGAAGGAGTCAGAAGTTTAAGGTCAGAAGGGGGTTAGATCAGACAAAGATTACATTACATTACAAACGAAGGTCCAAAGTCCGAACTAAAAAGACCATTCAGGAGTCTGTGGTGTGTCTTTACAATTGGACAGTGAGGAAGACATAACCAGCTGGCTTAACACATCAGAAGCAGACTGCTGAAGCCTTTGATCACACAGATGGGAACAATGTATGGGTCAGTCATCTCAAAATAGGTCATGAGCGCCAAACGATTCTCCAAGCCTTTGCTAAATCACCTCTGTGAAAAATAGATCACACAGGAATGGGCTCTAGGCACTATCAATTCAAAACTTAACCAATGCTTTAAAATTTTTAAAAAGCTATGCTCTCAACCCTTTACTTTAAAATTTATACCACAATAAAAATTCAAGTCAGGTTCCTTAGTTTTCCCATCAAAATATTAACTCTTCTCCTTGAGCATTTTCTTCTAAAGCATATGAATCTCCTTCAATCAATAACACAGAATATTTATGCTTAAGAAAGGAGACACTGATCTTCATAATATATTCTACCCATCTAATCTGCAAATTCTCCCTAAAGCAACTGATATTCTACAGAGATAGGCTGAGAGACTTGCTGAATATTCATTTCCCTCAATCCTCTAAGCTTTCTCTCTGAATCAAAGCAAGTAGCCCAAAAAGCTACGTGCAAGGGTTATTCTATTAATTCACTATAGAAATGCCTTTACAGACTAGTTTAACATTTTGTCTTCTTATTAAAAGGACTGAAAATATGTTATTTCTTGCAAAATTGCTATTGAAAATAGCATGTTGTGTAATACTTTCTATATAAAACATAGCAAAAGCAAAATTAGAGCAAGAAAAGTATTAGATTCCCTAATAAACAGAAATATTTTTAGAAAATTATGTCATTGAGGTTTTCCACCAAGATATCCAGGAAATCCAAAGTGACATTTTAGTACCTTTTCCATAATTAATTCCATATTTCTCTACTCTTATCCTATTGGAGGGCCTCTCAAGTCATTCTTTTGAAAGAGGAAGAACAGGATGAATAGATATTTGAAGCAAATGTAAGAATATTAAAATTGGAATGATAATTATATTTTCACTATTGGTTTGATTTTTTTTAATGAGTGTGAAATTCATAGTTAACTTCATTTATTAATTTCTCACATCTAGGAAAGTTCCCTGTGGCTGAAACAATGCTATGCATTTATCAAGCTTTATTTCATTTTCTTCTTCCTGGATACCAAGGAAGAGCAAACTCCTTGCTCAACCTGAAGTTAAAGTGGCACTGTGGATTCTGACCAATGAAATTTAGAAGAACAAATGTGTATCAATCTAAGCACGACACTTAAAACCATTCCAGGGACTTTGCTGGTGGTCTAATGGCTAAGACTCCATGCTCCCAAGGCAAAGGCCCGGGTTCAATCCCCGGTCAGGGAACTATATCCCATATGCCACAAGTAAGACCCAATGCAGCCAAAATAAGTAAATAAATACATATTTTTTTAAATTCTATACTATCTTCTTGTATTCTTTTCCCCTACACTTCAGAAAACTTATAAGCTGTGATAAGAAAGGAGCATCATCAGAGGGTGCAGCCTCTCCCACATTGAACTTCTGGCATCATTAGTAAATTCATTGATAAGTTTGTTAATTGACCATATTGTAATTAGGTATAATTGGAAATTAGTTGGTAATAATATAAATTGATAACTAATCGGTGATTATTGGTAATTGGTAACTAATCAGTTCATTAATTGATAAATTATTTGGTAAATTAATTAATTGATAAATTTTTTTCTGAATAAGTGACAGAGATTTCAAAGCTAGTTTTGTTATCACATAGCCTCTTCTCTCCTTACTAGTTTCTGTGAAATATGTGATTCAAGAACCTTTCACAAAAATTCCCACCTTTGAATGCAAATTAGTACAGCCACTATGGAGAACAGTGTGGAGATTCCTTAAAAAATTGCAAATAGAACTGCCTTATGATCCAGCGATCCCACTGCTGGGCATACACACCAAGGAAACCAGAATCGAAAGAGACACGTGTACCCCAATGTTCATTGCGGCACTGTTTATAATAGCCAGGACATGGAAGCAACCTAGATGTCCATCAGCAGATGAATGGATAAGAAAGCTGTGGTACATATACACAATGGAGTATTACTCAGCTATTAAAAAGAATACATTTGAATCAGTTCTAATGAGGTGGATGACGCTGGAGCCGATTATACAGAGTGAAGTGAGCCAGAAGGAAAAACACCAATACAGTATACTTACACATATTTATGGAATATAGAATGATGGTAATGATAAACCTGTACGCAAGACAGCAAAAGAGACACAGATGTATAGAACGGCCTTTTGGACTCTGTGGGAGAGGGAGAGGGTGGGATGAGTTGGCAGAGTGGCAGTGTAACATGTATGATGTCATAAGTGAAACGAATCGCCAGTCTAGGTTTGATGCAGGATGCAGGATGCTTGGGACTGATACACGGGGACAATCCAGAGAGAGGGTGTGGGGCGGGAGGGGGGAGGTGGGGGTCGGGATTGGGAGTTCATGTACACTTGTGGCTGATTCATGTCAATGTTTAGCAAAACGAATACAGTATTGTAAAGCAAAACAAACTAAAAAATAAAATTTAATTAAAAAAAAAATTCCCACCTTTTATTCTTGACTCAAATTGTAGCATCCAATACTTTTCTGCTCTGTTATACTAATGAGCTGAACTAGAAAGCATGCAAATTTCTAACGGCCTCCTCTTTACATGGTCTTGTTTTTCACTTGTGGTAGAAGAAACATAACATGAAAGTTCCCACCTAAACTATTTTCAAAAATACAGTTCAGTAGTGTTAAGTTCATTCACACTGTTCTGCAACTATCACCATCATCCATCTCTAGAACTCTTTTGAATCAACAGAGCTAATATGCTACTGCTCATTACATGATAGCTCTTCACTGCCTCCTATCTTTAGCCCCTAGCAATTACCATTCTACATGTTCTTTCTGTGAATTTGACGAGCCTAGGTACCTCGCCTGAGAAGGCAATGGCACCCCACTCTAGTACTCTTGCCTGGAAAATCCCATGGATGGAGGAGCCTGGTAGGCTTCAGTCCATGGGGTCGCCAAGTCGGGCCTGACTGAGCGACTTCACTTTCACCTTCGCTTTCATGCATTGGAGAAGGAAATGGCAACCCACTCCAGTGTTCTTGCCTGGAGAACCCCAGGGACGGGGGAGCCTGGTGGGCTGCTGTCTATGGGGTCGCACAGAGTCGGACACGACTGGAGTGACTTAGCTTAGGTACCTCGCATACGTAGAATCATATAGCACTTGTCTTTTTATAACTGACTTATTATACTTGGGCTTCCCTGGTGGCTCAGATACTAAAGAATCTGCCTATAACGCAGGGGACCCAGGTTCAATCCCTGGATAGGGAAGATCCCCCTGGAGAAGAGAATGACTACCCATTCCAGTATTCCTGTCTCAAGAATTCCATGGACAGAGGAGACTGGCAGGGGGGTGGTCCATGGGGTCCCAAAGAGTTGGACATGACTGAGCAACTAACACTTTCATTTGGCATAACATCCTCAAAGTTCATCCACATTGTAGCATGTGCCATAATTTCCTTTTGTTTTAAGGTTGAATAATATTCGATGTATGCATATGCCACATTTTGTTTCTCCATTCATCCATCAATGGACATTTGTGTTTCTTCCACCCTTTGGCTATTGTGAAAAATGCTGCTACAAACACAGACGTACAAACATCTCTTCAATACTCCGCTTTCGACTCTTTTGGGTCAACACCCAGAAGTAGAATTGCTGGATCATATGATACCTTTGAGTTTTTTAAGGAATATCCATACTGTTTCCACAATGGCTGCAGCACTTTACACTCTTACCGACAGTGCAAAAGGGTTCCAGTTTCTCTACGTTGTCACCAACACTTGTTTCCTGTCTTTCTTTTTTTTTTTTTACAGTGGCCATCCTAATGGGTATGAGGTGGTATCTCATCCTAGTTTTGGTTTGCATTTCCCTGATGAGTAGTAGTGTTGAGCAAATGCTTACTGGCCATGTGTACATATTCTTTGGAGCAATGTCTATTCAAATCCTGTGGGGTCGCAAAGAGTCAGACACGACCGAGTAACTAAACTGAACTGTACATGTTTTTATTCGTTCCTTGTTTTCGCTCTTGTGGAGTTACCTACATGGTCTTTTAAAGTCCAAACCTGGTCAGTCAGCTCTTTCTTCATCCTTTTCCTTGCATTCTATTCAGAACTACTTCTCTCCAGAAACAAAAGATTGGAAAGCTATATTTTCCTAAGGTAGATTTTCTCTTTATATGCAGCTAAAGCTGGGATATTTATTTTCACTAAATGTAAAGACAAAAATTAACTTTATCTGAGGAGAAATTTCTTGAAAAGTTAGAGCTCTGTGTATGTCATAATAAATTTGTTCAGGTGCTCGGTCATGTCTCACTCTTTGAAACCTCGTGGACAGCAGCACACCAGGCTTCCCTGCCTTTCACCATCTCCCAGATTTGCTCATACTCATGTCCTTTGAGTCAGTGATGTCATCCAATCATCTCATCCTCTGCCATCCCCTTCTCCTCCTGCCCTCAGTCTTTCCCATCATCAGGGTCTTTTCAAATGACTCAGCTCTTCACATCAAGTGGCCAAAGTATTGGCACTTAAGCTTCAGCATCAGTCCTTCCAATGAATATTCAGGGTTAATGGATGGACTGCTTTGACCTGCTTGAAGTCCAAGGGACTCTCAAGAATCTTCTCCAGCACCACAGCTTGAAAGCATCACTTCTTTAGTGCTCAGCCTTCTTTATGGTCCAAGTCTCACATCTGTACATGACTACTGGAAAAAGAATAGCTTTGACTATATGGACCTTTATCAGCAAAGTGATATCTCTACTTTTTAATATGCTGTCTAGGTTTGTTATACTTTTTCTTCCAAAGAGCAAGTGTCTTTTAATTTGAAGGCTGCAGTCACTGTCCACAATGATTTTGGAGCCCAAGAAAATAAAGTCTGTCACTGTTTCCACTTTTCTCCCATCTATTTGCCATGAAGTTCATGGCATGTGGTTCCATGACTTCATAATAAATTAGTTTGCACAAATTGCCAGCAAGGATCCAGCCAAACAGTGAAGGAAAAGTGAGGCAAGATCAACTTAAGACTGATCATATGGCCCTACAAGAGGAGCTTAATCAAACAAAAGTATCTAAGTGGTCCACAGCATATTTTCCACAGGCCACAAGATGAGCTGTTTGAGGTGAATTTCTAGCAAGTAATTAAATTCTTATAGTCCAATTAAGAGATATAAACATGCAAATCTAGGTCAAGATGAGGATAATTTACCACTTCCTTGCTTCCGAGGGGATCACTAGCTGTTTCCACTTCACCCTACACAGGTTCAGGTGTAGAAACACACCCTTTCTCACCGTTACTGCCATGACAGGTACAGGGCTCTCTACCTTCTTCCTCAGGGGTCGCATCCCACTTTCCTCTCGGGCTTATGAATTATTTAGGATCTTACGAGATGGAGGTAAGCCATAAGTTGTTCACACCAGATATGTTGGGCAGGAACAGAGCAGTCTCCAAGTACAAAAAGCGTTTTCCTGCGGACCCTCGGTAGACCTTGCACTAGTGACTGGTAGGGAGGTGTCCCTAGCCATAAAGAAATCTGACCGAGGCCCCGGGCACGAGCAGGGAGACTGGGTGATCCCCCACACCACCGACTGGCTCTGATCACTCCTTGCTCAAGTCGAGTCTGAGAAGTATGAGGACACTGACTCAAAGGCCCTTCCATGCGCTCCCTTGACTCCAGCCCTAACAGGCGCTTCCTCTCATCACTTCCTCTCCCTCAGTCTCCCTCTCCCAGACCTGCATAATTTTTTCTATACTGAGGAATAGAATTTATATTTTTAATGCTTTTTGTTAATAATCTGAATATGACTCTTAGAAACTAAACCTAAAAAATTCAAAAGCCAGGAAAAGGCACATATTTTTCCCTTGCTCTCTGCTAATACATCCCTACCATGATAAAAAAAGAAAGCACAGGAAAAACCTGTGTGTCAATGAGGGTGGTCAGCTGGCATTATGGCAGAAGAGCCTCAGTCTGCAGGCAATAACCACCAGCACTTTTCTATTCATATCTTAGTCAATACTTGAAGATTGGCTAATTAGCATAGAAAGTAGTGGAAATGGTTTTCATTACTAAATGCGTAGCATGTTAAGTAACACAAAGAACGCTAGACATGGAACTCTCTTTGGGATAATCTAAAGTACTTAAGATATGTGGATAGGCTAAAATGTTTTAGAGATATGCCTCATCCTTGCAAGACACGGGTATAAATATCTGAACAGCCTTCCACCTTTTTCCCTTTGTGACAATCCTGAAACCTGAAATTCTATTCTGGAAACAGCATGCAGAATCTTCAGATATATCTGCTATTTTTTAGTGCTCTCTTGGGCCTAAATTATCTTGAGGGGGTAAATCAAGGTGGGGATACCCTCCCACGTGTTTTTAAAGAGACCTGTAGTACCTAAGACCATGTTGCATGGTTCTCCTCACCCTTTTTCCAACTCCCAACCTATGGAGTCCCTATCTGCTCTCCTGGCCTGATTTTTGGTTCTTATTCATCTTACATTCTTATATTCTTTTGTAAAAAAAAAAAAAATTCCAGTTTTCTTGGCTCTTTTTTTTTTTTAATTTGAAGCAATGAATGCCATGGATCTAGCAGTTCAAATAAGGAACTGGAAATACAAAACAAAAAATCCAAAAATCTTTTTGATAGCTTTTCCAAAAATATCATGAAGCCTGGACTGTTAACCTTGCTGATTGCTCTTTTGCATAATAAGAATTTTATTCATTCAGTAAGGTGTGACGTTCTGCAGGTACCCCCAATTTGGAGACAGTAAATTTCTTCTTTTGACTCTTATTTCAGGGGCTGTGATAGGATTTACTTAAGTATTTATCCCCATAATTTTGCAGGTCCTTCTTTTTCATCCAGGAAATGACCAGCACCTCATTTCTCTCTCTAAATGGGAAGAGTTAACCTTGCTATACTTTCTGGATTTATTGTTGGAGGCCCCAGCGTCTGTCCCCTCTGTTTCCAGATTTGCAAATGAGACAGAGCTCAGCATTATCTCACAACTCATGCAAATTAGATGCCAGGAAGGCTATTGAAAAGGAAAGATGGTATCATCTGTCTTGCAAGGACATTGCTCAGATTGATAGCCCACATTTAACCTCCTCTTTTCCTTCCCATGAATTAATAGCTCAGCTCACCCTCCCTAAGAAGTCATCTGCTTTATTGAAATTAAATTCCAGCTACATTGGGAGAGCCACCGGATAAAATCTGTCACTTATTTCCTTTGTTCTCCTAGACTGGAAAGGTCTACAGCCTGAGGGAGAGATTGTGCTAAAGAATGTTTAAAGAAGACTTTTGTTGTGAGTGGTGAAAGGGGTGGAGGTTAAAACGGTAGTAAATTCTCTTCCCTGATTTTCAGGTACTTACACATCTATGGCCAGGTAGTAAGGCATTGGTCTCATAAACTGAAGGTCATGGGTTCAAACCCTGTCTGTGCCTGGTTCTTGAGCCTGGGTTTAGTAGTGGGCGTTTTGCTCTTCCCATGTATACTGCCCATTTCCTCTGCAATGTGGCATTGTTTTTCAGGGCTTCCCAGATGGTATTAATGGTAAATAACCCATCTGCAAATGCAAGAGAAGAGATGTGAGTTCGATCCCTAGATGGAGAAGATCCTCTGGAGGAGGACACAGCAACCCACTCCAGTACTCTTCCCTGGAGAATCCATGGACCGAGGAGCCTGGTGGGCTACAGTCCACAGGGTTGAAAAGAGTAGGACACGGCTGAAGCAACTTAGCACAGCACACATCTGTGGGCCAATGACACCCCTGCGGTCTCTGCCATCTTTCCTGCATTTCCCCTGATGTCCAAGAAATGATGCTGCTAGAAGTTATTCATCAGTTTACATCCTAATATATTATGACTGCACAGACTTAAGATTAATTCAACCTATTCCATGAAAATAAGAGTACCCAAGCAATAGCTGGCATTATTTGTTTTGATATATTCAAATTAACCTATAATTAGGATCAAACCACCAATTAAGAGGTACGCATGTGTCCAAGACAAGAATATAATTAGGAAACATGTCTGGGTAACTAGTTATTCATTGAACAAATATTTATTGAACAACTACTTTGTTCTAGGGACTATTCTAGGTGCATGGGATACATGGCAAACCAGACAAGTTCATGGTCCTCAGAAGTTTATAATCATACTGGGAAACAAGAAACAACATACCATAAAATCAAATAAATAAATTCATTGATTTCAGATGGAAGTAAATGTCTTGATGGAAACAAACAGGGCGAGGTGATAGGGAGCAGTGAGGTGGATGCACTTAGGGTAGGTGGTCAGGGAAGGCCTCTCTTAAGAGATGATATATGAGATAAACCATGAATGATGGGAAGGAAGCAGATATAAACAAACTAAGGTTCAAAACTCTAAGGTTATACAGGCTTGAGATAGTCCAAGAATTTAGAGTCCAGTGTGGCTGGAGTCTCCTGAGTCAAAGGGACAGGAGGAACAGAAACCTGGTGGGCCTGGTGGGGAGACTCAAGAGTTTTCAGCTGGAGTTGGCAGTATCTAAGTTTTAAAAATGCCACTCTGGGAATTCCCGGTGGTCTGGTGGTTAGGACTCAGTGCTTCCACTGCCATGGCCCAGGTTCAATCCTTGATCGGGAACTAAGATCTCACATGCCACAAGCCACGGGCAAAAAAAAAAAAAATACTACTCTGACATTTTTATATCAAACTGGGTGAAAACTTGGGTAATTGCAGAACACAAATGAGGCAAAGACACTGTTAGGTGGCAATAGTGTAATTGAGGTGACTAATGGCATGGAAATAGGCTAGGATGTGTAAGAAAAATAAGTCACATTGGTTTTTGAATCAGAAATATCATAATTCTTTATTCTAAAACTGATGGATGCTGAAAAATAGAGAGACTGAACTAGTTTCCCTCCACTCAGAAACTTCTGGAGATAATGTATGTTTGGAAGAAGAAAGGAAGCAAAAAGTGGAGAGAAATTACATCAATGTCATTTGTAACATAGAAAAAGAAGAGCAATAGTTTAGGAATCAACACCTTTTCTATGATTCATGATTCCACCTACTCTTCTCAAGAAGAGATCAAAGGTTACAATGCAAATGCTTAAAGGCAAACTCAGATAAAAAGAATTTGACAATAAAACTGATTTATGAGAGATGAAAGAAAATCTTAAAAGAAGAAATCTACCATTTGGGACAAGAAGAAAAACAGATAAATCTAGTCTTATTGGGACCCACTTTCAACTCGAATAATTGGATACTCAAAACTTCCGTTTAGTTCTGCTTTCTTATCAGATCAAAGTAAAGTCCTTCATGAACAGCACCTCAACTGTATAAACAAAATTGCCCCAGCATTTTCTTTCAGTGAAGGGTTCTTTGTTTTACACATTCCCTTTTCAATCAAGTTGGGCAAAGAGAACATAAAATTTTTACTGCAGCTTGAATTCCACAAGTGTGAACAGTGATGATGTGAAGGGGATAGATTCGGAACACATACAAGTGATGAGAAGGTAGTAATGAGGTTTTGCTACTGGACTAGCTACAAGGGGTAAAGAAATGGGAAGAATCAAGGCAAATGCCTCAACTCTGGGCTTGAGCAGTAATGAAAGTAACAGCCTTAGAAATGTCCCGCGAAACTCCTTAGAAACTAAGGAATCTTAGCAGTTGAACTTTACTGGTTTAATAAAGGCTCCAAGCTTCTTGAGAGCAGGGAATAGAGTCTGTATAATTGTGAATGTCCAGCAACTAAAGTACTGAGAGTAGCTGAAGATGTGTAGATTGCTAGAGTCATGCTCGAAGAGAAAATTTTATTAAGGAGGGTGTGGGGTCAGTAAATTAAGGAGCATTAATAGACTACCTAACATGGCTGGAAAGCCAATTCTTTTTAAGATCTAATAATTGTTATCATAATCACTAGCCAATTCTTGTTAAGATCTAATAATTATTATCATAATCACTAGCATTTGAATGATTACCTTATATTAATTTGAGGGTACCTTATATGTACTGTTTCAACTAAACTTCACAAAACCCTCTGGGGGTAGATCTTGTTAGTGTACTCATTTTACAGACAATGAAACAGAGATAAAGGGTGCTCAAACTTGTCCAGAGTCACAGGGTTAGAACTAGCAGAGCCAAAATTAGAACCCCATCATGACCCTCAAACCTAATGCAGAAAGATGGTGAATGGCGTTCCTGACAGGCTTGACGTTTCACTACAAGTGAGTCAAGAAATTCTGTGGAGACATGCCTTTCATAAAAGAAAACAGAATTTCAAGGAAGGTACATTATTCCATTTGAAGTTCAAGGCCTGGAAAGCTCTGTGCAGAGCAATAGTTATGCTCTGATTGCTGTTTTGTCCCCAGAGTGGCCAGAGCACAGGATGGTGAGTCCTGGCCTCTGCAGCTACATTTGCTGCAGAACTATCCACTTATGGAAACAATGTCTGCCCTCTCCCTTGGGTTAGTAACTCCATGGCTTGAAACTGCAACTTGAGAGGATGTTTGTATCATTTCCTTTCCTCTCTGTTTCATGTTTCTGCCAAGAAACAGGACTGATAAATTGTGTGTGTGTGTGTGTGTGTGTGTGTGCATGTGTGTGTGTGATTTATTTTAAGGAATTGGTTCATGCAGTTATGAAAGAGGTAAGTCCAAAATCCACAAGTTGGATTGGCAAGCTGGAGTCTCAGGAAGAACTGATATTCAAGTCTAAAGGCCATCTACTGGCAGAATTTCTAATCACCTGGAGGAGCTCAGTTTTCTCTTCTGTTCATGCCTTTAATTGATTAGATGAGATCTATATACATTATAGAGGGCAATCTGCATTACTCAAAGTTCGCCAATTTAAATATTAATCTCATCTGAATATACCCTCACAGAAGCATGACCTAGGAGCTGTGGCCCAGTCAAGCTGACACATAAAACCTACTATCGAACTCACTTAGGCAAAAGAAGGGACTGTAAGAGGCCTCTAAATATTTTTATGTTCCTCTTTCCCAGGGAAGGCCCCAGTCTTTCGGGGAATGCAGCAGAATGCATAAATAATGGTTAATTACAGCGTTTTGGTATCAAACCTGATTATGAGTCCTGGCTCTGCTATGTACTAGCCAAGTGACTACAGGGAGGTCACATTCACTTTCTACCCAAAGGTCTCTGATTTGTGAAATAGAGATTACAGTGATTAACTCCCAAGCTGCAGGGAAATGAGGGAAACAGCACACTGACACTCTGTGTGACAGGTCTCCACAACCAGCGGCGGGAGGAGCCGTCTAACTGCCCAGGGAAGGGTCAGGGCAACTATTTTCACAATGTGGGAGAAAAACATAGAAGAACCTAGATTATACACCCATAAAAAGGAGCAAACTGGTGTCATTTACAGAGACGTGGCTGGACCTCCAGACTGCCATACAGAGTGAAATAAATCAGAAAGAGAGGAGCAAACATCGCACGTTAACACATACATGTGGAATCTAGAAAAATGATATGCTGCTGCTGCTCCTAAGTCGCTTCAGTCGTGTCCAACTCTGTGCAACCCCATAGACGGCAGCCCCCCAGGCTCCCCCGTCACTGGGATTCTCCAGGCAAGAACACGGGAGTGGGTTGCCATTTCCTTCTCCAAGAAAAATGGTATAGGAGATCTTATTTGCACAGCAGAAATAGAAACACAGACATAGAGAACAAATGTATAGATACCAAGGTGGACAGGTGGGGATGGGGCTGAATTGGGAGACTGGCACTGACCTGTATACGCTACCACTTATAAACTAGTTATCTAAGCTGATGAGGACCTATCATAGCACAGGAAACTGCTCTGTGCTCTATGCTCTGTGCTGACCTAAATGGGAAGGATCTCCTAAGAAGAGAGGATGTATGTGTATGTGTGGCTGATTCACTTCGCTGTACCACAGAAACTGCCACCACCAAGTAAGTCAACTGTACTTCAACAAAAATTAATTACATTTCTTCAAAAAAGGAACTGAGGTTATAAAACATTCCTGAAATCAATTTCCCAAAGCTATACTGATGCTAGGATCTTTTCCTATCTATCCAATCCCATAACGATGTCCCTTTCTTTGCACTACTTTGCTCATCACTGTAGTTTAACTTGGGTTAACACTTACCTCTGTTCTTTAAATCAGAGTATTCTGAGGAAGCACAGAATGTTGTAAGGGTTACCCACATAAAAAAGGCTCCTGGTCACACACAATTTGATTTTACACAGGCTTCTTTATCAGAAGATTTCTCAGAGCCTTTAAGGTGCATAAGTACATTGAAATCTCTGAAGGAGGATATCATCTGCAACATTTTATATTTAATTGACCACAGAGGCCTTTCTGATGTAGCTCTCCCACAGCTAGTGTTCTGCAGCACACTCTTTGGCAAACAATGTCTAATTGCTTTCAAATCTGCCAGCCTTCTCTTTCAGGTTAAATTGTAAAGTCCCAAGAGTAGAGAAATAATGGACCCTTTTATAGCCTTAATACCACCAGCACAGTGCAGAAAATAGAGCATTTCAGTAAATATGTGTCACTTGATAAAATTATTTTAATTATTTAATCAGCATATACTTTCTGTTTTCAGAGTACGTTCTGTATGTTGGGGAGAAGGAAATGGCAACCCACTCCAGTATTCTTGCCTGGAAAATTCCATGGACAAGGGAGCCTGGTGGGCTACAGTCCGTGGGATTGCAAAGATTCGGACACAACTGGGCACACAGCATGCACACTGTATGCTGGATATTATTCTAGGCACTAAGAAGACTAAATTTGGTAAATGCAACCCCTGCCTTTGAGAAACATTCAGTGTAAGACTTCCCTGGTGGTCTAGGGGTTAAGAATTCATCTGCCAAAGCAGGGGACATGGGCTCGGTCCCTCATCCGAGAGGATTCCACATGCTGCAGAGCAACTAAGCTCGTACACCACAGCTACTGAGCCCAGACACTCTAGAGCCTGTACCTGTGAGCCACGGCTACTGAGCCCACACACTCTAGAGCCTGTGAGCCAGGGCTACTGAAGCCACACACTCTAGTCCTGTGAGCCACGGTTACTGAGCCCACACACTCTAGTCCTGTGAGCCACGGCTACTGAGCACACACACTCTAGTCCTGTGAGCCACGGCTACTGAGCCCACACACTCTAGAGCTGTGAGCCCCGGCTACTGAGCACACACACTCTAGTCCTGTGAGCCACGGCTACTGAGCACACTCACTCTACACCTGTGAGCCACGGCTACTGGGCCATGCACTCTAGACCTGTGAACCACGGCTACTGAGCCCATATGTTCTAGAGCCTGTGCTCCAAAACAAGAAAAGCCACTGTGATGAGAAGCCTGTGCCCCGCAACTAGAGAAAGCCTCAGCATACCAAGGCTGACCCAGCCATTCATACATAAAAATTTTTTTTTAAAAGAAACATACTGTGCAGTCCTTCTTAGAAAAAAAGAAAGGCAAGCATGTAAATATTTGCTAATTACTAAGTCATGTTTACAAAATGTTGGGGTGATGTGAAGAAGGACATAATAGCCTCAAGCAAGGAGGCAGAGTATGGACAGGGAGGGTTGGAAAGGCTTCACTGAGAAGGTGACATGTGATCCTGAGATCATATTAAAACCTTTTAAATGTTCTTGAAGTAACAGGAGCAACAGATGGATTTTGGGGGTCCTTGAAAATGTTGAGGAAGTTATCAGGAATAAGAGAAAGACAGAAACCAGGAACCACATACTCCCAACTTGAGAACACCGGTGATAATGGCGTAGCATGGTGTCTATGTTTCTTCCTAACTGAGACAACCCCTACGGTCTTAGTTTGATGATACTATATCAGGACAATTGTCATTTCCCTATTCCAGGTAGCCCCATTTGGAACAACACTGTCCCTCCAGTGTGAGGAGTTACTAATGAATATTTGACTATTTCAAAACAGAATAAGTGAAAGTTCTGGGAAGCTGAATGATGGCATTATTATAAACAGGTCTCATTTGGAAACCCCATGATATCTGAAAAGAATTATGTCAACAGCATCCTTGAAGATATTTCTGCTTTATTGTTTTTAATATGAGAGCATATAAGGAAGATACTTTGGTTGAAGCATGTTCTGTAATATAAGAAAAGGATTACAATTCCAGCTTATAGTAATACCAGCAATTAATGAAATTGCTCTTTGGGGAGAACTCAACATATACTTTTAAACACATTAAAAGTTTTACATGATCCTCTAAGGATTCTTCTAGAATAAGCAGCTCACTTGAAATCATAACTTGGATAAGCCTCTAGGCTTTCAAATGATGCCACTATCTTCTTGCCTCTCTCCCTCAAGCCCCAAGTATTAGTCCTCCCAACACTGCACCACTTTATTACCACACGTGCTGTGGGTGGCCAAAGTCCACTGGACTTGTTTTCAGAGTAAGATGATTTCACAGAGAATCTTCAGTGCCATGCATAATAGAATAGGAAGATGAAACAGTCATCATATGCCAGATTCCAAGAGGCCACAGCCCTTTTGCCAAATTTGGTGACGCTGTGACAGCATCCATCCTTCACAGGTGCAGTGCAGGGAGAAGGAGGACCCACTCTCAAAAATGGGAGAGGAGATGAAGCAGCTATTAACCCAGGAAATCCTCCTAAATGAAATAACCGAGCCAAACAAGAAAACGGTAAAGCTCAGAATGACCTGGTTGTTCCCACAGAAGGCAACCGAATAAAGGACAAAGCCGCTGACCAATTCCCAGGGCTCTGGCTTGAGAACAGAAGCCAGGACGTCTGCAGACAAACAGAGGTCAGGCTGCTGCTCACCTGAGAGAATCTGGGGGCGGGGGCGGGGGGTGTGCTGCCGTTAAAAATTAGCTCTTGATCCTCGACCTCAGAGGTGCTGGTGGGACACAGGGATTTGGGGTCTTCTCAGCTCTGCAATAAAAGCACTCCCTTCCATCAAGCCGAGGTCATCAGGTTCAGAGGTTCTAGAACTCCCTAATCATTTCAAGTGGTAAGTAATTCAATATGCCTGTGGTTTTAGGGCAAACTACTCAAGACTTACCTAACTGTAAGCTGAGCACTATTGATAATGACAGTTGGAATCTCAGGAAATAACTTGAAGAACACACACCCACAGCTCAGCAGGGATAGAGAATGCCCCAGGCGATACTGAAACATCCTTCACCCCCAAAGTGGGAATGCTACTTGTAAGCCTGAGATTCACAGGTGGAACTAAACAGAAGGAAGTGCCATCTGCCCAAGGCCAAGGGAGCTCTGTCTGGGGAGGGATTCATGAATGCTCGCTTCAGTCTGGACTGTAGCCCACCAGGCTCCTCTGTCCATGGGATTTTCCAGGCAAGGGTACTGGAGTGGGTTACCATGTCCTCCTCCAGGGGATCTTACTAACCCAGTGATCAAACCCACATCTCTTATGACTGCTGCATCAGCAGGCAGGTTCTTTACCACTAGCACCCCCTGGGAAGCACCCAGGGGGAGGTGCTCCTGTACAAAGACTCATGCTTCATTTCCTTGACATAGGGCTGAAAAAGCGTCTGTCTGTGTTTCAGACAGTTGAATGGCTTTTTCTTTTCTGCTGAAGGTTTTAATGCTTCTGCTATCCTAGTTCACTCTGTCTAGGAAAAATCACATGTGCCCTAACACAGTGTCCTCCTTGTGCGATGCCGTTCTGCCACCAAGCAGACACGGGGTAAAGCACATCATGGAAAGCTGTGTTGCTGCAGGACGGCCTCCTGGCTTTCTGCTCTACAGCTCTCCTCTAGACCATAGAACCCCCAGGGGAACAGGGACTGGAGATGCAGTTGCGGTCCCCAACCACAGGACCCAGTGAACCTCAAATGCACCACAGTTTCTCTTTCCATGTTAACTGACAGCCAGGCAACGCCGGAGCTTGTAGGGAGTAAGCCCAAAGGTAGGTGGCTGAGGGCAGATGGAGGCATAATCTCGTGAGGGAGCTTACAACATCAGAATGTCTTATGGGAGACAAGCACAGGCTAAGTACAATGGGTGCTTCTAGACCTTCACCATTACTTAGACTGGGCGGTGGCACAGTGGACAGTAAGGTGAAGAGAAATGAGAATGCAGCTCATGGAAGCCAGGAAGAAAAGGGGGTATGAAAGAGAGCTGCCACCTGTGTGCAATGCGGTTGAAAGGTAAGTAACAGGAAATCCCTGGATCTGGCAACATGAAAAATATTGTTTTCCTTGACAAGGGCAGTCACAGGGGACAGACAAAGATAGGAGCCGGAGGAGAGAGAACTGGGAGGAGAATGTGTTGTGAGGAAGGGCAGAGACTTTAGAGCAGGGGTCTGCAGAAGCCAGGTGGTCGAGATTTCAGACTCTCAGCAATACGTGAACAGTGAACTTCCAGATGTTCAGCTGGTTTTAGATAAGGCAAAGGAACGAGAGATCAAATTGCCAACATCCGCTGGATTGAAAAAGCAAGAGAGTTCCAGAAAAACAACTATTTCCGCTTTATTGACTATGCCAAAGCCTTTGACTGTGCAGATCATAATAAACTGTGGAAAATTCTGAAAGAGATGGGAATACCAGACCACCTGACGGGCCTCTTGAGAAACCTATATGCAAGTCAGGAAGCAACAGTTAGAACTGGACATGGAACAACAGACTGGTTCCAAATAGGAAAAGGGTTACATCAAGGCTGTATATTGTCACCCTGCTTATTTAACTTCTATGAAGAGTACAGTATGAGAAACGCTGAGCTGGAAGAAGCACAAGCTGGAATCAAGATTGCTGGGAGAAATATCAATAACCTCAGATATGCAGATGACACCACCCTTATGGCAGAAAGTGAAGAGGAGCTAAAAAGCCTCTTGTTGAAAGTGAAAGAGGAGAGTGAAAAAGTTGGCTTAAAGCTCAACATTCAGAAAACGAAGATCATGGCATCCAGTCCCATCACTTCATGGCAAATAGATGGGGAAACAGTGGAAACAGTGGCAGACTTTATTTTGGGGGGGCTCCAAAATCATTGGAGATGGTGACTGCAGCCATGAAATTAAAAGACGCTTACTCCTTGGAAGGAAAGTTATGACCAACCTAGATAGCATATTGAAAGCAGAGACATTACTTTGTCAACAAAGGTCCATCTAGTCAAGGCTATGGTTTTTCCAGTAGTCATGTATGGATGTGAGAGTTGGACTGTGAAGAAAGCTGAACACCAAAGAATTGATGCTTTTGAACTGTGGTGTTGGAGAAGACTCTTGAGAGTCCCTTGGATTGCAAGGAAATCCAACCAGTCCATTCTAAAAGAGATCACTCCTGGGTGTTCTTTGGAAGGAATGGTGCCAAAGCTGAAACTCCAGTACTCTGGCCACCTCAGTGAAGAGTTGACTCATTGGAAAAGACTCTGATGCTGGGAGGGATTGGGGGCAAGAGGAAAAGGGGACGACAGAGGATGAGGTGGCTGGATGGCATCATCGACTCGATAGACATGAGTTTGAGTGAACTCTGGAAGTTGGTGATGGACAGGGAGGCCTGGCGTGCTGCATTTCATGGGGTTGCAAAGAGTCAGACACGACTGAGCGACTAAACTGAACTGAACTGAACTGATGGGTCTTACAGTCTGACACAGCTACTCAACTCTGCCACTGGAGGTGACAGTAGCCACAGATACAAGCAAATGTGTGATGCTGTATTTGAATAAAACTTTGCTCATAGATGACGAAGTTTGAATTTCATATAATCTTCATGTCACAAAATATTTCTCTTGTGATTTTTTTCCCAACCATTTACAAACAAAAAATCCTTAGCTCTTGAGCTATACAACAGTGGCTGTCAGAGCAGATTTGGACTGCAGACCCATAGTATGCCAACTCCTATGATAAACTAATGTTGGGAGGAGATTTTCTATTAATGGTGTTGAGTAGATGACAGGGAATCTATAGATCAGAAGGGAATGCAAGAGTAATAGGGAAGAACAAATAAACTCCATGTTAGTTTCTTTTACCCTAACCTTTATATTCTATTGCTTTGGCTACAAGTTAATCACTAAAAGAATGTTGCCTATAGCTTGAACTGTACAGGATAGCCCATGCTCAAGCCTCTGACCTTTAAGGGTGAATACTTTTCCATTCATATGGAGACAAAAAGTTGTAGGACAGAGAAGAACATTTGTGTTGTTGGAGGTTTACAGGAACATTGTTTCCTGACCTGTGTGGAAGCTCTAAGGACAAAGGATTCCAACACCAAAAAGTTTACATCAACCAACTGTACCCTATTCCCACTTTAGTATTAAAAAACCTGAATCTGACGCTAGTCCATCTTCTCAGTCTGCTGGCTTTCCAAATAAAGACTCTGTTCCTTGCCCCAACAACTTATCTCTCCATTCATCAGCCTGTTGTTGGCAAGTAGTATTAGACTGGACTCGGTGACACAGGCTCCACACGGGAGGTGTTTTTCTCGTATATTCTAATTTATCTTCAGCTTCTATCATAGGGCTTAGCATATCACAAGTACATAATAAATATGTGCTATATAAATGAATTAATTTCAATCTAGGTCTGACTATTAAGTCCATCTACTTTCTACACTATCCCACTGCCACACAGGCACGTGAATATCTTGAATTAGAACCTTCTAAATTCTCACCAGATAATAAAACAATAACCTGTGTATGTTGTATGCTACGACCCCTTCACTCCTCCTGTCTATCACACCTGTCTACCAAACAGGCTGCTTACCTACTCGGCCTTTCTTAAAAACCCTGACATGGACATCTGCTTATGTGCTCACACTTTAATTCTGAAAATTTATTTGAGACTACATATACTGTTTTTGAAAAACAGCCCTGCTTGAGTCAGGAAATTCCCCACCTAAATCTGATGTCAATTTTCTTTTGGTGAAGAATTCCTTTTCTGAAAAGACGTATCTAGCTAAATGCGAAGGCTCAGCGAAGAAGAGATTAGAGAGATGAAGATGGATAGTAGGCACACACACATGTACACACAGGTACATGTACACATATATACAGATACACACTGACATACATACATGTATTTTTTCTTTGCTCTGTTATTTGCCTCCTCCTCCTTGGAGACCTGCTATCCTGTCTTTCTCACAAACAGCCTCTGAGCTGCTCTTTCTGATAAGCCTGTGAATGGGTAAGCGCTTTCAGACTTCTCCAGGGTCTCTGGCAGCTGTGCTGGCTGAGAGAACAGATAACTTTGGGTTTGAGGAATGACAGAATTTTCCTTGATCCATTAGCTGACTTGCTAAGCTCTCTGTTACACACAGATCCAGGGTTTGTTTTTTCAAAGATCACTTGGGAAGACAGAGCCAGGGAGAGGCACTGTCAGCATAGAATTTCCACTACAAAAATGACTCAAGGAGCATATGCTCACGTTGCTTTTTCCTCCTCTGAAGTACATCACTTACAGTGTAAGCTACTTGGAAGGTAATCACACACTGGGCTGGGATATTAAAGCCTCCACCCACATTTTTAGTCTTATCATTCGTTGCACACTCCTTTTGATTCCTCAGGGCTTATATTTGAGTCATACTGAATTTTCTGCCATTTTTCAACAATCCGTTTTCCTCCACATCTTTTATGCCCTCATTTTGAAGCCTGCAACATACCTCTCTCCCACTTCTCCCTGGCCCTTATCTCTTTCACTCCAAGTCCCACCCATCCTTCAAGCCTTTACTATAACTCTCTTTCTTCCAGGAAGTTTTCTCATGCGCCCATATTGGCATCCACATCTCCAGGTCCTGCCATGCATTTGAGTTGATTTCCTCCTCTGTTGCACCGTATGTCTCGTACAGTAGATTTCAACAAACAGAGCATGTGCTCTAGCTAGACAGGTCGGTTCCGTTCAGTTGCTCAGTCTTGTCCAACTCTTTGCAACCCCATGGACTGCAGCACGCCAGGCCTCCCTGTCTATCACCAACTCCCGACTTACTCAAACTCATGTCCGTAGAGTCGGTGATGCCATTTAACCATCTCATTCTCTGTCTTCCCTTTCTCACGCCTTCAATCTTCCCCCACATCAGGGTCTTTTCCAATGAGTCAGTTCTTCCCATCAGATGAAGAAAGTATTGGAACTGTGGCATCAGCATCAGTCTTTCCAATGAATATTCAGGACTGATTTCCTTTAGGGTTGACTGGTTGGATCTCCTTGCAGTCCAAGGGACTCTCAAGAGTCTTCTCCAACACCACAGTCCAAAAGCATCAATTCTTCAGTGCTCAGCTTTCTTTAAGATTCAACTCTCACATCCATACATGATTACTGGAAAAACCATAGTTTCAACTATACCAGACTGATCTCTTGGATCACATCCTTGTCTAACTCAAGGAAACTATGAGCCATGCCGTATAGGGCCACCCAAAGTGAAAAGGTCACGGTGGAGAGTTCTGACAAAACATGGTCCACTGGAAAAGGGAATGGCAACCACTTCAGCATTCTTGCCTTGAGAATTCAATGAACAGTATGTAAAGGTAGACAGACATAGTTCAAATCTTATCTCTGCCAATTACTCCCAAAGGGATCTTAAGCAAAGTCAGTTAATCTCTCTGAGATTCTGTTTTCTCACTAATAAAATCCCTAAATGTTTCCAAGTTTGCCTGAGTAGCAAATGAGCTCCTGGTATATGTGATAACACAGGACAAGTTTGTTCTTTCATCGAATCCATTCTGTAAAGGATGACTTTATCTACACAGCTTCCGTAGTTGCTGCTGCTGCTGCTGCTAAGTCGCTTCAGTCATGACCAACTCCGTGCAACCCCATAGACAGCAGCCCACCAGGCTCTCTCATCCCTGGGATTCTCCAGACAAGAAAACTGAAGTAGATTGCCACTTCCTTCTCCAATGCGTGAAAGTGAAAAGTGAAAGGGAAGTCGCTCAGTCATGTCCGACTTCTAGCGACCCCATGGACTGCAGCCTACCAGGCTCCTCCATCCATGGGATTTTCCAGGCAAGGGTACTGGAGTGGGTTGCCATTGCCTTCTCCGTAGTTGCTCCTACTCAAATATTTTTCATAAGGGATCTGGCCTATTTTCTTGAGAGGAAGTGTTTAAACCCAAACACCTATAACTAAACTTTCAAGTTCAACAAAAATAGAATCAAAGCATTACAGAGTAGAGGCATCTGGTACCATCATCTATCTTCAAATAAATCAGTGTCCATCTCCTGGTAGCCATGGGTGTCTGCACATGGACCCAACCTGAAAGAAATCAGTGGCCATGGTCTACTGCTGTGTTCCCGGCCCTAAAAACTGCTTCACCAAAGGTTTTTTTCTCTACATCACATCCCTTTAATGTGCTGACTATACCCATAATTATGGCAATACTTCCCTGGTTTGTAAACAAAGAGAAATTGTTGAAAGAAATAATTTAAAAGGCATTTTACCTTACATGACTGTCCTTTTCCATTATCATATTATCAAATCTTTGATATTTCTGATGTCATCTTATTCTCTTTTACCTTTACACATCTCTGTTCAAAGGGAGGATAGTATTGAATCAAGCGTAGCTTCTCAGATTTCACAAAATGGAAAAATTAGAGTCATAATCGTGAGGACAGTCGGCAGCGTTGCCATTGATCTGCCTACTGTGGCCAAGAAGTCCAGAAGCCTCGTCGGTGGAGTCCCTGCTCAAAGGGTAGGCTCCTGCTTGGACTGTAGCCATTCTCAAAGCATGTCTGTCCTCCACAACATTGAGCTGGAATGACATAAGAAACGACGTGCTTTAAGTAGGATGTTTTCAATTTGTCATCGAAGAAAAACAAGGGTAGGAGGAACAAGGCAGGAGTTGACAGTGCCACAGGTAAAAAATATGCTTTCAGAAAAGGGGATTTACCCAAGAAGATGATCAGCTTGAAAAAATCAAATCTCCTCAGGCAAAGCAAACTATATGCGAGTAAAGGTCAGGTATTTCTCCCAAATCAGAGTTGTTGCAACCAGCTATTTGCTTTAAAGTGAGCTCTTAGTATTTGTGATTATAGATCCTGGTTTCTGTCATGTAGGGAGACTACTAAAGGAAAAAAAAAAAAAGCAGAAACATGATTTCCTATGACCTGTGCCTGGGACTATTAAACGGTGCTTGGCTATTTAAATATGCTGTTTATACTGAATTCAAAGTGCATTATCTTATATCTTGTTTGATGTTGAAACACTTAGCCAAGTGCTTAATGCACAGAAAAAATGCATATATATTGGGACTTACCAGCTAAGGTTTAAAAATAGGTAGTGTCATAATGTCATCACTAGCTCTTAAGTTAACTCTTGATCATCCAGCACCATATAGACACAGTCAGTGACTAGTATCCACAGGGACTGGTTCCAAGATCCCTAAAGGATAACAAATTCTGTGAATTTTCAAGTTCCTTATATAAAATGGTATATTATTAATATTTGCATATGATCTATGCACATGCTCCTGTACACTTTAAAACATATCTAGATTGCTTCCAATACCTAATAAATATAAGTGAAAATGCTCAGCCGAGTCCAACTCTTTGCAACCTCATGGACTGTATAGTCCATGGAATTCTCCAGGCCAGAATACTGGAGTGGGTAGCAATTCCCTTCTCCAGGGGATCTTGCCAACCCAGGGATCAAACCCAGGTCTCCTGCATTGCAGGTGGATTCTTTACCAGCTGAGCCACAAGGGAATGCTATATAAATAGTTGCCATTGTGAAGAAAATTCAAGTTTTACTTTTTGGACCTTTCTGGAACTTTTGTCCCCAATTTTTTAAATGGTTTTTTTATTTTGATGTGGACCATTTTTAAAGTCTTTATTGAGTCTGTTACAACATTGCTTATGTTTTATGTTTTGGTCTTTTGGCTGCAAGGCATGTGGGATCTTAGCATCCTGATTAGGGATCAAAGTCATACCCTCTGCATTTTGGAAGGTGAAGCTTTAACCCACTGGACCACCGGGGAAGCCCCTCTCAAATATTTTTGATCCAGGGTTGGTTGAATTAATGAAAATGGAACCCAGGGATACAGAAGACCAACTGTAAGGCCTAATATGTTCCTGAAGTGTAGAGAAACCATTGAATGGCAGAGAAGAAATACTAGGAATCTGCTTAGGTGGAATCCTGAAGGAAGTTTGGATCTTTTAATAAGATTAATAGTTTGACAGAAAAACTCAAAGCTGAGGGACTAAGAATTCTGTATCCAACTCCACTGTGGAGGAGTTAGGGCATTTCCTAATACCAACAAGCAATGCTCTGACATCAGCTGGGTGTCTTACAATTCAGTTCAGATACTATCTACCTAGAGAGAGTGTCAGATCCCATAGGCTGAGGGCTCCGTCCTACAGGACTGCTTCCCCTGCCAACTTAAAGTTGACATCTGTGATTCTGATCAACCAGCTATAGACAGAAGTTCTAACATCATTTCATTGCGTTTGACTAATTCGTTAGAATGACTCACAGGACTCATAGAAGCCTTTTACTTACTAGATCACTGGTCTGCTATGAAAGAATATAACTCAGGAATAGGCTGACAGGGTGATGCACAGGGTAAGGCGTGGGGAAGGGCTCAGAGCTCCCACGCCTCCCCAGGCTGCACTCTCCCTGCCTCTCCACTTGTGCACCAACCTGGAAGCTTTCTGAACTCAGTGCTTTTGGAGTTTTATGGGGGCTTTGTTACAAGGCACAACTGATTAAATCACTGGCCAATGGCAATTGATTTGACCTCTAACTCCTCTCCCCGCCCCAGAGGGTGTGTGGAAGTGGGGGACAGTAAAAATTCCAACACTAATCACTTGGTTGGGTCTCCTGGCAACCAGTCCTCTCGCTTGGGTAGGTCTAAAAGTCATTAGTAGAAGACACCTTTGTAGTTCTCCTTCTCATAGTGAAATTTCCAGATTTTTAGAAGCTCTGTGTCAGACAGAGGGATGAAAACCAAATATACATTACTCATGGTAAATCACAATATCACAGGAACAACTCAGAAGATGGAGGTCTAAAACAACCAAAGGGTACTCCCTGGTGGAGCCTGTGAAACAGCAAAACAAGCCCCAGCTGGTGGAGTGCCAAGGTGCCCGGCTAGTGCCCGTGCTGAGGAGGGGTCTAAAAGTCATTAACATGACAGAAGACACTTTTGTAGCTCTCATCACTTAATGAAATTTCAAGATTTTTAGGAGCTCTGTGCCAGAAAGAGGGATGAAAACCAAACATGTATTTCTTATTGTAAATCACAATATCACAGGGACAACCCAAAAGTTGAAATGACTACTCAACTAAAGGGCACTCCATGGTGATACTCATGAAATGGCAAATAATTCTCAGCTTATAGAGTGCCAAGATGCTGGGCTAGGAACATACAGGAAACTGACATCTGCTCGGGGTGACCATTCCTAAAAATAAGTCAACAAATTAATGAGCAAGATGCAAATCTAGGTCAGGACCTGTCAGATTCTTGATAAGAAGACATGTTAATAACTATAGCATGTCAGACTATGTAATATGGGTTTTATACACCATACTGTGTATGGTGTATGGTCAAGCTGTATATTGTCATCCTGCTTATTAATTTATATGCAGAGTACGTCATGCAAAATGTCAGGCTTGGAATCAAGATTGCTAGGAGAGATATCAATAACCTCAGATATGCAGATGACACCACCTAAAGGCAGAAAGTGAAGAGGAACTAAAGAGCCTCTGGATAGATGAAAGAGAAAAGTGAAAAGGATGACTTAAAACTCAATATTCAAAAAACTAAGATCATGGCATCCAGTCCTATCACTTCATGGCAAATAATAGGTGGGGAAAGAATGGAAACAGTGACAGAATTTATTTTCTAGGGCTCCAAAATCACTGCGGACGGTGACTGCAGTTATGAAATTACCTTGCTCCTTGGAAGAAAAGCTACAACAAACCTAGACAGTGTATTAAAAAGCAGAGACATTACTTTGCTCACAAAGGTCCATATAATCAAAGCTATGGTTTTTCCAGTAGTCATGTATGGATGTGAGAGTTGGACCATAAAGAAGACTGAGCACCAAACAAATGATGCTTTCAAGCTGTGGTATTGGAGAAGACTCTTGAGAGTCCCTTGGACAGCAAAGAGATCAAACCAGTCAATCCTAAAGGAAATTGACCCTGAATATTCATTGGAAGGACTGATGCTGAAGCTGAAACTCCAATCCTTTGGCCATACTGATGTGAAAAGCTGACTCACTGGAAAAGACCCTGATGCTGGGAAAGATTGAGGACAAAAGGAGAAGGGAGTGACAGAGGATGAGATGGTAATATGGCATCATTGACTCAATTGATATGAGTCAGAACAATCTCGGGGAGTCAGTGAAGGACAGGGAAGCCTGGCGTGCTGCTGTCCATGGGGTTGCAAGAGTTGGACACAACTGAGCAACTGAACAACACACCTCATGCCATTTAATCATCACACTTCTGCAAGATAGGAATAATTTTCTCTACTTTGTAAACAAAAATGTTGAGGCCCCAAGAAATGAATGAACTTGACTCAGATCACACAGCTTGTTAAGTGGCAGAGGTGGGATTTGAACTCCACATGTACAGTGCCTAAGCCTGAAACTTACTCCCACAGAACCTAGACCCCTATAAGGTCAAAGACAAGGGAATTAAAGACATCAGAAGGGTCAGTGAGGCCAAAGTCAAAAATAGAAGTAATGCATCTGCCAGTTGACCTTTAACTATTCTGTGCAAGGGCAGGAAGCTAAAAGATAGGATCTGACATTTCTTCTGGATTGCCAGTGCACTTGCTTTCACAGACTGCTTCACACTCCCTTTAAGTTGATCCCTATACCCTGTGTCCCTGAATTGGTCCAGGGACCTTTCTAAATTCCCTTATCTAGAATGTTCATCTCCACCCTGCAAGGTCTCTTAGTCTCAATGTACCTGGCAGGTCCTATAAATATATCCACTCCACCAACACTAGCTGGAGACTTGAGCACACAGATCAGCCTCTGACTCCACTGATTTCCTTTCACCTGCCAGTCCTCAGCTCCATCCCTCCCACCCTACTCCTGAAGTAGGGTTAACACCCAGGCAGGAAGTCACAGTTTCCTGAAAGAGTAGTAAAGCTGTGGGCTAAGCAAAAATTCCAACTCTAATGATGATGAGTGCAAAGTTTCCGAAGAAGCCATACATCAGACTTGTCAAGCACTCATACAGATTCTATTCTGTTCTAAAAAGAGCATGGACCCTTTACAGATATTCAGGCTTGAGTGGAAATTTACACCGCTGGCCTCCAGGCCATCACTGAGAAAACATTTTCTCTCTGCCTGAAAAATACTGGCAACTCCTCTTTCTCAGGTTCTGTTTGTTGATTCAGTGGCTGCATCACCACTTTTCTTTTCAGGATCAGCCTGTCAGCTACCTAGGTCTTTCAGATTTTTCCTGAACTCCACATTTTGCTCAGAAAGTGCTTAATTGGTGCTTTAATGCCAGCTTAGTTCTCCCTCCATTATTCCCTGAACTCTGGCAGTCCCATCACATTTCTTCCCTTTAATGTTTAATGCTATGATGACTGTTACTGATTAGGACTAAATTTTACCCTAGGATGCCTAGGGAATAGTCATTTTTATTAAAAGTAAAGAAAAGGAAAGCCATTCTGAAAAATAGGAAAGATTTCTGTGATTTCCCTCTTGAGACTCATTGAGCAGAGGGCAGAGCTGGCTTGTGGTTATTATTTGATCAGCTAGAGGTAATCTGTGTGGATGCCTCCTGCCAAGTCCTGCCATTTGTACATGATTTCTCATCTACTAATACATAATGTATAGATCTGAATACAGGCAAATCAATTATCCTGCTTCCAAACTAATGGAAACACTAGCGAAAGACTTTAGAAAAATTGGAGAAATGAAGACTCAGGTGTTTGTGTCTTGTCAGTGTGGGGGGGAGTTTTCAGAGAGGTGGGAGGCAGAGAAAGGGGTCACAGAGTAAAAGGGAGGGAAAATAAGGGGCAAAATTTTATCACTTGAGGCCAAAATAACCTGGCTGTACTATGCGGAGGACATCTGACTGTAAAAACAAAGTTTCATGGAAGACAAAGCCCAAATGATTCCAGGAATCATGGTTTTCTTGTGTTATATTATCAGATGCAACAAGATATATATTTAACTCTATTGAGTCAAGCTAAGAATCGGCATGAACTCACACAAGAGAAATTATAAAAACAGACTGTTCTAGGGAAGATTGTCTCTGCCATGTTTGAATTCTTCAGTTCATAAGAAATCTGAAAATTGTGGGCATAGACACAATGTCTTCAAATCTGTGGGGGTTTAGAATATGTGAAATTGGAAGGGCTCAGGGATACTCTTGAAGGCTGATTGAACTTTACTGTGTGCTTACGAAGCTAGTGTAAATCCATCTCTCTCCAGAGATTAATTTTTTAAACTTTTGAGATATACACCATACCCTTTCAGTTATTTTCGTGTAAAAATGCTATTGGATGCTATTATTTTTCAGAAAAATGCAGATTTTCTAGGTGAACTTAATCTAGAATTTTATGATTTAAGACACTTGTAAGAAGCAGCTTTATATATCACTAAGAATTCTAAGACTGGATTCAGGACCCGATGTAGTAGGAACTTAAGAAGCATTTAAATAGAAAAAAGATGAGTGAGTGAATGAATAAAAGGTATCATATGCATTCAGTTAGCACATCCTGGATGCATGTGGGTATTGGTAGATAACAACTTTAAAATGTTTTTAAATTATAAGAACATTTTAACAAACATTTTATATGATTATGACCTTTTTCAGTACTTGGTAGTAAGTCCACCCTCTCTGAGTAAAGCAGAAACCAGATGAGAGCCTTATATTTGTGAGGAGAATAAAGAAAACATAGTTACCCACTGTGTACACTTTTCATTTGGGAAGTCACAACCCTTAGAATTGACATAAGATTCAACTACAACACACCATTAAGAAAATTCAAACTAAGCAAACATCAATAGATGGAACATGGTCTCAGACACTCAAAGTGATATTCCAGACAAGTGGGGGAAATTCTGAATGGTTCAGAGAATACACAAAGCCAAATTTACTCTTTAAAAAAGTTTACAATTTGATGGTAGCCTGTGAAGAAAGCTGAGCCCCGAAGAATTGATGCTTTTGAACTGTGGTGTTGGAGAAGACTCCTGAGAGTCCCTTGGACTGTAAGGAGATCCAACCAGTCCATTCTAAAGGAGATCAGTCCTGGGTGTTCTTTGGAAGGACTGATGCTGAAGCTGAAACTCCAGTACTTTGGCCACCTCATGCGAAGAGTTGACTCATTGGAAAAGACTCTGATGCTGGGAGGGATTGGGGGCAGGAGGAAATGGCTGGATGGCATCACCGACTCGATGGACTTGAGATTAGTGAACTCCGGGAGTTGGTGATAGACAGGGAAGCTTGCAATTCATGGGGTAGCAAAGAGTTGGACACGACTGAGCGACTGAACTGAACTGTAAAACTCAATATCGTAAACTTCTTTAAGACAGAATAATGTCATAATGTGAACACAGACATAGAAATGAATTTTGATGCTACCACTAATAGCAGCCGTCATGTACTGAACAGCCTGTACTATGCACTTTATGTAACTCATTTCAATCAACACTTAAAGCAGCCTGAAGCTGAGAGTTACTATTCACTCATCAAATCAATGTGCAGGAGGTCAAGTTCCTTCCAGGGTGGCACAGTCAGGATGTGACAGAGTTGGGACTTGAGCCCAATTCCATCGAACCGTGAAACCCAGCTTTTGATCTCCAAGAACCACTGCATTGTTTCCAGAAAAATGAACACAGAAAATTAGAATTTTGTTAATTTTTACTAATTCTGACATGAGTTTAATATTGATGTGCCTATATGAAGGTCCTCTGCTAGGTACTGGAGACATGTAGGTGAAGGTCCTTTGCTAGGTACTAGAGACGTAGGTGAATAAAGCATAGTCCTTGTCCTCTAAGAACTTATATTGAGCATAAGAAATAGACCCAGGTGCAACAAAGCATAACCCAGAGGTTCAAGTGCTGTACAGTGATACGGCTGAGGAAGTAACTGACTGTGTAGAGAAGAAATCAAAATAAATGTTTTTTTTTTTTTTTTTTGTAGAATAACTATGGATCTTCGTAACTGGCATGATCAGCAATAAGATTAAGGACTGAGGAATTCCCTGGTGGTCCAGTGGTTAAGAATCCACCTGCCAATGTAGCAGGCATGAGTTCAGTCCCTGGTCTGGGAAGATTCCATGTGCCAAGGGGCAACCAAGCTTGTGCATTGTAACTACTGAAGCCCCAAAGCCCTAGAGCCCGTGCTCTGCAACAAGAGAAGCCACCAGAAAGAGAAGCCCACATACCACAACTAGAGAGGAGCACCCACTTGGCACAGCTGGAGAAAGCCCACACACAGCAGCAAAGATCCAGCGCGGCCAAAAACAAATAAGTAAATGAAAGAAAGTGGCGTCACTCAGTCGTGTCTGACTCTGTGCGATCCCATGGACTGTAGCCCACCAGGCTCCTCCGTCTGTGGGATTTTCTAGGCAAGAGTACTGGAGTGGGTTGCCATTGCCTTCTCCAGGGGATCTTCCCAACCTAGGGATCGAACCTGGGTCTCCCACATTACAGGCAGATGCTTTACCGTAAGACTGAGGTGAGCACAGTATGTTACACCCACTGCATAAGTTTCTGATTCTGTTATTGTGCTTTGTTTCTGCAGCACAGCTTTGTTTCTGTTTGTGCAGAGCTGTATATAATTATGAAGTATTTTATAAAATATACCACGTCAAAGGTGAAGCTGTAGGAAAAGACTCCCTGCAAAACTGAATCAGAAAAGCAAGAATATTTTCAATAACACAATTATTAACTAACAATGAAATTTCACCCTTTTTACTTAAATAAATCAGCACTTCACATATACACAGCTTTCTCCATTGTGAGTTGATTCTGCCTTCATTCAAAATTTCAAAAGAAAATGGCTGTGGTTTTTCAACATATCATTAAATGATAAGCTAATATTCTTATAGTTGAGCAATAAAAAGAGAAATATAGATCAAAGAATATCAGATAACTTATTACAGTAAATAATATGCTCATGAAAGTGAAAGTGTTAGTTGCTCAGTCATGTCCAACTCTTTGCTACCCCAAGGACTGTAGCCCGCCAGGCTCCTCTGTCCATGGGATTCTCTAGGCAAGAAAACTGGAGTGGGTTGCCATTCCCATCTCCAGAGGATCTTCCCAACCCAGGGATCAAGCCCAGATCTCCTGCATTGCTGGCAGATTCTTTACCATCTGAAATACCTGGGAAGCTCATGATATTAAGCAAATAAAAGAACTCTAAGATACCTTTGTACCTAATGATGAATCACATGAATAAAAATACCAAAAGGTGTGGGACTTCCTTGGTGGTGATAGGGACCGAGTAAAGAGACAAATTCCCCAGTGGCTCAGTGGTAAAGAATCCATCTCCAATGCAGGAGACACGGGTTTGATCCCTGGGTTGGGAAGATCCCCTGGAGGAGGGCAAGGCAACTCACTCCAGCATTCCTGCCTGGAGAATCCCATGGACAGAGGAGCCTGGGGGGCTGGGTTGCACAGAGTTGGACATGACTGAAGCGACTAGGCACACATGCACAGGTGGTTAAACAATTAACTTCATGGGGGATTGTAAGTAGCAAAAATATGGGAGACACCTGTAAGTTTTAATTATTCAAGAGAGCAGGCTTGCTTAACCACAAAACCAAGCAGGCTTGCTTAGCAGCAAAACCATGCAACAGAAGCATGCAACATACTGAAAATAATAAAACAATGGTGGCATGAGACCCACATTTTGTCCAGTGAGCCCAGTAAGTTAATGATCCCTAGGACATACTCTTTGCCCACATAAAAACAATAATTTGTGGACCTATCTTGAATATGTAGGGACAAGAAAACTCCCCTGCTCCACTTGAAGGAGGAGCTGATGACAGAAGTATGAGATCTACTCAGGAAAGGCAAAGTTCTTCTCCTCCTCCCTACTCTGACTATAAATCTGTAGCCCAGTAGTTCTTGGGCACAGCATCTCTTGGCCACCCACTTGTAAACCTTATAAGCATCCTATTCCAATGAAAGTGAAAGTTGGGTCTGACTCTTTACAACCCCAGGGAATGTAGCCCATCAGGCCCTTCTGTCCATGAAATTCTCCAGGCAAGAATACTGGAGTGGATTGCCAAGCCCTTTTCTAGGGAATCTTCCCAACTCTTGGATAGAACCCGGATCTCCTGCATTGTAATAAATCCCTTCTTATCTATCACAGATTTGCCTTTCACTGAATTCTACCTGCACTGAGACATTTAGGACTATGATATTGGGGCACTTTGGAGCCCCCCCAAATTACCCCCAGAACCAAATGGTCCCAGAAGTCCAGTGGTTAAGACTCCATGCTTCCACCACAGTGGGCATGAGTTCTATTCCTACCTCATGCCACAAACCATGGCCAAAATGATTGAGAAAAAAAAAAACAAACAAACCTAAAAGTGGTTCTGTCACTGTGGAGAAATTCTCATTAGGAAAAGACCATTGTGAACTAAAATAATACAGCTAGAAATATTTTGTATATATTTGTACTTAAAATGTCTTATTTTGAAGACATTTGCACAGCAAATTTTAGGAAAGTTTTGAGGTCATGGAGAACTTATCTCTTGGTTTTGAAGAATTGTTGTCCTTATCAAAGAAAGTGAGGTAAAGTTTCTTAGATAGAAACAAAAAGCATAAAGTATCAAAGAAAAAAATTGATTGCAAAAAATCTGATTTCATCAGAATTAAATACTTCTCTTTGAAGACAC
Source organism: Aepyceros melampus (assembly GCA_006408695.1). Taxonomy (NCBI): domain Eukaryota; kingdom Metazoa; phylum Chordata; class Mammalia; order Artiodactyla; family Bovidae; genus Aepyceros; species Aepyceros melampus. The sequence goes on from SJXQ01012258.1 coordinate 165,685, forward strand.
TGCTAAGAAAATGAAAGGAAAATCTACAGAATGGGAGAAAATATTTTTTTTAATGCATTATTGTCATTGTTCACTCATGCAGTCTTGTCCAATTCTTTGTGACCCCATGGACTGCAGTATGCCAGGCCTCCCTGTCCTTCACCATCTCTCTAGGTTTGCTCAAACTCATGTCCATTGAGTCTGTGATGCCATCCAACCATCTCATCTTCTGTCAACCCCGCTCTCTTCTTGCCTTCAATCCTTCCCAGCATCAGGGTCTTTTCCAAAGAGTTGACTCATCACATCAGCTGGCCAAAGTATTATAGTTTCAGCTTCAGCATCAGTCCTTCCAATTAATATTCAGGATTGGTTTCCTTTAGGATGGACAGGTTTGATTTCCTTGCAGTCCAAGGGACTCACAAGAGTATTCTCTAGCACCACAGTTAGAAAGCATCAATTCTTCAGGGCTCAGCCTTCTTTCTGGTCCTACTCTCACATCTGTACATGACTACTAGAAAAACTATAGCTTTGACTATACAGACCTTTGTCAGCAAAGTGCTGTCTTTGCTTTTTAATATGCTGTCTAGGTTGATCATAGCTTTTCTTCCAAGGCTGCTGCTGCTGCTAAGTCACTTCAGTCGTGTCTGACTCTTCACAACCCCATGGGCTGTAGCCTACCAGGCTCCTCCATCCATGGGATTTTCCAGGTAAGAGTACTAGACTGGGGAGTCATTTCCTTCTCCATTCTTCCAAGGAGCAAGCATCTTTTAATTTCATGGTGGCAGTCACTGTCTGCAGTGATTTTGGAGCCTAAGAAAATAAAATCTGTCATTGTTTCCACTTTTTACCCTTCTATTTGCCATGAAGTGGTGAGACCAGATGCCATGATTTTTGTTTTTTGACTGTTGAGTTTTAAGTCAGTTTTTTCACTCTCTGCTTTCATCTTTTATCAAGAGGTTCTTTAGTTCCTCTCTGCTTTATGCTATTAGTGTGGTATCATCTGCATATCTGATATTTCTCCTGGCAATCTTAATGCCAGCTTGTGAGTCATCCAAAATGTTTATCAGATAATAAATTGATATCCAAAATATATAAAGAACTCATAACTCGGGGACTTCCCTGGTGGTCCAGTGGGGTTAAGATTCAGCATTCCCAATCCCAGGGTCTGGGTGCAATCCCTGGTCAGGGAACTAGGTCCCACATGCTGCAACAAAGAGCTTGCGTGCTACAATTAAAAGACTCTGCATGCCACAACTAAGGATCCTGTATGCTGCAACAAAGATCGAAGATCCTGAGTGCCTCAACCAAGACCCAGTGGAGCCAAATAAATAAATAGTTTTTCAAAAAAGAACTCTTATAACTCAATAATAAAAAACAAACAACACAATTAAAAATGGAAAAGATACAAATAGACAATCAAAGAAGATATACCAATTGCAGATAAGCACATGGAAAGACACTCAATATCTTGATTTGTGGAGTACTTAATAACTAATAACTTTATTAGTTGTTAGGAAAATGGAAATTAAAACCACAATGAGATATTACTTCCTACCTGTTAGAGGTACTAAATTAAACCATCCGAGCATAGTCCTCAGTGAGGATGTAGAGCAAAGGGGACTCTCACATACTGCTAATGAGGATGTAACATGGTCTGCCACCTTGAAAAACAGCTTGGCAATTTCTGAAAAAGCTAAATACATACTTACCATATAACCCACCCATTCCACTACTAGTTAATTACCCAAGAGAAATAAACATATGTGTTCACAGAACGGCTTGTCATGAATATTCATAGCAGCTTTATTTGTAATAGCCAAAATCTGGGGGAACTGAGGGAATGTCCATTTCCTTGTGAATGAATTAACAATGTGTGGTATATCCATACACTTGAACATTACTTAGCAATAAAAAGGAACAACTATTGATACATGAGACAACAAGGAGGAAGAGCAAGAGCTTTATGCGAATGAAAATGTCAGATTAAAAGGTACAAGTAGTTGATTCCTTGTATATGACATGTTGGAAAAGACAAAAATATAGTGAAAGAAACACATGGAGTAGTTACCAAGGCTTGGGTAAGGTCGAGGACGGGGAGGAGGGTGGTGGTGGGGGGTCGGTGGATACTGACTACAAAGAGGCAAGAAGGACATTTGGGGGGTGATGGATTTATTGTATATCTAGATTGTGATGGTGGTTGTGCTTAGTCACTCAGTCTTGTTCAACTCTTTGTGACCCCATGGACTGTAGCCCCCTAGACTCCTCTGTCCATGGAAAATCTCCAAGCAACAATACTAGAGTGGGTTGCCATGCCCTCCTCCAGGGGATCTTCCCAACCCAGGGATCAAACCCAGGCCTCCTGCATCGAAGGCGGATTCTTTACCATCTCAGCCACCAGGGAAGCCCGATGGTGATGGTGGTTACATAACAATATATGCATCTGTCAAAATTCATAGAACTCTATACCAAAACAGGATAAATTTTATTATATATGTTATATGTCATACTAACTTGAATAAAAATATGAAATATTTATCATGTTTACTTTAAAGTTTAGCAATAGAGGAGTAATTTTTATACACCCTGGATTCCAAGTAGAATTGTCACATGTAGGAGATCATAAACTATCATTTGCAAAGTGAAAGTGACAATAAAAGTCACTCAGTCATGTTCCACTCTTTGAGAACCCATGGACTATACCACCCATGGAATTCTCCAGGCCAGAATACTGGAGTGGGTAGCCTCTCCCTTCAGCAGATCTCCCCAACCCAGGAATCAAACTGGGGTCTCCTGCATTGCAGGCAGATTCTTTACCAACTGAGCTATTTATTTAACAGTAAAAACAAAATTGCTACCTGAATTTACTAATACAAGTTTTTCTATTTTAAAAAATGACCATCCACTATTGAACCTCAAAAATTCTTCATCTATAAAAGAATGTATATTAAACTGAACATAGGATTTTCTATTACACACTTAGAAGTTAATTTTTTTAGCTAATCTTTTGTCTTCTTTCAAAATCCTCAAGCTATACATTTCTCCTAGGATTATAAAATATATCTGAGTCAAATGGACTTCATTGGTTACATTTCTGCTTTCTCACAATGAACAAAATACAGTAATTAGTAGGAGCATTCTTTATGTAACTTTTAAGGATTATTTCAACCTGAGTGCATGACATGTTCCCTCTGGTCTGTAGCACACTCTCTAATGAGCAGTATTGAAAGAAAAACCACACTTTCAAAGGCAGACTCGTTGAAGACCTGCTGCAATCACAGGCTCAGGATGGCTGCCATCTGCGAGGTGATTCCAGCTCGCCACGTGCAGTCTGAAACCAGCAATTGCCTCTGACTGAGAAAAAGTGTAACGTCACATTATCGTTTCTGAGCTTGCTGAAACATGGTATTTGGCCTGGCATGTGATAGATAGACTTCTCTCTCAGTTTATTTTCATTTCATTGTGTGGAAAATTTCCCAGGGAGGACTCGAGAAGGAAATGCAGAAGGCTGCTCTGGGCACTGGTGGAATGGCCTGATCATTTAATTTTTGGCCGAGAGCTCAGGAGAAGAACTGCAGCTGCCCTCCAGAGCAGCTGATGCTTAGCATGGCACTAGGTGACACATCCATACATCTTAATAAACCACCATCCATTAATCTGTTAGCAGCAACTCAAGGAAATACTCCAGTGGCACCAGCCAGAGTGTGTGTGCTAAAGGCTCACAAGATGGACTGGAGAAAAGTATTACAAGGAAACTTAATGATAATGTTTTCTCTTCCACCACAAAATTGAGAAGAATGCTTCAAAGTAAAGGAATCGCTGTTGGAAAAATCAGCTGGATATAGTGGAAACTGAAGGAGAGGCTCAAGCAAGCCAGATACGCATAGAGGGTTTTGGTCCCTGCTGATATGTTGATACACAGAAATCAGTAGAAACAGCAGCTGCCTGCTCCTACAATGTCATCAATAGAAAAAAAAATGGATGGAGAATTATAAGAAATATTACTTCATTGACTCTGGCAGTCCAGTGGTTAAGATTCCGTGCTTCCCCTCAGGGGAGTGAGGGTTCAATCCTGGTCAGGGAACTAAGATCCCACATGTCACATGGTGCAACCAAAAAAAATTGATTTTAATAAAACTTTAAAAATGTAAAAGCATTATGCAAGCCAAAGGTTAGAGGAGATAGATAAAAGCCAGTTGACTAGCTTCTTTGAGGTCTAGAGTCAAACCTATTTGTTACATGCAATGGATGAGGTTAAGCGGAAGGTAGGCAATAGTGATACAGCAGCAGAACAGTAAATTTGGAAAACGTAGCAATGGCCACAGGACTGGATCAGTTTTCATTCCAATCCCAAAAAAAGGCAATGCCAAAGAATGTTCAAACTACTGCACAATTGCATTCATCTCATGCACTCATCATAATGCTCAAAATTCTCTAAGCTAGGCTTCAACAATACTTGAACTCAGAAATTACAGATGTTCAAGCTGGATTCAGAAAAGGCAGAGGAACCAGAGATCAAATTGCCAACATCCGTTGGATCATAGAAAAAGCAAGAGAATTCCAGAAAAACATCTACTTCTGCTTCATTAACTATGCTAAAACTTTTGACCATGTGGATCACAACAAACTGTGGAAAATTCTTAAAGAGATAGGAATAGCAGACCACCTTACCTGCCTCCTGAGAAACCTGTATGCAGGTCAAGAAGTATCATTTAGAACTGGACATGGAACAATGGGCTGCTTACTTAACTTATATGCAGGTTCATTGTGTGAAATGCTGGGCTAGATGAAGCGCAAGCTGGAGTTAAGATTGCTGGGAGAAATATCAATAACCTCAGATATACAGATGACACCACCCTTACAGCAGAAAGCAAAGAAGAACTGAAGAGCATCTTGATAAAAGTGAAAGAGGAATGAAAAACCTGGCTTAAACCTCAACATTCAGAAAACTAAGATCATGGCGTCTGGTCCCATCACTTCATGGGAAATAGATGGGCAAACAATGGAAACTGTGACAGACTTTCTTTTCTTGGACTCAAAATCACTGCAGATGGTGACTGCAGCCATGAAATTAAAAGATGCTTGCTCCTTGGAAGAACAGCTATGACCAACCTAGACAGTATATTAAAAAACAGACATTACTTTGCCAACAAAGGTCGATCTAGTCAAAGTTATGGTTTTTCCTGTAGTCATGTATGGATGTGAGAGTTGGACCATAAAGAAAGCTGAGTGCCAAAGAATTGATGCTTTTGAACTGTGGTGTTGGAGGAGACTCTTGAGAGTCCCTTGGACTGCAAGGAGATCCAACCAGTCCATCCTAAAGGAAATCAGTCCTGAATATTCATTGGAAGGACTGATGTTGAAGCTAAAACTCCAATACTTTCATCATCTGATGGGAAGAATTGATTCATTAGAAAAGACCCTGATGCTGGGAAAGATTGAAGGCGAGAGGAGAAGGGGATGACAGAGGGTGAGATGGTTGGAGGGAATCACCAACTTGATGGACATGAGCTTGCACAAGCTCCAGGAGTTAATGATGGACAGGGAAGCCTGGTGTGCTGCGGTCCATAGGATCACAAAGATTTGGAGATACTGAGCAACTGAACTAAACTGAATTGAGCAGAACACTGGACTTAGAAGATTTACATTGGGATCTGTAGTCTGCCATTTGCTGACAAGTGACCTTTAACAAGTTACTGAAATAGTCTGTAATTAAGTGATGAATATGGAAGTGCTTGGCACTAGCAGACAGCAAGTCCAATTTTGCTTGATCTGTTTACCTGTTGTGGAGAATTCAATACATGCAGTTCGGCCTCACATAATGACCATTTCTTTTTAAATGTTGTATTGTAAACAGTTCAGTGGCATAGAACTCATCAGTCAAGATGTCAATGTCTCTCTTGAGTAGGCCTACCAAGTGGGGTCACTCTCTTGGTTGACCCACCTAAATGCTTAATATACACTGTCTACACTTGTGTGTACTTACTACTAAATTACTTTGCAAGCATTCTTATGTCTGTTCATGTGACATACCCTGCCTCCTCAATTAGGATTATCGCTTATTGAGCCATAAGGTATTTAAGAAGAGTTTATCCAAATTCTTCATTGTACAAGTGGGAATATCAAGGTCCAGGGAAGTCCAGTAACTTGTTTCAAATCATACATCAATTGGCAACAGTCATTATTAGGACCAAGTGTTTTTCACTCCCTAGACAGTGCTTCCTTCTCCAATTTCTCAGCACAAATGATTCTTAAAACAAGCAGTTGGGGACAAGAACCAATTATACTGCTATTGCTGTTTATATATAAAATTTGATATCCATTCATTTATAAAGACTAATCAAAATAGCAAAATTAATGCACAGTCAGGTGATTAAAAGCCTGTGTGTGATAACTCTGCAGCAGAGGTACAAAGTGCTTTGGGATAAAAGAGAAAAAGGAGATGGATTTTTATCTAAACTATTGCTCGTCTTCCAGAAAAACAGAGAACTGGGACTGTCTTATTGAAGGACAGAAAAGAACTGATGTCTAATAACAGAGGCTAGTTCGCTAGATACTAAGGAAATGGTCAGTGAAGAAGTAAAAGGAAAAATATTATACTTGGCTCCAATTACATCCCAGAGATAAATAATATTATGTAATGTTTCACTTTTTAAATATATTTATATTTTTGTTCTCTGTATTTATGGAAAATAAAAATATTGGAAATATAAAAGAAAGGAAATATATCTCTGATCATCTATTAAGCTATGATATGCCAACCTTTGCTGTGATACTTGCACATCCATCATGTCATCAAATCTTTGTCCAGCCTTCCTTGGCAATCTTCATTTCAGTGTTAATTGGGAAATATTTTATCCTTGTATGATCATTTTATGAATATGGACTAACAATAGATTATGTTCTTTCCACAGTTATTAATTAGGAAACTATTGTCTGCAATAATCTTAACTGGGGAAAAAAATGATTATTTTTTTCACTTGAAGGATTTCTAAACATTGAGAGGCTATAAGAAGTAAGCATTCACATACAGTGGTTTCCAAATCCACCTGTACCTCTGAAGCCTGGGGAAAGCTTTTTAAAATGTAGATTCCCAGACCTCATTCCCTTGAGATTCTGATTGTGTTGATCCAATGTGCAGGTAAGAAGCTGCAGTGTGTAAAACGTGCCCAGGAGATTTTAATGCGCAGCCAGTTGTGGAAAGCATAAGATACAGGAATGGTGTGTTTTCATAACATAATTTGGTTATTGGAATATTTAAGAAACATTATTTTCATTGCAAGGACAAATGTTGGTTATAATGGGTTGCCAGGAACTCACAATGCCAGTAGGAAGGAAAAAATCTGTCATCCACCTGATATAATAAAACAGATTTTGCTGACCTATTGCAGCTACTATGTTTGAGAGACTCTGAGTTTTATTTTGCAATAAAAATAGATATAACGAGTCATAAAGAGAGGGTGTAAGAGATGCTCTGCTAATGAGGATGTATGTCTGTGTGCTCAGTTGCTTCAGTTGTGTTCTACTCTCCCGACCCCATGGACTGTAGGCCGCCAGGCTCCTCTGTTCATGGATTTCTCCAGGCGAGAATCCTGAAGTGGGTTGTCATCTCATCCTCCAGGGGATCTTCCTGACCCAGGGATCGAACAACCATCTCCTGCATTGCAGGCAGACTCTTTACCACTTAGCTATGGGTAGGTAAGCCCTGCTAACGAGGATACTGGTGGTTAAAGGGAAAGAAGCCATTTCACCTGAGACAATTAAGTGCGGATCTCCTCAGTGACCTTTGGAATCACAGTTACATATTTTGCCTATAGAAACTGCCTCATTACAGAAATTTTTCAGGAAAAATGATGTTTGATACCATTGAAACAGTTGTTTTGGTTGACATTTTTTTAATAACATCATGTTTAAATAATACAACTAATACTTAAGAGCAGAATGAACTACATTCCTTGCCATGAATAGGTATAAAAATAAATATGCAAATATATGCTAGAAATAAGCACAAGGAACAGACACCTAATTCTGCCTCAGAGGGTGAGGGTGGGGATGTGTCTTAAAGATTGGTAAGAGCTATATATTAGAAAGATAGGGGGCATTTAGAAAAACTACTTAACTGCATTTGTTTATCTTTACCTTTTAAGAGTTAAAGAGATTTTTAGTTATCTTTGTTTATTCCACAGTCTTATCACCCTACTAATCGGAAGTCCTTCTTGAATGCACTTAATCCTTTCTATGTAATTTCAACTGACAGAAATCCTGCCCTAGGGATGTGACTTCTGAATGGTTTAAGGTATTGACCTTTGCAGGCAAATCAAGGCTCCTGGCTTCTCCCCCACCCTCGTTTTATACCTTCCCAAGGATGATGCAGGGTAAGGAGGAAGACATTTCAGTATTCAGAGGGCAGGGGTGCTGATCAGGATGGCATGCTTAGACTGCGGGCTGTACTTTTACAGGGAGAACTTTAAAAAGTGTTAAAATGTTTATTAGAGTTTCCTCAGGTGCCAGGCAGAGTGAGGGCTGCTTCCAGATGGAAGGAGGCTGATCAGCTTGCTCCGATGTCAGCTTTCCTAGAGCTGGGCTGGGGCAAAGCCAGCAGGGGGAACACTTTGCAGCAGGACAAGGGGGCGTTTTTTGCACTCTGGCTTTCTTGGCATGGCTTTTTCTCTCGACAACGGGACAAAGTTCTGAAATTGGAAGTGGACTTTACGGGAAAACATTTTGGCCAGTCTCCATGCTTTGATTCTAGGCTCTTAACTGAGGCAAAAAGGGAATTTTCTATCGTTTTGCACTCTCTAGAGTTTTGTATTGAGGTCAGAGGGCAAACTGCTAAAAATAAGGCATCAGTTTAACCTCTTTTGTCTCCATTTATTTCTCTCTTCCCAAGGGACTCTGCTGGAGTCTTTCCGGGTGACCCAGCCCAATATCAAACCCATTCCTTCTGCTTACAGGAACCTCACCTCACCCTCCTCACTCCAACGGAACATGCAAGTCTACACTGGGATCTGCGCTTTCAACCTCAGTTTCTTTCCTTTTAAAAATGTGTTCCAGGCAACTAAACATCTTCCTGGATGTGCTTCTTAGTTCCAAGTAGTAACTTGTCTGTGACTCAATCACTGAAAGTCTTCAAGACTTTCCATCCAGCACCTGTCTGTTCGTTTGCTATGACCAACCTACAACATCTGTCAACTCTTCCACGAATTAATAGGTCTGTAATTAAAATCCAACAGAGAGCTCAAAAATTAATTAGGACAGGAAACAGCTATGTGAGCAGCATGAAACATAGCTTTCTATAAAGAAAAGACAAGCTTCTTGTAAAACAAGGGTATACCACAGGCCTCTGTCCATCTCCACACACTCTGGCCCCTGAGCTGCCCTTTTCTGACATATAACCTCATTGTGAAAGTGCCTGATAGAAGGTATCAATACATCACCTTGACTGTCTAACTTGCTAGTTAAAATCCAACCCAGGAAAGTCTATTTCTCTTGCTTAAAGAAAACTGGAAATTTAGGAGGATCAAAGACCTTGTTGCTCACACCTGAGTCTTCTTCCTCAGGTATCCATGGCCTGTGGGTGGAGAGTTCAGTTTTCTGGAAGCTGCACTCATGGCACAAAGCTGTAGAAGCAGGACAGAATAGTGGTTACATACTGGAATCAAAAGTACCTACCGCTTACTGTGAGCCCTAGGGCAAGTAAACAATATTCTGCGCCTCAGTGTATAGCACACAGCAAGTTTTCAAATCTTAGCTATGCTGTTAATTCAGTTTAGTCCCTACCAGAATGATGACAGCAATATCTGTTTTCACTGCTCTTAAGAGGGAATGCTGCTGCTAAGTCACTTCAGTTGTGTCTGACTCTGTGTGACCCCATAGATGGCAACCCACCAGGCTCCCCTGTCCCTGGGATTCTCCAGGCAAGAACACTGGAGTGGGTTGCCATTTCCTTCTCCAATGCATGAAAGTGAAAGTGAAAGTGAAGTCGCTCAGTCGTGTCCGACTCCTAGCAACCCCATGGACTGCAGCCTACCAGGCTCCTCTGTCCATGGGATTTTCCATGCAAGAGTACTGGAGTGGGTCACCATTGCCTTCTCCGAACAGGGAATGCTAAGAAATTCATAATAACTTCAGTGTACTTCTAGATATTAAGAAATAGTTTCCAAAAGTAGAAACAAAGTGAAAAAAAGTGAGGTCACTCAGTCGTGTCTGATTCTTTGTGACCCCATGGACTGTAGTTCACCAGGCTCCTCCATCCATGGAATTTCTAGGCAAGAGACTGGAGTGGGTTGCCATTTCCTTCTTCAGGGGATCTTCCCAACCTAGGGATTGAACCTGGGTCTCCTGCATTGCGGGCAGACATTTTACCGTCTCAGCCACCACACTGTTTGGTGAGTGGCTAAAATTTTTTATAATAAATAAGAATAAATCAGAGAAATATCCTTCCGCATAGCTGTGAAAGGAGATATATTCACAAATCCAAGAACTAAGCCCTTCAAAAAAAAAAAAAATCTTTCTACCCTGAATAGTTGCAAAATTGTACCTTCTTTCCCATACTGTGGAAGAAAAGGACAAAAATTTGTTCCATAATCTGTTATTTTAAGATTGGCAGTCAGAGAAGGGGACCATAAAACACTGTCAAAAATGACAAAGCTTGAATTAATTCCAGGGGCTGTTAAGAGTGATGTGAAGGACTCATCTCTGGCCAGGGATAACTGACATGAAAGCTTATTGATAAATAATGCAACCTTCCTTTAAACCTGTTCCCATGCAGCCCAAAATCCTTCACTGCACTCAGGTGAGAATATGAAAAAGTTTCCCCGAGATCCTCAATAGAAGCAACAACTGGGATAAACTAGACTTGTCATAGTACAGTTTTCACCATCTGGAACTCGAATGCCTCACTGAACAGCCCCGAAGGGCCTTGCTCTTCCTCGTCAAAGGCCCCAGAGAAAATGTCTGTGCCTTTTCAAGGGAAGCTTCACTTAGACACACGCAATCTATTCAAAGACTAGACACAAAGTCTAAGATGAATGATTAACAAAGAAAAGCTCCTCACATAGTCAATATTCACTGATGAATATTTCATGTCCAGCTCTGACTCTCAACCTGCAGGCAGAGGAGAGTATTAGGCTCTTCAGAATTATCAGAAATAGACATTCTGGGCGGTTCCTGTAGCAACGGGAAATCAACTGTGAGGTTACATGTGGAATTAAGAACAACAGAAATCTCCCAGAAACCCAGGAATGGCTGGACTGAAGCTGGAATATGGTTTAAAAACTGAGTGTTTTCAGGATGCACAATTCTCAAGACACACAATTCACAATTTCATCAGCATCAAAAGTCTGACAAACCCTATCAATGGTAGTCCTCTCAGATTCTCTGCTGCTGCTACTATTAACCCACTACTTCACTCTCTATTTGGATATCATTTTCCTATCTTCTCACCTTAGTTTATCAATAGCTTCTGACCACTCTGTGCTCCTGCTGTAGCTGATCCTGCTCATGATTGCCCTAGCTGGCTAGCTAGCAAGCAGTCTAACAAGAGACACTACTTGATACTAAGTCTCATGCCAGGTCCTTACTCAGGCTGCTGACTACCTGGAGCCTGGCTAATAGCTTTGCTATCCTCACTTCAGTTCCCTCTCCTGATCCAGTCAGCTAAAAGGGTGGTGTCAAATTACTTAGAACAGAAATCTTCAAAGCATGGCCCACAGCCCAAATCTGGCCTGCCAGCTGGTTTTGTGCTTTGAGTCGCTTATGTATTATCTGTGACTGCTCTTGCACTACAACGATAGGCAGAGTTTAGTAGCTGCCCACAAAGCCTGAAATGTTTACTATCTGGCCTTTTACAGAGAGTGTCTGCTGATCCCTGATTTAGAACACAGCCAAGCAAAGAAGTGCTCTGAAAAGGGGTTTTATATCAGTTTTCTTAGGAAGGGCTCAGGAGTAGAGCAGGTATTCTGAGGCTAAACGTGTCAGGAGAAAGTGTTAGAGTTGTCTTAAGAAGCATTTGGATCTGTATGAACATTACTGATCAAATAAATATGCATACATTCAAATTATATGAATGACTTTTCTGAGGGTGAAATATAAATAAATTCACTTAAAAGTGATATTGATCCCACACTATCTCTTTAATAACTTTTTTCTCTATAAATTAGAATGGATTTCCAATCAAGTTGAGAACTTCGATATGAAATATCAAAACAGTACATGATCTGAAAGCATTTCTGTTTAACTCTGGAAAGCAATTTGGTGTTTTTGTTATGTTTTTTAAGGAACTTAGTGAATGGAGGAGCCTGGTAGGCTGCAGTCCATGGGGTCATGAAGAGTCAGACACGACTGGGCGACTTCACTTTCACTTTTCACTTTCATGCATTGGAGAAGGAAATGGCAACCCACTCCAGTGTTCTTGCCTGGAGAATCCCAGGGACGGAGGAGCCTGGTAGACTGCTGTCTACAGGGTCACACAGAGTCGGAAACGACTGAAGCGACTTAGCAGCAGCAGTAGGAAATTCACCTTATAACATGAGGTTAAGGCTAATAATGAAATAATATCATGTCTACCATTTTGGAGCTTGTCTGATTCTTTTTAAAAGCCAGCAAGGAAAAACTGTGATCCCTAGATTCAAGGACTTGATGAAAAGTGAATTTTCTGTCAATTTGCACAAAAAATTAACTTTGCCCATTAAGTTATGAGTTCTTCCTTATTTGATGTGAGTACTTGGAGTACAGAGATTGGATTTTATCTCCTTCATATACCACTAATTATTAGGGTGCTGGCAAAAGAGGGGTCCTCATTCTCCAAGCCAGGCTTCAGCAATACGTGAACCATGAACTTCCAGATGCTCAAGCTGGTTTTAGGAAAGGCAGAGGAACCAGAGATCAAATTGCCAACATCTGCTGGATCATGGAAAAAGCAAGAGAGTTCCAGAAAAACATCTATTTCTGCTTTATTGACTATGCCAAAGCCTTTGACTGTGTGGATCATTACAATAAACTGTGGAAAATTCTTCAAGAGATGGAAATACCAGACTACCTGACCTGCCTCTTGAGAAATCTGTATGCAAGTCAGGAAGCAACAGTTGGAACTGGACATGGAACAACAGACTGGTTCCAAATAGGAAAAGGAGTATATCAGGGCTGTATATTGTCACCCTGCTTATTTAACTTATATGCAGAGTACATCATGAGAAACACTGGGCTGGAGGAAGCACAAGCTGGAATCAAGATTGCTGGGAGAAATATCAATAACCTCAGATACGCAGATGACACAACCCTTATGGCAGAAAGTGAAGAGGAGCTAAAAAGCCTCTTGATGAAAGTGAAAGAGGAGACAAATTGCCAACATCTGCTGGATCATGGAAAAAGCAAGAGAGTTCCAGAAAAACATCTATTTCTGCTTTATTGACTATGCCAAAGCCTTTGACTGTGTGGATCATTACAATAAACTGTGGAAAATTCTTCAAGAGATGGAAATACCAGACTACCTGACCTGCCTCTTGAGAAATCTGTATGCAAGTCAGGAAGCAACAGTTGGAACTGGACATGGAACAACAGACTGGTTCCAAATAGGAAAAGGAGTATATCAGGGCTGTATATTGTCACCCTGCTTATTTAACTTATATGCAGAGTACATCATGAGAAACACTGGGCTGGAGGAAGCACAAGCTGGAATCAAGATTGCTGGGAGAAATATCAATAACCTCAGATACGCAGATGACACAACCCTTATGGCAGAAAGTGAAGAGGAGCTAAAAAGCCTCTTGATGAAAGTGAAAGAGGAGAGTGAAAAAGTTGGCTTAAAGCTCAACATTCAGAAAACGAAGATCATGGCATCCGGTTCCATCACTTCATGGCAAATAGATGGGGAAACAGTGGAAACAGTGGCTGACTTTATTTTTCTGGGCTCCAGAATCACTGTGGAGCTGATTGCAGCCATGAAATTAAAAGACGCTTGCTCCTTGGAAGGAAAGTTATGACCAACCTAGATAGCACATTCAAATGCAGAGACATTACTTTGTCAACAAAGGTCCGTCTAGTCAAGGCTATGGTTTTTCCTGTGGTCATGTATGGATGTGAGAGTTGGACTATAAAGAAAGCTGAGTGCTGAAGAATTGATGCCTTTGAACTGTGGTGTTGGAGAAAACTCTTGAGAGTCCCTTGGACTGCAAGGAGATCCAACCAGTCCATCCTAAATGAGATCAGTCCTGGGTGTTCATTGGAAGGACTGATGTTGAAGCTGAAACTCCAATACTCTGGCCACATGATGCAAAGAGCTGACTCATTGGAAAAGACCCTGATGCTGGGAAAGATTGAGGGCAGGTGGAGAAGGGGACAGCAGAGGATGAGAGGGCTGGATAGCATCACCGACTCAATGGACATGGGTTTGGATGGACTTCAAGAGTTAGTGATGGACAGGGAGGCCTGGAGTGCTTCAGTTCATGGGGTCGAAAAGAGTCGGACACAACTGAACGACTGAACTGAACTGAATATGTGTTTGTAGAATAAACAAGTGAATGTTGCTATAAGCTCTCATGGCTCAGTTAGCAAAGCTGACTTTTAACTGTAAAGGTATCTGACATACCTTTGTTAAGTGCTATCCCCCCTCTAGAGATGAAAAACTCTTAAAGTAGAAGTTCTCCCTATAAAGAAATCAGGTGTAGATTTTGTGAGATCCAGACTTAACCAAGGCTTTGTTGACCTCCTGGTCATTGTAGTGTTTGTGGTGAGTACAGAATGGGAACAATCTTTGTATGGAAGGTTGGGTGCTGACATGGATTAAAGGTCTGGGCAGCCTAGGATAGGGTTAGAGCCAGACCTTTAATCTATGCCAGCACCCAACCTTCCATACAAAGTTTGTTCCCATTCTGTACTCACCACTTAGACAGAATTGCAACTATCTTTTACTAGACAATCTCTCTCAGTAACTTGGAAGTTCATATTGCACATTGTATAATAAAATTGAATAGGTGGAAGTTCATATTGTACCTCTGTATAATAAAATTCAATAATTAATGAATAAATGATCTGATAAGGATATAAAACATAAGGCTTTATCTTCTATTATCCCTGACCATCTATGCCAATTGCTAGACCCACCTTCAACCTCACATCTTTCCTAGTGTAGCCTCTCCAGGCAGCCTCTACTGTATTTCGAAGCTTGCACAACTCTAGGTATGTATCTGCCATCCAGAGTTTCAAATCCCAGACATGGCTTTTATGAAACCATCCCTTTCTGTAGCCACCTTATTAGTGATACATGTCAATCCCCAAACAACCATCTCCCTGCTAAAGAACATCAGGCTTTACTGCCACTGTGAAGGCCAGGAGGAAAAGCAACAGCAGCATCCATGTGACTCACCACAGAGCAGCGAGCCTTTAGCAGAAAAGCACCTTGGAAAACACAGCGCCTGCCCTTGCCTCCTCCGGCTGCCAGGAGTCATTCTGCCAGAATGCGGCAACGCAGCTAGGCCTGCGGGAGAATTGGAAAAGTAAAACAAGGCTGCCCTCTCATGGTTACCAAAAAAATGAAATGTTTTCTATTCTCCATATGCAGAAACCCAGGACATCCTACTGAAAATGTGAGTAATACACATTTTTAAAAGCGGATAATTTAAAGTACACTAAAGTGGGCTTCTAAGATAAGATAAAATAAATGATAAATAAAATGGTAAGTGAAAAAATGTATTCTCTATTGAAAAACCTGCTCTAGACACAATTATAATCCTCATCAAGAATTCCTTGCTGGTTTCAAAATTTAAAGGCTGATGAACTAATCCTTAAAAACATGGAATTTCTTTTATAGGTGATTTTTCTTTTTTAGGTGGTTTATTTTAGACTTTCGTTGCCTTACACAACAGCAACATGGGTTCCATTCATTTATTCACTCACTGAATATCTATAAAGTATTTACTAAGAAATTTCAACAATTCTAAAATACTCTTTTTTTGATATTATATCATTTTTCGGTTTTATCACTTCTGATGCATTTGGCAACCTGTGGTGTGTTATAATTTGTCACCAGGCAGCAGCAGAGATGTGGCTAGAGTTGTCACTCCCTGGACACGTACAGTCTTCTTGCTATTGTTTGTGGCTCATGAGACATCAATAACCACTTCAGGTTTCAGCATTCCTCCCCACGTCTATTTGAGGACCATCTGGGAAGAAAAAAGACAAGTCTTCCTTGTTGCTTGAGAAACATTTCATTGATACTTTCTGGTAAGATAAGGAAAGTACCACCAGCAAATCTTGCAAAATGGCTGTCAACAGTCTAGGAGAGCAGTCTGAGGAATGCTGAATCACCAGTGCTTTTGACAGCACAAAGTATGACATGGTGTGGAAAATACGTCGACACACTGACATCTCTGAGTCAGGAATGAGCCAGAAAAGTTGAATTATGTATGGGAAGTTTTTTCTGTTATACTGTTTGCTTCCATTTTTCTGCTCCTTATATGAACAGGAGTCATATATGCAAAAAAATCCAGAACTATTATATCCCAAAAGGTTATTTAAACAAATATAAAATAAAAATTCTAAGTGACCAGGAAGCAGTAGGTCATAGTTTAATTGGATACCTGTTATTTTATTAATAGTTCCTAAAATAATAGGGCATCTTACAACAGTCTAACCTTCAATGAGCCATGGAACGTACTAGCAATGCCACAGTCACTGAGCAACGTGGTGATGAACAAACAGACCTTCCTCTGCCCTCACAGAGCCAGAGGGGGAGATAACTATAAACATGCAAACGAATCATGAAATCAGACCATTTCAAATAGTGGTAAATGCTGTGAAGACAGTAAGACGAAGTAATAGGATAAAGGGAGGCCGGGGCAGAGAGAGGCTTAGATCAGCACCGTATGGAAATGATGAAGCAGAGGAGAGGGCATCATCTCATCACGAGACATGAGAGGAGAGATGTGTTCAATAAGCAGGCAGAGGTCAACTGTGACAAACGGCATTAGGAGGAAAAGTAAGATGAATCGATAGGCTGTCCTTAGTACTGGCAAGACCAGGGACTTCCCTGGTGGTCTAGTGGTTAAGACTCCATGCTTTCAGTGAAGAGTCATGGGTTCAATTCCCGGTCTGGGAACTAAGATCCCACGTTGTGGTGAAGCATAAAAACAAAAACAAACAAACAAAATCTGTTGGATCTTAGTATCGGCAAGACCAGATCTTTCTGAGGGCCCAGTGGTTAAGAATCCACCTGCCAGTGCAGGAGACATGGGTCTGATCCCTGATTTGGGAAGATTTCCCATGCCTTGGGGCAACCAAGCCCACACTACAACTGCTGAGTCCACAGGCCACAGCTGCTGAAGCTAACGCACTGCAAGCCTGTGCCCTGCAATAAGTGAAGCCACAGCAATGAGAAACCTGTGCACTGCAATTAGAGTAGCCCCACTTGCAGCAGCTAGAGAAAGCCCGCATGCAGCAACGAAGACCCTGCACAGGCAAAAACAACGAGGAGGAGGAAGGAATGGCAAACCGCTCTAGTGTTCTTGCCTGGAGAACCTCATGAACAGTAAGAAAAGGCAAAGAATAACAAATAAATAAATTTAATTTAAAATAAATAAACATAAATTAAAGGGACCTTACAGCTAGATTAAAGTAGGTTGAAGGATGAAGGAGAGCTGAGGAGGTGGGTGAAATGAAGCAGGACATAAAGAGGCTACTGCTACATGTCTTGTTTGTAGGAAATAGGCTTCATTCAGCCTCCTTTGGAGAAGACAATGGCACCCCACTCCAATTCTCTTGCCTGGAAAATGCCATGGACAGAGGAGCCTGGTAGGCTACAGTCCATGGGTTCTCAAAGAGTCAGACACGACTGAGCGACTTCACTTTCACTTTTCACTTTCATGCATTGGAGAAGGAAATGGCAACCCACTCCAGTGTTCTTGCCTGGAGAATCCCAGAGTCCCTGGTGGGCTGCCGTCTGTGGGGTCACACAGAGTTGGACACGACTGAAGTGACTTAGCAGCAGCAGCCTCCTTGGCCTTCCCTGAGTCCCAAAGTAGTGAAGTGAAGTCACTCAGTTATGTCTGACTCTTTGCAACCCCACAGATTGTAGCCTGCAGGCCTCTCCATCCATGGGATTTTTCCAGGCAAGAGTACCAGAGTGGGTTGCCATTTCCTTCTCCAGAGGATCTTTCCAACCCAGGGATCTAACCCAGGTCTCCTGCATTACACGCGGACGCTTTACCCTCTGAGCCACCAGGGAAGCCCTGAGTTCCAAAGGGCAGCTTCAAACAGTTGCTTATCAGGGAAAGGAGAGAATGCAGAAACAAAGGAGGAACAGTCAAGAAACAATGGTGCGGCCTCTGGTCAGGGTCCTCACTCCACTTCAGGGAATGGACATAACAATCTTTGAGTTCTAGTAGGCTGCTATCTATGGGGTCGCACAGAGTCGGACATGACTGAAGCGACTTAGCAGCAGCAGCAGCAGCAGCAGCAGTAATTAAGGCCCCCACCCAGGTAGAGGAGGGCAGCTTCTGGCTGACCACCAGACTCCTGTAGCACCACCCTGTTACCTCACCACCAACCAATCCGAAGAAAGTCTGCACACAATGGAAGGTAACAGACTCTGACTTCCTCCCTTAATAGTTCTCCTTTTTAAACTTTCATTCAATCAGAGTCTTTGAAATTGTGTTTTGGACATGAGTCCACCATCTCCCCAGAATGCCAGTCTCCTGAATAAAGCAATAACCTCAGATATGCAGATGACATCACCCTTATGGCAGAAAGCAAAAAGGAACTGAACAGCCTCTTGATGAAAGTGAAAGAGGAGAGTGAAAAACCTGGCTTAAAACTCAACATTCAAAAAATGAAGATCATGGCATCCAGTCCCATCACTGGAAATAGATGGAGAAACAACAGTAACAGTGACAGACTTTATTTTCTTGGGCTCCAAAATCACTGCAGATGGTGACTGCAGCCATGAAATTAAATGACACATGCTCCTTGGAAGAAAAGCTATGACCATCCTAGACAGCATATTAAAAAGCAGAGACATTACTTTGCCAACAAAGGTCTGTCTATCAAAGCTATGGTTTTTCCTGTAGTCATGTATGGATGTGAGAGTTGGACCATAAAGAAAGCTGAGCACTGAAGAATTGATGCTTTTGAACTGTGGTGTTGGAGAAGACTCTTGAGAGTCCCTTGGACTGCAATGATATCAAACCAGTCAATCTTATAAGAAATCAGTCCTGAATATTCATTGGAAGGACTGATGCTGAAACTGAAACTCCAATACTTTCATCATCTGATGGGAAGAACTGACTCATTGGAAAAGACCCTGATGCTGGGAAAGACTGAAAACAGGAGGAGAAGGGGACGACTGAGGATGAGATGGTTGGATGGCATCACCGACTTGATGGACACGAATTTGATCAAGCTCCAGGAGATGGTGCTGGACAGGGAAGCCTGGCTTGCTGCAGTCCATGGGGTCGCAAAGAGTCAGACATGACTGAGCGACTGAACTGACTCACTGAAAAAGCTAACTTTCTGTTCCCACCAGCACTTGTCTCTTAAGTATTGCCTTTCAGGCAGAACAGCTAGGCCTGAGTTCATAATGTGGGGGAGCAAAGATGAATCTCTTTGGCTAGGTGTGTTTTTAGAGGCTATCAGAAACCATGTGGTGGGTCTTCCCTGCAATGCAAGGCAGAATAATAAAAAGGCATGTCTTGCAGTTTGAAAGGGGCCATATTAACTTTAGCAAACAGGCAATAAATGAAAAAAAAATCATACAAAACAACTTCGGATTATAATCAGCATCCTAAAGGGCATAACCAAAATGATGTTGCAGAAAATAGGGAATAGAAGCCTACTTTTGGCTTTGGGCTTTAACAATTTTGAGCACCAGCAATATGCCAAGGCATTTGTTTCAAATGTTCAAATGTTGTGTCATTTAACCGTGAGACACACTGAAAATATGGAATTGGCTCCCCTGTTGTAGATAAAGAAACATGTTCTGAAAGAATGATTTGCCTGTCAAAGGTCACAGTTAGTGAATGGCAGCACTGGCATTCGAATCAAGTTTAACATCTAAATTAATGTCTCTTTTTCTTTGCAGTCCACCTTCTCTCCCAAGACTCTCCTGGAGAATAAATGTCCCCAGAGCATCCTCCTAGCCAGCTCTTTTCCCCACTCCAGCCTGAATGCTAGTTCTGAGTTGCTTGAGTGTTTTGATCCCCATTCCCACAAGACTTTTCCAGTAAATTAATCAAGAAATCATACATAAATCACAGCATGCCAATAGAAACTAAATGTGTGACTGCTTTAATACTGTGCTCAGTTGGTTCGGTCGTGTCCAACTCTTTGTTTTACCCCGTGGGCCGTAGCCTGCCAGGCTCCTGTGTCCATGGGATTTTCCGATAAGAAGTGGAGTGAGTTGCCATGCCCTCCTCCAGGGGATCTTCTCAACTCAGGGACTGAACCCACATCTCCTGTGTTTCCTGCATTGCAGGTGGATTCTTTACTGCTGAGTGACCAGGCAGTTGCTAACGGGACATTATTTTCTTAGATATGTGACACTTGCATATTTAACTAATGACTTTTAGAGAGACCTTGCCAAACCTCAAGAGCATTTTTCTAATAGTGGACATTTCAGTTCACCTAGTAGATTAATAAACTAGCTAATATTTACTGAGTTTTAGTATATTCTGAGCACCATTCTAAGTGTTATACATATATCATCTCATTTTTCAAAACAACCTTATAAAATTGGAATTATTTTTATCATTTGAGATCTGTGATTTGAAACTAGGTGATCTGACTTGCAAATCTGAGCCTAGATTTCCAACAGAACACACAGGAATTAAATTGCAAACTCCAAATAAGTGTGAACTGTTGAGGTCATGAAAGCCACCAAAAGCAAGTTGACTTAGGTTATGAAAATATCCATTCCCTTGGTTTATTTTTCAGATAAAACTTTAGTTTAAAACCTTATTGGAATCCTTTGAGATGAAGAAATTTAGTTAACAACTGCTCTTTAGTCCCAGATATCAGTTCAGTTCAGTTCAGTTCAGTTCAGTCACTCAGTTGTGTTCAACTGTTTGCGACCCCATGGACTGCAGCATGCCAGCTTCCCTGTCCATCACCAACTCCTAGAGCTTACTCAAATTCATGTCCATCGAGTCCGTGATGCCATCCAGCCATCTCATCCTCTGTCGTCCCCTTCTCCTCCTGCCTTCATTTTTCCCAGCATCAGGGTCTTTTCTAATGAGTCAATTCTTCCCATCAGATGATGAAAGTATTGGAGTTTCAGCTTCAGCATCAGTCCTTCCAATGAACACCCAGGACTCATCTCCTTTAGGATGGGCTGGTTGGATCTCCTTGCAGTACAAGGAACTCTCAAGAGTCTTCTCCAACACCACAGTTCAAAAGCATCAATTCTTCAGCGCTCAGCTTTCTTTATGGTCCAACTCTCACATCCATACATGTCTACTGGAAAAACCATAACTTTGACTAGATAGACCTTTGTTGGTAAAGTAATGTCTCTGCTTTTTAATATGCTATCTAGGTTGGTCATAGCTTGTCTTCCAAGGAGCATGTTTCTTTTAACTTCATGGCTGCAGTCACCATCTGCAGTGATTTTGGAGCCCATCCATGGGACTGGATAGCACGATCTTAGTTTTCTGAATGTTGAGCTTTAAGCCAACTTTTTGGCTTAAAAGGCGCTTTAGTTCTTCACTTTCTGCCATAAGGGTGGTGTCTTCTGCATATGTGAGGTTATTGATATTTCTCCCGCCAATCTTGATTCCACTTGTGCTTCATCCAGCCCAGCATTTCTCATGATATATTCTGCATATAAGTTAAGTAAGGAGGGTGACAATACACAGCCTTGACATGCTCCTTTCCTTATTTGGAACCAGTCTGTTGTTCCATGTCCAGTTCTAACTGTTGTTTCTTGACCTGCACACCGTGCCCAATGTCAGTGGCACTTCTTAATTATAAGTATAAAGGAAGCTAATGAAAGCATTTTTGGGGCTTAAAGATCAACTATGGAGGAAGAGTCAGTGTTTGAAATCATTCAACAAACTTCTGCTTAGCACTGCTGGATGAGGAGTGCTGGACTAGATGCTGCAGGTGTTGCCAAACCAAACTGAGTCCACTCACCAGATGCACAGCAAAGCCAGTCTACCAACACTGGGTTGTGGAAAAGCAAAGTACAGTGTTTTTTGCAGGGCGTCAAACAGAAAGAAAAAGAGCAGCTAGTGCTCAAAAGACCTGAACTCCTTTCTCAGTGACTTTCAGGGAAGGTCTTTTTAAAAACAAACAGCTTACCTCATTTGAGGTTCAGGTTGCAGTTTGCATCGTTAGCTTGTGAACTTTCTTCTGACTGGCTGGTGGTGAGGTAACAGGGTGATGTTTTAAGGACATCAGGTGATGTTTCTTCATCATCCTTCTGGTTCAAACCAGTCTGGGGTCTATCCGTTGTCAGCTGTAGTCACCACCTTCCATCTGTGTGTTGGGGGGGCGCGTGGGGGTCTTTGTTTCTGTGGAACAACTCAAAGATACAGTTCAGAGTGTTGTGTATCTCCCCCTTGAGGAGAACTAGGACTCTGTTTTATTGCTGAATTGTTGTTTCAGCTATCATTACTTTTCTTGATTGATTGGTTTTCCTTTTTCATTTCCTACATCCCTTCACTTCTCTAATTGCTACCTTCCTATTCCTGCTCTTTGGAACACAGAGAAGGCCTAGGAGAGTGAAACTTTTTCTACAAACAAGAATGGGGGACATAAAAGGGTTTTTGTACCTGGGAGGGCCCTGCAGAGTCTTGCTCAGTTTCACAGATTTCCCAAGATCAATGAAGAAGCGATTGATTGGAACCTGGCTCTGGGTACAGTGTGACGAAATGGAAAAGAGCCTAAGCTTTGGAGTGAGACAAACTCAAATCCATCTCCCAATTTTGAGTGACTTTAGACAAGTCAGTTATTAAAATGGGATAATGATTCTTAATTTATAACTATTTCTAGTATTGGAGATACCGAAGCATGGTCTCAAGCATTTGGCACAATAGCAAATCAACCAGTGGTAGCTGCCATCACCTTGTCTCTTCCTGCCCCCTCTTATCTTGGGTATCTGAGCTCAGCCGAAAGCCCAAGAGCAAGAGGAGAGAAAAGATGAGCTTGGAAGTTAATTTCCAGAATAAAAAGTTGCTAAGATTTAGATATTTAAAAATAACTGTGGAAATAGAGTCAACATATGTCTTTGTACATATAGCTTTCGAAAATAATAGGCAAGAATTATTGGGTAAAAACTTATTTTTAAAGATAATTAGTAGTAATATGTCTTTAGATGCAGAAAGTCTTGGTTATGTTTGAGAGAACCCAAGCTTCAGTCCAATTTCATCCCTACAGAATATTAAGTCTTATTGTACTTAAGAACTGCTGGATTGAGCAATATTCATAGAGAAAGAAAGGACAAGGAGACAGATGGGCTCCAGGTTAGACATTTACAAGTGGCCTCTGTTTAAAACTAGCTTACATTACAGCTGTTTCCAGGTCACGAGGCACAGAAACGTGGGCTTTGGGCTAGCTGCTTAGAACTGTTAGCATTTTTCTGAGACAAGAGAAAGGTGGGCCCTAGTTAAGGCATTCACAGTCAGCTTCCTGTTTGCCCTCTGTAATGGAAACGACAACAGAAACAGGGTAAATAGCCAGTGTTTGTCTCTTGTAAAGATAAAGTCATGGCAAGGACAAAGAGGTGGCAAAACACTGTTTGAGTAAAGGATTACAGACTTTGCGCTCACTCTTGCCCCCTTTCTGGGACAAGTCATGCACAGACAGGCTCCTTGTGGGTCAAAAGTCAGGGGATGATGTCAGGCCATAATGTGTCTTGCTTCTCCCAAAAGCCTTCACTTCAAGGCCCATGTTGACCGGCGGGTACGTGTACACCCAGGGTAGACTATGTGTGGGAAAAGACACCAGATAATTGACTAAAGGTAAACAAAGACCTGGAAGAACTGCCCTGTTTAAATGACTTAATCACCACTATTCAGGGCTCCTCCTGAGAGGGCCACCCACACCCTTTCTTTCTAGATGTGTGCATCTGCCTTACTTCTGTCTTAACAATCTGTTTCTCTGTGTGCTCTCCCCCTTGTAGTGTTCTGTCTTTAATAAACTCTGTACCTGCATTTAGTTTCTCCTCCACGATAAACGCATTTTTCACTGAGGGCAAAGATCTAGGGAAAAAGAGCTTCTAAGCTTCTAGCCTTTGCTGGTCTGGTCGCTAGGACTCTTGGTTTTCATCCAGTTCAGGTTCAGCATATCTAGGCTATTCCAGGCCAGCAGGGAATTAAGATTTCGCTTCACGCCACTGCTCACTGCTGCCTTGCCAAGATCAAAAGGAATTTGAAACTGACTGAAGGAAAAAAATTGAGGATAATTTCAAGATTTTTTATTTAGGAAGGCATGGTATTTCCAATCTGGTATTCAAAGTATGGTACAAGCCAATCTGGGGACCTTTAAAAATCTTGATACCCTTGATGCATACAGGTTCATTAAATCAGAATCTCTGAGGGTGGGACCCAGGTATCATTATTCTTTACAATAGCTTGTAGCTCAGTTGGTAAAGAATCTGCCTGCAATGCAGGAGAAGTGAGTTTGATCCCTGGGTCAGGAAGATCTGGAGAAAGAAATGGCAACCCATTCCAGTATTCTTGCTTGGAGAACCCCTATGAACAGAGGAGCCTGGCAGGATACAGTCTACAGGGTCACAGGAGTCAGACATGACTTAGCCAAAAAGCCACCACCACAGGTGATTCCAACATATCAATAGCTACCTTCATCAAAACAAGAAAGTCAGGCAGAATATTGAGATGGTGGAGGAAAGGGATCAGTATAAATCTAGCTCTATTAACATCAGAGCTGGATGGGAAAATTCTTAAAGAGATGGGAATACCAGACAACATTACCTGCCTCCTGAGAAATCTGCATGCAGGTCAAGAAGCAACAGTTAGAACTGGACATGGAACAACAGACTGGTTCTGAATCGGGAAAGGAGTACGTCAAGGCTGTATATTGTCACCTTGCTTATTTAACTTATATGCAGAGTACATCATGCGAAACGCCAAATTGTATGAAGCATAGCTGGAATCAAGATTGCAGGGAGAAATATCAATAACCTCAGATATGCAGATGACACCACCCTTATGGCAGAAAGTGAAAGGAACTAAAGAACCTCTTTGTGAAAGTAAAAGAGGAGAGTGAAAAAGTTGGCTTAAAACTCATCATTCAAAAAACGAAGATCATGGCATCCAGTTCCATCACTTCATGGCAAATAGATGAGGAAACAATGGAAACAGTGACAGACTTTATTTTCTTGGGCTCCAAAATCACTGCAGATGGTGACTGTAGCCATGAATTTAAAAGACTCTTGCTCCTTAGAAGACAAGCTTTGACCAACCTAGATAGCATATTAAAAAGCAGAGACATTATTTTCCTGACAAAGGTATATCTAGTCAAAGCTATTGTTTTTCCAGCAGTCATGTATGGATGTGAAAGTTGGACTACAAAGAAAGCTGAACACCGAAGAACTGATGCTTTTGAACTGTGGTGTTGGAGAAGACTCTTGAGAGTCCCTTGGACTGCAAGGAGATCCAACAAGTCCATCCTAAATGAAATCAGTTCTGAATATTCATTGGAAGGACTGGTGCTGAAGCTGAAACTCCAATACTTTCTTCATCTGATGGGAAGAACTGACTCATTGGAAAAGACCCTGATGCTGGGAAAGATTGAAGGCAAGGGGAGAAGGGGACGACAGAGGATGAGATGGTTGGATGGCATTACTGACTCAATGGACATGAGTAAACTCCCGAGAGTTAGTGATGGACAGGGAGGCTTGGTGCTGCGGTTCACGGGGTCGCAAATGGTCAGACATGACTGAGTGACTGAACTGAGCTGAACTGAACTGAATTGGCTAAAGCAGGTGAACAATGACAGCAAGGTCTTTAAAATGTCTGGATACCAAACCTCACAAATCAGATTCTAGTCCCTTGAGGGGCTTATATCTAGGAGTGGGGAACATGCTTCTAAACAAGAAACAGTACAGTGTTGTGAGTTCCAAGAAAGAAATCTGTAAGACAGGAAAGGAGGACTCAGTTCTCTTGGTCAGGAGAGGTTTCATGGAGAAGGGACAAGAAGGCATCCTGAGGGAAACGGATAAAGAGGAAGAGGCAGGCTACAGAACGTGGGAATGCTAACAGGTTTAGCAGGTAGGGAGGAAGATGGAACCAGATGAAGCTCATGAGAAGTAGCAGCCAGAAAAAGGAGGATATGACAGGGAGGTACCCTGAAAGGTAAGAGGGAAAGAAGGGGGGCTGGGATGGCACTGCATAGCAGAGAGGGCAAAGAGGATGTGACCGTTAACTGGCTCAGATCTGATGTTCAGATATGGAAATGACCATCAAATGGCAGTCCATACGGGGACAGCTAGGGGAGAGTGGAGGAGGTGTTTGGAACTGAACCCATTAGATAAAGAGAAAGATAAAGAGCAGTCTAGAGAAAATACTGTGGGGAGGGTTGAGGAAACACAATTTTTAATTTAAATATTAAAACAGAAAAGAGGTGCCTGTAGCAGAAGAGTCTGGGACTCAAGGGAAGGCTATTGTGTTACAATCTCCTAGCTGGAGCAGAATGGCCTGGGGCTGGTCACTTCCCTTCTCAGGCTGTCCATGTTTTCATCTATAAGATGATGGGGTAGGGATTATGTGATTTATAAGGACATGTACGGATCTGACAACCTAAAAACTTTAGTGGTAAGAACAGAGTCAATTGAGAGGGTGAAAAAGACTCTTAACTGCCTAAAACCTAATGATCGATCAGCTTTGTTTCCAGACGTGTATTTGCCATGATCGGTCACCTCATTCTCCAGGTACCATCCTTTAGAATTCATCTTTTAAAAAGTAAATGGTACTACCTACCATCTAAGCTTTATCTATGACAGTACATAGAATAAAGTTTTCACTTTTGGAATCAGAGAGTCCTTTACTAGGAAGGTGACTATGGTTTTTCTAGTTTGTAAAACAGAGTAATAGTAACAATTTCATAGAGTTATTATGGAATTAAATGAAAGAATGTAGGTAACATACTTAGAGCATGTATGCATGCTCAGTTGCTCAGTCATGTTCAATTCTTTGCGACTCCATGGACTGCAGCCCACCAGGCTCCTTTGTCGGTGGAATTTTCCAGGCAAGAATACTAAAGTGGGTTCCATTTCCTCCTCTAGGAGATCTTCCTGACCCAGGGAACAAACCTGCATCTCCTGCATTGGCAGGTGGCACCTAGAATATTGTTCTAGTACAGATAATATAGCTCAGTTGGTAAAGAATCCACCTGCAATGCAGGAGACCTTGGTTCAATTCCTGGGTGGGGAAGATCCACTGGAGAAGGGATAGGTTACCCACTCTAGTATTCTTGGGCTCTCCTTGTGGCTTAGCTGGCAAAGAATCCACCTGTAATGTGGGTTTGATCCCTGGGTTGGGGAGATCCCCTGGAGAAGGGAAAGGCCACCCAACTCCAGTATTCTGGCCTGGAGAATTCCATAGACTGTATAGTCCATAGGGTTGCAAAGAGTCAGACACGACTGAGCGACTTGCACTTTTTCACAGATAATATTAGCATGCTTGAGCAAGTATAGAAACAACAGCAGGACCCTGTGGCAGCCAAGTATATGACGACTCCTATTCCTATCTTCTTTATGAGGTCTCCCTTTGAACAAACAGATCTTTTAAAATAAAATAAATGAGACATATTCAATAAGCAGATTCAGGTAGTAACAAAAATACAGGCTTTAGAATTAAGCAGCCATGACTCAAACTCAGGTCAAGCTATTTATTTTTTTAGTCTCAGATTACATATTTGTAAAAATGAAGTGCATACCTGCCTTCAGGCTTAGGAAGACTACAATAAAATAGATTGCCAGTTCCAGGCATTTAAGTGCATTTAAAGTAAAGATTATTTTCTTTGCTTCTACCTAGCATTATGACTTGTGTTTAGAAAGTTTCCTTAGAATTGAAGTCGTGGTGAGATTTTGCTCCTAGTACCCAGAAATTTTATCCTTGTTTCTTTCTGGGAGTCTGCCTCTTCTCTGACCTTGACTTAGCTGTGAATTCTATCCTACTCTCAGACCATATTAACATTGACAGGGCTGATTTTCACCCCTGAGGACTTGGAGGATCATAGAGAAAGTGGCAGAACACAGAAAGGAGGCTGCAACCATCACAACACGCTCCCGGGCACAAGAGGAGGTAAATGCTTCAGGTAGTGATCTTGGAGAGTCAGTAGTGAATGGTGGCTTGAAGCGAGATCTTAGTTCCCTGCCCAGGAACTGAACCTGGGTAGCCCAGATGAGGAGAAGGCAATGGCAACCCACTCCAGTACTCTTGCCTGGAAAATCCCATGGACAGAGGAGCCTGGCAGGCTGCCTTCTATGGGGTCGCACAGAGTCAAACACGACTGAAGTGACTTAGCAGAAGCAGCAGCAGTCCACATGAAAACCAGGAATCCTACCCACCAGATCATCAAGGCTAGAGGTAAATTTTCCCTGGCTCTTGCCCCATTGAAAAATGCATTTTTCAAGGACACAAAAACTATAAAAACAGGTACAAAGTTTATTATTAGAGACACACACAATTGGGAGAGCACACAGAGAAAGTTTGTTTAGTTGAGACAGAAGCAAGGCAAAGATTCACACCTGGAGAGCAAGGGTGTGGATGTCTTAAGGAGGAGGAGCACAGTAAAGAGGAGGTTAGATCATTTGCGGAAGGCAGTTCTTCTGCATCTTTGTTTACCTTTGGTCAATTATCTTGCTTCTTTTTCCACACCTGACCTGCCACAAGGATGTGCAACACTTTTCCAAGATGAATTCCAGCCCAGAGGCCTACTTGGTGGGGAGACAGGTCTTGGCATCACATATTATGGGATAGTGCCCCCTCCTTTTGACCCCTAAGGAGCCTTTCTGCACTTGTGCAGTGTCTCCCTTGCCCCAAGGATGGGAGCTCTTGACCTTCTGCTCAACAAGGTTTATAGTCCCTCTTTGTCCCTGCCATAGCCGTTATCTTAAAGTGTCCACAGGGGACAAAGCCTAGCTACGTAGCCTGTTTCTGTTGTTATATATAGTTAAGCATATAAATCAAATATCTATTTTGATATATTTCAAATAAATATGATATTTATATTTCAAATCAAATATTTATATAGATTAGGTATACATATATATATCTTCGTAACTGTGCAGGCTTTTCTCTCTTTGTGCTTTCTCTCTTTGGGGCTACTCTCTGGGCTTCCCTGGTGGCTCAGTGGTAAAGAATCGGCTGGCAATGCAGGAGACCCAGGTTCGATCCCTGGGTTGGGAGGAGCCTCTGGAGGAGGGCATGGCAATCCACTACAGTACTCTTGCCTGAAGAATTCCATGGACAGAGGAGCGTGGCGGGCTATAGTCCATAGGGTCACACAGAGCCGGACAGGACTGAAGCGACTAAGCAGCAGCAGCAAGGGCTTCCCTCTAGTTGAGATGTGCGGGCTTCTCGTTTTGCCAGGCATGGGCTCCAGGGCTCGTGGGATTCAGTAGTTCTGGCATGTGGGCTTAGCAGTTGCAGCTCTGACACTGGAGCACGGGCTCAATAGTTGTGGTGCACGGACTTAGTTGCTGTGCAGCAACGTGGGGATCTTCCGGGATCAGGGATTGAACCCCTGTCTCCTGCATTGGCAGGCGGATTCTTTATCGAACCACCAAAGAAGCCCTGTTATTTCTATTTTGAAGTGCAAACAGAAGGCTGTTTGTAAATATCTAGCCTTGATCCCACTTGCCTTCTTCCTCAGAAAATGTTAACAGGAGGCTAATAGTAAATGCCTAGCCTGACATCCTTCTATCTCCTGCCTCAGTAGTAACCATCAACCTGGTTCTGTTTACCCAGCCATAATGTCCTGAATGTACTCCCTGGTGCCTCAATCCCATAGCACAAGGAAATTAAAAAAAAAAAAAAATCTCTTGCATGAGAAATAGCAGTTATGTTAAAAATCTGCTTGTTGATTCCTTCCTTGTTCTCATGCCCTGATGGAAGGCCATGACATCAACAGCAGCCTAACCTGAAACTTTCTCTTTAAGGTTGCTTGATTGTAGGGTTCACAGAGTGAAATGCTTTGTACACTGTATAATATGAACGAGATTAGGTTGGTGATGTCACAAGAGGTTTTCAAGTGTCAGCAGAAGCAGAAGTGATGACTAAGGAACTGATAAGCAGCACCATATAAAGGAGTTCCCCTGGATATGCATGTGAGAGTATTAGTCACAGGTAGGAGACATTTACAACAAAAATGTTTCAGTCTAGATTTTAGAATCCGAAGTATTAGCTCGCAACGGTCAAGTAAAATCATAAATAAATTAGAGCAAAACAGCCAAGTGAGTTAGCCCCTTGGTGCACACTGGGATTGGTTTTGATTTATGTGCTTACATATATGACTAGGAACAAAAGGCAGATCTCCTCACCATTTCCAGGACCAAAGAAGGGTTCGTAGAGCTGGGCCCAAGCGGACCGCAGGAAGTGAGGCCTGGAAGTGCAGGGAGCCCATGTGGGGCTAACTGCCATCACCTTGGAGACACCCAGCCTCCAGCAGCGTGGCGTCACGGGAGACTGTCGCGGTAGCCAATCAGATGTTCATAGAATGCCCCAGAAGAGGGAAAGGGCAACCGGGAAGCGGTTGAAGAGCTCAAGCTCGGATTTACATTCCAAAGCAGTTCTACGGAACAGTCTGCGCGGGCAGAAGGAAAGCCCTTTCCTTTCCTCAGCTCCACGGGAGGACAGTTCCCAGGAGGAGCCCGGAGCTCGCCTGGCGGCGCCACGCGGTCCCTCAGGAAACGGGGGCAAGACGCCGGCCAGCGTCTGGTCTGAAGCCAGCCCGCCCTCCTGACCCTCACCTGCAGCCTAAGCGCGAGGGACACGCCTTCGCTCCGGGATCTCGGGGCCGGGTCAATAGGCAGGGCCGGGTCAATATTTCCAGGCACTCAGTTCCCTCAGTGGCTAAACATTTGCTCTGTGAGTGCCAGACGCTGACCTGGGCGGGTTACGTGGCTAAAGTTCACCGTGGCCTGTGTAACTCCGCGTTTCCTTCTCCACAAGGGGGCGCAAGAGGCGCCGAGCAGGGCAGCGCCCCGCCCCGAGAGCAGCAGGATCCGCGCTCAGGCCCCAGCGGCGGCCCCCGGGCCTTGAGGCCTGTCCCCGGGGAGCGGCACGTGCGCGCGCGGCCGACCCCTCGGGGGGACCCCACCCCCACCCGCCCCGCCCCCTCTAGGACCCCGCAGCGGACAGGTGGCCCGGGGGTCGGGGGCGGCGGGCCGGGCCCCCCGCAGCGGTGCCGCCCGCTGGGGCAGGGCGAGCCTCTCCGAGAGCGAGCCGAGGGTTGTGCCCGCTCTGCGAGGGGAAGGTTCCAGGAGGGGGAGTGCCGCGACCTCGCCGGCGCAGGCAGGTGTCCAGACGCGTGCCCGCGATTCCAGGCCTTTACAGCCCGAGCTCCTTCTTCGGGAGGAACAAAGAGAAGGGACGTGCTGAGCACAGGAGCGAAGAGACGGGAGCCAGGCTCTTTCTCGGGGACAGCAGAGGCCTCTGCGGGCCACCGAGGGCCACGCAGGTGTCTCCCCGACTCCTCTGGCTCTCCCGTGGGCGCGCCCCCGTCGACGCGCGCGGAAGCCGGAGCCGGGCCCGGGGCTGCTCACCGACGCGGCTCCGTGCCTCCCTCGGGAATCCAGTGTGGCACCCGTGCCCGGAGGTGCCAAGCAGAGCGTGGTCATGTCGGCGAACTTAGTGGGACGAAGAAATCAGGAGAGCCTGGTAGTTATAACAAGGAGGCTCAGATTTGGACAGTTTCGCCTGCAGCTTAGTTAACTGCTCTTTAAAAAGTACACGCCACCCAACTTGAAGCTTGGTTCCCAGAAGTTTATGAGTTAGTGAGTGTAACTTCCATTAAGGAGGAAATGCTTTCCAAACTGTTGCTGGCGTTTTCTCTGTCGGGTGTTAAAATAAACTCTGACCAGAAATGGAGTCGGACTGCATCTTCGTAATCTAATTTATTCTTTGGTGGTCTGCACATTTACTGACTGCCAACTGTATGCCTGGACCTGAAGCAGGCACAGGCAAGACCTGGTCTCAGCCATCAAGGTATGGGGAAGATGCAGACATATGGGGAAGTGATTATAGTACAGTACCTTTGCAATAGAAGAGAAGTGTAAAACACCCAAAACTTATGAAAAGGGAGAACTTAACTCTGCCATGGCTTTTGAAGGATGAGTTTGAAGGATTTCTAGAAAGATGAGAAGGTGAGAGGAAGAGCATGGAATGGGGAGCAAAAAAAAACTGGCTGAAAGAACCTTGTGACTAAACACAAGGTTGGTAAGCTTTGTCCATTTTGAATGCCAAGTGCAGATAGTACTTCTCCTAACTGGGGAGCAGGCTGGGCTTTGGAGTTCCGCCAGCCAAACCTTTATCCTCTTCTTAATCCTTTCAATTAATTTTTGCTCCTTTCCCTGTTGGTCCTCATGTTTTCACGCTCAGGAATATTCTCCTTTCCTTTTAGGAAAGATGTTAAGATCACTCAGGTTGAGTGTACTGTGATCCTCTTTGCAGGTGGCATTCTGTATTCTTAAGGAGGCTGTCTGGACAGGGGAAAACTATTTGTTTAATGATGGGGTTCCAGGTACAGGAGCCTTCAAGTATGTATGGTGCAGCGCTGGTTAATACAGGTGCTGGCAAGCACACAGACAGTTTCAGTAGATCTCTGTTTTTCTCAACACCACTCGTGACTTTTTAAAAAGCAAACGAAAACAACCTAGATTTGATGCTAGTTCTACCTTGTACTGGGAGAAGGCAATGGCACCCCACTCCAGTACTCTTGCCTGGGAAATCCCATGGACGGAGGAGCCTCATAGGCTATAGTCCGTGGGGTTGCTAAGAGTCGGACACGACTGAGCAACTTCATTTTCACTTTCATGCATTGGAGAAGGAAATGGCAACCGACTCCAGTGTTCTTGCCTGGAGAATCCCAGGGACAGAGGAGCCGGGTGGGCTTCCGTCTATGGGGTCGCACAGAGTCGCACACGACTGATGCGACTTAGCAGCAGTAGCAGCAGCTACCTGGTACTGACTGTGTAGCCTTGGGTAATTTCCTTAACCTTCTTGAACTTCTATGTCATCATCTCTGACAGTGGGTTAAATGAAATTGTGTAAGATAAAATACTTAGCAGTATGCACTTCACCTTGTAGGTAGCTGTCCTTCTCTGAAAGACAGGCAGGCAGGTGGAGATTTAGGTGGGCTGTTCTGGCCCTGAAGCCTTTATTAATAGGTCATTTATGCTGTGGCAACAGCAGCGCTCTGAACCTGGATCTTGACTGATTCCTGAATTACTGGAAATTGGGCAAAAAAAAAAAAAAAATCTGTCTGCCTTTTGGTGATGTAAACTTAATGGTGCTTGCTAGGGAACCCCAGGCAGATTGTTTCTGGAAAACCAGACATGTTTGGGGCCTCTCTGGTGCTTTAGACAGTAAAGAATCTGCCTGCAATGCAGGAGACCCAGGTTCAATCCCTGGGTTAGGAAGATCCCTTCGAGAAAGGAATGGCAGCCCACTCCAGTATTCTTGCTTGGAGAATTGCATGAACAGAGGAGCTTGGCAGGCTATAGTCCATGAGGTCACAAACAGTTGGACGTGACTGAATGACTGACTTTTCACTTTTTTTTTTGCAGACATGTTTTATTCTGTTGTAGCTCAGACTCAACATAACTTTTTCTTTGCAGAAAAGGCTACATTTGCTGGAGTGCAGACGGAAGACTGGGGCCAGTTCATGCACATCTGTGACATAATTAACACCACCCACGATGGGTGAGTTCAGAGTGTGGCTCATGTGTTTGTCTCATAAGAAGCGTCAGAACTATAATGTGTTTTCTCCTGCAAACTTGAGTTTTCTCTTACAGACTTTGTTTTTCTTGTTGAAATAGTGTTTCCATTACCTTTTAAGCACCCACTGCCTTTTGAAGACATGTCAGGTTGAAATATTAGGACGGCTGTTTTTTTCAGCATGTGGAATATCTGAGAATCCATTATAATTTTTCTCTTTGCCTTTTCCTTAATAATTTCAAATTTTGTCTCTGTGAGGCTCAAATCCCTTATTCTTTAAGGAGAGGGGGAGATACTGTTTCCTTCATTAGAAATTCTTCTTGCTCTGAATGCCAATATTTTATGTTATTGTAACTGAAAAATATTATGAAGAAGCTAGTGGATTCCTGGTGGTGTACTGTCTCTGACCAGTTGTCATTATCAACCAGGAAATAATCTAGTAGTTGTTTTCCTCTGCCTGTCACAAGACAGTTTTTTTCTTTGAATGCCAACTCATCCATGTTTACTCTGAGTTCTTAAACAATATGGTATCTTTGGTTACACTTCTTAAACTTTAAGAAGTTGAAATTTAAAAAAACAAAATCATTAAGGCTATTTTGTGACTTAGTCTGAATTATAACTTGTTGTAAGGGATACAGTTCTCTTGATTTTCATACACATTTAAAGTAATCATAAACAGCTAAAGAGATTATCTTAGTTTATGTTGAGGAATGCAGAGTTCCAAATAACAGCAAGGCGACATGAGAAAGACTTCCTCAGTGATCAATGCAAAGAAATAGAGGAAAAGAACAGAATGGGAAAGACAAGAGATCTCTTCTTCAAGAAAATTAGAGATAAAAAGGGAACTTTTCATGCAAAGATGGGTACAGTAAAGGACAGAAATGGTATGGACTTAACAGAAGCAGAAGAGGTGGCAAGAATACACAGAAGAACTATGCAAAAAAATCTTCATAACCCAGATAATCACAATGGTGTGATCATTCACCTAGAGCCAGATATCCTGGAATGTGAAGTCAAGTGGGCCTTAGGAAGCATCACTATGAACAAAACTAGTAGAGGAGATAGCATTCCAGTTGAGCTATTTCAAATCCTAAAATATGATGCTATGAAAGTGCTGCACTCAGTATGCCAGCAAATTTCGAAAACTCAGCAGTGGCCACAGGACTGGAAAATGTCAGTTTTCATTCCAATCCCAAACAAAGGCAATGCCAAAGAATGTTCGAACTACCACACAATTGCACTCATCTCACACGATAGCAAAGTAATGCTCAAAATTCTCCAAGCCAGACTTCAACAATACGTGAACGGTGAACTTCCAGATTTTCAAGCTGTATTTAGAGAAGGCATAGGAACCAGGGATAAAATTACCAACATCCCCTGGATCATCGAAAAAGCAAGAGAGTTACAGAAAAACATCTGCTTTATTGACTATGCCAAAGCCTTTGACTGTATGGATCACAATAAACTGTGGAAAATTCTTAAATGGGAATACCAGACCACCTGCCTGCCTCTTGGGAAACCTGTATGCAGGTCAGGAAGCAACAGTTAGAACTGGACATGGAACAACAGACTGGTTCCAAATAGGAAAAGGAGTACATCAAGGCTATATATTGTCACCCTGCTTATTTAACTTATACACAGAGTACATCATGAGAAACGCTGGACTGGAAGAAACACAAGCTGCAATCAAGATTGCTGGGAGAAATATCAATAACCTCAGATATGCAGATGACACCACCTTTATGACAAGACAAGAGGCAGGAAGAGCCTCTTGATGAAAGTGAAAGCTGAGAATGAAAAAGTTATCTTGAAACTCAGCATTCAGAAAACTAACATTCTATCTAAAACTAAAACTTAACATTCATGGCATCTGATCCCATCACTTCATGGCAAATAGATGGGGAAACAGTGGAAACAGTGGCAGACTTTATTTTTGGGGGTTCCAAAATCACTGCAGATGGTGACCGTAGCCATGAAATTAAAAGTCGCTTGTTCCTTGGAAGAAAAGCTATGAGCAACCTCAACAGGATATGGACGTGAATTTGAGTAAACTCCAGGAGTTTAGTTAGTGATGGACAGGGAAGGCTTGCATGCTGCAGTCCATGGGGTCGCAAAGAGTCAGACACAACTGAGTGACTGAATAGAACTGATGCTGATGAAGAAAATATTACACTTAATTATTGACTCTATCAATGGAAAGTGCTTAAAGTACTAACTAGTACTTTAAAGTATTTATAATGGTTTCTCTCTTGTTTTCTTCACTTATAATACTGACTTCTTCATTGATAGTGCAAAAAGGGGATCTCAATGTAAAATTGTTTTACTTATTTATTTTTTCCTTTTGCATTTATATTTGTTTATTTAGCCACATCAGGTCTTAGTTGTGGCATGTGGGATCTAGTCCTCTGACCAGGGATCAAACCTGGGCTCCTGCTTTGGGAGCTCACAGTTAGCCACTGGACTACCAGCGAATTCCCCCAATTTTTTTCTTTTAAAACAGTATCTTAATTCTTTTAAGCTTTTCCAGAGTTTAACCTTAGATTTTATATATGATCTTTTAGAAATGTATCTATTATAAGAGTTACAATTGTAAGTGTGTGTAATGTTATATAATTATATTATCACATAATAGAAATTCTACCCATGCAAACTAACAAAATGAGAGGGTAATATGCAAATAGTATTTGTATCTTTTTTAAGTTTTGAAGTATAATTGGCATACAATACTGTATAAGTTTAAAATGTACAGCAAATGACTTACATATATTACAAAACAATTTCCACAATAAGTTAGCATCACAGTTACACCTCATAAAATTACAAAAACAATTTTTTCCCTCGTGATAAGAACTTTTAGTGTCTACTGTCTTAATAGCTGTCAAATATATCAAATAGCAGAATTAACTACAGTCATCATGTTGTACATTACATCCGCATTACTTACTCAAAACTGGTCATCTTGAAGTGAATTTGGACTGTCTACTTATACATAGTTCTTCCTTTTGTGACATAAAATTGTAGCATATCAATTAGTCCTAGTTAGTCCTAACTCCTCCTCCTATATCCCACTGCCTATAGGGTGCTTGGGGCTTTCCAGGTGGTGCTAGTGGTAAAGAATTTGCCTGCCAATGCAGGAAACGCAAGAGATGCGGGTTTGACCCCTGAGTCAGGAAGATCCACTAGAGGAGGAAATGGCATCCCACTCCAGTATTCTTGCCTAAATAATCCCATAGACAAAAGGAGCCTGGAAGGCTACAGTCCATGGGGGTCTCAAAGAGTTGGACACAACTTAGCAACTCAACAAAAACAACAATAGGGTGTGTAGGAAATACTAATAATAAACATAGGTCAGATTTTTGGAAATTCATTTCATGTAAGGTGGTTCTGTGCATTGACATAGAGAGGGCTGTGAGTCTGAGTACATTTCACATGTAGTGCTTTCTAGGTAATGATCATCTGAATACGTTATTTGGTTTTCACAAGGAGGTAGGTGGTATTGTCTGCCTAGATGTATGAGGAAACGGGTATAACAAGTTCAGTCATCTGCCAGTGTCACACAGCAGAACTAAGACCCTGGGTGTCTCCTCAGCCGTTCCTTTTTCCACACCGCACATGCTTGTTAGAGACGGACTTGCTTTCCGCAGGGCCTGCATTGATGATTTTACTGTGTGTGTTGTCGTAGGCCAAAAGACGCAGTAAAAGCTTTGAAGAAAAGGATTTCCAAAAACTACAATCATAAAGAAATCCAACTCACCTTGTCAGTAAGTACTTTAATGTTAAATTGAGACTAAAATTACCTAAGTTATAGTCACATTTCTAATTTTGGGTCTAAAGGATACAAATACTCTGAGATAATAGGTGAGCAAAAAGTTTTGTACAGTATGGATTAAAATGATTCATTTACTGAGAATTACAGAATCAAGGGAGTTTTGTTGATTGTAAGAGCATTTCATTTGGTGGAAAATGAGTGTTCCTGGAAGATCATATTTTCCTGGTTAGGAGATGAGAACTGGTAATGAACAACTTGGAGGAACTGAGCTGATCAAGAAGTCTGCGTATGTGTTACACGTGGGGAGAACTGAAGCTTGAAAAACGCCCCCCTGTTAGCTCCCTGCCTTGCTTGCACACCTCTGGAATTCTGAGGTGCTGGCAGCTCTCTAGGGTCCAGCCAAGTTCTGCTGCCTGATATAATTTGAATTAAGTTCTTTGTTGATAGAAACAACTCTGTGCACTGTGTTTCTTGATATGGGTGTGGACATTTATTTGACGTGTTCCTGTTTTCCCCCTACCTTGGCTGTTGACCCCTGCAGTTGCTGGGTGAGTTGCCAGTTTCACTTTGGTACGTTTTGCAGACCCTGCCTGCTGCCTGAGAGTGAGCTCTGTGCTTTCTGGTGTCTTCTGAGTGCCTTTGCTGACCTCATCCTGGCCCCACGCCACCCCAGGCTATGGTGCTCCTCTGCCAGCAGCATCAAACTGCCCTTAGGAGGGTTGGGCATGGTTATCTAGAGGGCTGTGGAGCAGAGCTGAGCTTTGCCCCCCTTTTCTAGCTTCAGGGGGAAAAGAACTTAGACCTCTTGCTTGCTTGGAGAAGAAATGAAGTCTTAATGATAGTGTCACTGAAGAAACCCTACAAGTTAGGGTCAGAACACAGTTTTAGAGGGATTGTCTCCTCCAGTTTTTTGGACCTCTCCCCTCTCCTTCACCATGGTTGCCTCCTCAGGGAGGTCATGGAGTGGAGGGAACCGGAGAGAGGAGTAAGGTGCTCCAGGGGAAATAGAACAGTGGGTTGGTGATGGAAATACACCTTTGCCTGGTACTTTACCTGGTAGCTTAGCTGGTAAAGAATCTGCCTGCAAGGCAGGAAATGCCAGTTTGATTTCCAGGTCAGAAAGATCTGCTGGAGAAGGGACAGGCTACTCACTCCAGTCTTCTTGGGCTTCCCTGGTGGCTCAGCTGGTAAAGAATCCACCTGAAATGCAGGAGACCTGGGTTCAATCCCTTTGTTGGGAAGATCCCCTGGAGAAGGGAAAGGCTACCCCCTCCAGGATTGGGGCCTGGAGAATTCCATGAACTGAGGAGCCTGGCAGCTTGTGGTCCACTGAGTCACAGAGAGCTGGACACAACTGAGTGGCATTCACTTGCACTTTGGCTGATGCTCTTAGCAACCCTGTGAAGAAGTTGTATTATTGACTCCACTTCTCAGATGAAGAAACTGATAATTGGTGAGGTTAAGTGATGTGTTTTTTTTTGTCCCCCTCCCCCCCACTCCGCTCCAGCTTTTAAGTAGCATAGGCAAGATTTCAGTGCAGGTCTCAGATTCTAAATTCCATGCCCTGGCGCCATGCCACCTTGCTTCTCTGAACAAATCATGGCCCTTGAAAGAACAGTCACTGTGTTTCATTTGTGTCTTCAGCTTCTTTGTGGTGGAAGATTTAGGGTATTAGGTGTTGACTGACTGAGTGTCCTTCAGCCCCCATCCCTCTCCCCTAGCATCCAGGAAGGACTCAGGGAGTGATTCTGATTTGGGGTAGAAAGGTATACAGCTGTGCCCTGAAATGGAGGACATCCCAGGGCTGCTGAAGGTTAGGAGATTGACTGAGGAACCTAAGGGCAGAAGATGAATTTATACCGCTTTCCGAATTTCAGCATGCCATGTTTCACCTTCTGACAGCTGTGGAGTCTGTATGATGCCTTTGTCTCTCTCTGTGTTACAGCCAGCTTACCTGACCTTTCTGTGGTGGCTTTCTGTCCCTGGTCCATCACTTCCTCCATCCAGCTTCCTTCCCTCAGGGGACGAATCAGGACTCTCCCCTGAGGAAGCTGAGCTGCTCCCGAGTGTTGTGTCTTATACCCCCATCTGTCTTTAAGTCCCCACACTTTCTCTCCTGCAGGTCATCTGATGGCTCAGGCCTTCCTCACAGCTTGCTGCCTGTTCCCTGTCCACCTCTGATAACTGTTTTGTTCTCACCTCCTGGTTTCCATACCAGCACGTGAGAGCAAGTGAGTCTAAGACCTGTGTCAAAGTAAAGGTGAGAGTCACGAGTCAGGAGCCAGAATAGCTCCTCATGGTTAGGGCCAGAGTTCTTTGGACGTTCTTTGCTTCTTGGACGTCTTTGCATTGGCCTTCGATTCTTGATAGCATCATGCAGCTTTCCCTGAGTTCTTTATTTAATGGCCCAGACACCTCACCTCAGACTACTCACTGCACTGGAGCGGTGTGTTTAATTTTTTAGAACAGACTTTAATATAAACTTAAGCCAGACTTAATTATGAGAGAAATTAGTCACAGAAACAAATATCCAATGTCTGTCAAAGGCAATTATTTGTTTACCAATAAACTCTTTAACAATGGATCCTCATATATTGCATTTCCATTTTATCATGGTGAAGTAATGACAGCCTGTCAGTTATAAACGTCCTTTGTATTATCTGTCATTTAGGTTCTCCATGGACTTGTTAGCCTTGATTAGGTCTTCACTGGGATCCAACTATACTCTGATTTCCTACTATCAGTTGGTGGTGCGGTTTTGTCAAGAAGCCTGTTGTTTTGTCTTATTTTAAAAACCATTTAGTTATCAGGCTTTATAACTCTGCCTATCAAGAGATGGGAATACAGATCACTTTACCTGCCTCCAGAGAAATCTGTATACAGGTCAAGAAGCAACAGTTAGAACTGGACATGGAACAACAGACTGATTCCAAATCAGGAAAGGAGCATGTCAAGGCTGTATATCTTCACCCTGCTTATTTAACTTATGTGAAGAGTACATCATGAGAAACACTGGGCTGGATGAAGCACAACCTGGAATCAAGGTTGCAGGGAGAAATATCAATAACCTCAGATACACAGATGACATCATCCTTATGGCAGAAAGTGAAGAGGAACTAAAGAGCCACTTGATGAAAGTGAAACAGGAGAGTGAAAAAGCTGGCTTGAAACTGAGCATTCAAAAAATGAAGATCATGGCATCTGGTCCCATCACTCCATGGCAAATAGATGGGGAAACAGTGGAAACAGTGACAGACTTTATTTTCTTGGGCTCCAAAATCACTGCAGATGGTGACTGCACCCATGAAATTAAAAGATGTTTGCTCTTGGAAGGAAAGCTGTGACCAGCCTAGACAGCATATTAAAAAGCAGAGACATTACTTTGCCAGCAAAGGTCCATCTAGTCAAGGCTGTGGGTTTTTCCAGTAGTCATGTATGGACGTGAGAGTTGGACTATGAAGAAAGCTGAGCGCTGAAGAATTGATGCTTTTTGAACTGTGGTGTTGGAGGAGACTCTTGAAAGTCCCTTGGACTGCAAGGAGATCCAACCAGTCAGTCCTAAAGAAGATCAGTCCTGAATATTCATTGGACGGACTGATGCTGAAGCTGAAACTCCAATACTTTGGCCACCTGATGCAAAGAACTGACTCATTTGAAAAGACCCTGATGCTGGGAAAGATTGAGGGCAGGAAGAGAAGGGGATGACAGAGGATGAGATGGTTAGATGGCATCACTGACTCAATGGACATGGGTTTGGGTGGACTCCGGGAGTTGGTGATGGACAGGAAGGCCTGGTGTGCTGCGATTCATGGGGTTGCAAAGAGTCGGACATGACTGAGCAGCTGAACTGAACTGATAACTATTTTTTTTGTATACATAATATTCCCTCCCTTTTGAAACTCACTCCCATCTCCTTCCCCATCCCATCCTTCTAGGTTGATACTGAGCCCCTGTTTGAGTTTCCTAAGCCATACAGCAAATTCCCTTTGGCTATCTGTTTTACATATGATAATGTCAGTTTCCATGTTACTCTTTCCATACATCTCACCCTCTCCCCATGTTCATAAGTCTGTTCTCTATGTCTGTTTCTCCATTGCTGCCCTGTAAATAAATTCTTCAGTACCATTTTTCTAGATTCCATATATATGTGTTAGAATATGGTATTATCTTTCTCTTTCTGACTCACTTCACTCCGGGAGTTGGTGATGGACAGGAAGGCCTGGTGTGCTGCGATTCATGGGGTTGCAAAGAGTCGGACATGACTGAGCAGCTGAACTGAACTGATAACTATTTTTTTTTGTATACATAATATTCCCTCCCTTTTGAAACTCACTCCCATCTCCTTCCCCATCCCATCCTTCTAGGTTGATACTGAGCCCCTGTTTGAGTTTCCTAAGCCATACAGCAAATTCCCTTTGGCTATCTGTTTTACATATGATAATGTCAGTTTCCATGTTACTCTTTCCATACATCTCACCCTCTCCCCATGTTCATAAGTCTGTTCTCTATGTCTGTTTCTCCATTGCTGCCCTGTAAATAAATTCTTCAGTACCATTTTTCTAGATTCCATATATATGTGTTAGAATATGGTATTATCTTTCTCTTTCTGACTCACTTCAATCTATATAATAGGTTTTAGATTCATCCACCTCATTAGAGCAGACTCAAATGTGTTCCTTTTTATGGCTGAGTAATATTCCATTTTGTATATGTATCACAACTTCTTTATCCATTCATGTGTCGATGGATATCTAGGTTGAACTGAACTGATAACTCTTAGCCAGAGTCTAGTCTTTACTTGAATGAGTCATTTATGATAGGTCTCAGCAAGATACTATTATTGCGAAGAAGAAAGTGGTTGAAGGTTCCTGGGAATCAGTTAATTGGTTGAAGCACCCCCTAGGTGGTTAGTTACGGGGACTTCAGAATTAGTGTAAAATGTGTTTATTCCTCTAGAAACTTATAAAGTAAGCTCATCCCCTTAGTGGCCTTACCTTGGTATGGTTTTCAGCTCTGGATGACCCCAAAGCCTGTGTTACTATGCTTAGTTTAGAAATTTACCATAAGAAATAAAACTACCACAGAGCTTTTTGACCTAACATTTTTGAAAGGAATACTTATCTTGGCTCGTCAATATTTTCTTTCTTGATGGGGAATTATCTGTGTGAGCAGACAATCACAGTACTTAGCATTTATTAAGGTTCTGCTATGTGTCCGGCTCTTCATATACATCACTTTCACTTAAGCCTTACAGCAGCTCTCTGGAGGACGATAGGCTCATTTTGCAGTTGATGATGCTGAGGCTTAGTCAGGATAAAGTGATTTGCCCAGCCACATGCAAAGGGACAAGTGTGAAGCCTCAGACCAGCATACTCTGCAGTCTCTCAGTTGTTGCCTCCTCCTGGGATCCCTCCTCCACCTCAGATGATGGTTTCTTGGTTCATAGGTTATGCATGCTCACTCGCTCAGCTGTGTCCAGCTCTTTGCAGCCCCATGGACTGTAGCCCACCAGGCTCCTCTCTCCATGGAGTTTTCCAGGCAAGAATATTGGACTGGGTTGCCATGTCCTCCTCTAGGGTAATCTTCCCAGCTCAGGAATCAAACCCACACTGTTGCATCTCTGGCATCTCTTGGACTGGCAGGTGAATTCTTTACTGCTGTGCCACCTGGGTAGCTCCATGTTCATAGGTTATATGAACACATAAGTTATACCAAAGCCCAGTTCCAAAATGTGTAGAAACAATTGATTTTTCCAATTCACCACTCTTAAGTTTTATTGTTTAGCTAAGTGGGCTGGGGTGTGACAGGTACTGTGACATGAAGGAAGAGGTGATAGCATAGAAGTAATTGGTCCTGACACTCTAGATTCCAGGGGGAAAGCACAAAGGGCATGGTTTATGATCTCCAGATGGTAACATTCTCAGCATTTCATATTGACTCTTTGATTTTTATAGGTAACATCCTAGGAATGTTACCCATTAACATAAAATCTTGATACTCCCAACAGTGAAAAGTGGTTTGTGGAATATTTAGCATTTCTTTTACTATTACGGAAGATGAGAGTTAGAGGCAAAGTATTTTGCCTAAGACTGCTTAACTGGTTACGTGCAGTATTTCTATAAATTC
Source organism: Aepyceros melampus (assembly GCA_006408695.1). Taxonomy (NCBI): domain Eukaryota; kingdom Metazoa; phylum Chordata; class Mammalia; order Artiodactyla; family Bovidae; genus Aepyceros; species Aepyceros melampus. The sequence goes on from SJXQ01012258.1 coordinate 209,443, forward strand.
CCATTGAATTAGAGGCACTTTTCCTCTCAGTATTTCACATGATAAAAACTCATCATAATAGCGTATCAAGCAAAAGTCATCTGTTATTCAACTTGTCTTTCTCGAAACAACTTGTATTAAAATAGATTCATCTTAATATGTTTTGGATTCTGATTTTATTTTCCTTTGGTTAAAGATTCTCCCTATGTTTCACATGCTGCATGTGCTCAGCTTCCGTATTTTATGGTTGCTTTTTTAGCAGCGATGCCCTTATAACTATAGCTTTCATATCTTCTTCTATTTGTATTGCCATTAAAGTGACACAATACAGAGCATGGTGTAAAATCAATTTTCAGGACTCCTTTTCTACAGAGATTATACCTATCCTGGTCATATTATGGTCTTTGTGACCTCTGAGAAGGTGGAAGCATGGACACTGGAGATTTCATTGTGTTTTTAGATCACTTTCAGAAATCTGCTTTCTGCATGCAGTCCTTCAGTACAGCTCATTCTTTCTTAGCCTGTCTCGTTCATGTTGCTGTATTGAAAATCTTTTTTTCAAGATGACTGATGACTCCACTAATCAACAAACCTACCTGAGTTTTTCTCACTCCATATTCCTAGCTGTTTGACACTCCATTGTCCTGAAAATCCTGCCCGCTTTTTGACTTCATGAGCATCATGTTCTGTTTATTTTATGCCTCAGTTTCCGTTGGTTGCTCTTGGGCTGCCTTTCTCGATCCTCCTGGCCTCCCAGCTGAATCTCACTGTGCCTCCTCCTCTCTGCTCATGCGAGGCAGCCCCAGGTACTCCCTGTGGGCTTAAGTCTCTCCTGAACTGTATCTGCACATGTACAGCTCTCAGTCAGAAATCTCCACTTGAATGTCTCTGTCCTTTTGTCTTAGTCATCTTGAGCTGCTCTAACAAGGTACCATCGATTGGGTGGCTTAAGCAATAGACTTTTCTATTTCTCCCAGTCCGTGAGGCTCTGAAATCCAAGGTCAGGGTGCTGGCAGGTCCAGTATCTGAGGAGGGCCCGCCCTCTGGCTTGTCAATGGCTGTCTTCTCGTTGTATCATCGTGTAGCCAAGGAGAGATCTCTCTTATCCCTCCTTTCTGAGAAAGGCGGGAGAAGAAGGGGATGACCGAGGACGAGATGGTTGGATGGCATCACCGATTCAGTGGACATGAGTTTGAGCAAACTCTGGGAGATTGTGAAGGACAGGGAGGCCTGGCGTGCTGCACTCCATGGGGTCACAAAGAGTCGGACATGACTTAGCGACTGAATAACAACAGTCTCGTTCATGAAGACTCCAGCTTCATGACCTAATTTCCTCCAAATACCATCGTTAGGGATTAGGAGGTTCACTGTAGGAATTTGGGAGGGACACAGACATTCAGTCTGCAGCACTTATAAACTCAAAATAGGTAAGTTTCAACCCATCATTTTGACCTTAAGCCAGTCGTACTATCCCATCTACTTCCAGACTTCCATCCAAAGTGCTATCAATCTCATGCAGAGTAACAGTCATTTAACTTTCAGCCTTTCCTGTCAACAAATACCTAGTTGTTGGAAGTCCTTCCTTCATAATTCTCATGTCTTCCCCTTCCTTATACCCTCATCATCCTATTTCAGGCCTGTCTGCATCAGGCTCTACTAGGGGGTCATCGCTGGATCTCTCCATCATTTGAGGGTCTTTGCCCTCCAGTTGCTTTGGTCGGGTGCTGCACCAGCCTTCTCTCAAGTTCAGAATGGAGGTGTGATGGTGACAAACTGAGGACCCTCCAGTGGCTTCCTGGTGGCTTCTCAGTAATGTCCAGATTCTTTACATTGCCACACAACTTTCTGCACAGTCTGGATGATGCCCCTCCAGACTTCATCCATCCAGTTCGGCTTCCTGGTGGCTTCTCAATAATGTCCAGATTCTTTACATTGCCGCACAACTTTCTGCACAGTCTGGATGATGCCCCTCCAGACTTCATCCATCCAGTTCCCCAGGGTCTCCAGTTTGCTGATATAAAGAAGCCTCTACAAACCAGAAAACTTGTTTTCCTTCTCACAGCTCATACACTTCATCACCTGTACATAAATTTTTTTTATGATTTACCTGTCTAGACTATTAACTGTACATGCATTTATCCTTTTCTTGACCATTTTTCAAAGGCCAGCTTGCTGCTGCTGCTGCTGCTGCTAAGTCGCAGCTGCTGCTCAGTCGTGTCCGACTCTGTGTGACCCCATAGACAGCAGCCCACTAAGCTCCTCTGTCTCTGGGATTCTCCAGGCAAGAACACTGGAGTAGGTTGCCATTTCCTTCTCCAGTGCGTGAAAGTGAAAAGCGAAAGTGAAGTCGCTCGGTTGTGCCCAACTCTTAGCGACTCCATGGACTGCTGCCCACCAGGCTCCTCCGTCCATGGGATTTTCCAGGCAAGAGTACTGGAGTGGAGTGCTGGCCACCTTTTTCCAAAAGTCTTAAACACCTGGCCCTAAATGGTCACATCTGCCTGTAAAGGTCTGTAGTTGGAGTAACCATGTAAGTTTTCATCCAGGCAAGGATGTTTTTGGAAGTGAAAGAGATGATGTCATGAATAAAGCTGGGGCGATAGGAATTCACCAGGACTTTCCTGGAAACACTAGGACGAATATCACCTTGTCTACAGCCAACATGCTTTGTTTGCACCTCCCACTGGCCCTTGACATTACCACCTCACATTGTTACCAGTTCTCTTATAATTGTGTCCTGGCTTCCCAACAAGACTGCCTGTCTGCTAAGCAATTACATTATGCCTTAAATTTCCTCACATTCCCAGAACCAAACATTTTGCCATATATTTTAGTGGATAACCAAATTTTGTTTATTAATTAGAGTGCTGGTGGAAATCATTACTTAACAATTTTTATCTTATATTTTGGAGGTGGTTTTGCCAAAGAGATAAAATGTTTGATTTTTCTCTTCAGCTTATTGACATGTGCGTGCAGAACTGTGGTCCGAGTTTCCAGTCTCTGATTGTGAAGAAGGAATTTGTTAAAGATAGTCTAGTTAAGCTGCTGAATCCCAGATACACCTTGCCAATAGACATTCAGAATAGAATTTTGAATTTCATTAAGGTAAGTCTTATATACCTTATAGGATAGTGAATGTCTAAGATTAGAAGCTTAATTTCCTAACTCCCAGTTGGTTCAGTGATCTTTTATGAGGCTGGAATTGAGCTTCAAGGTGTTTTTATTATTCTGTTTTCCATATAATAATTTCTTGGCATTGGACACTGGCCTTTTTCTAAAGAATTTATAGTCTTTTCCATACTTGCCTCTCAGTTTCTGTTTTATCTGTGTCAGATAGAAGAGATAGTGATGTATACATTTATTTTGCAGATGTGGAAACTATCTTCTCGGGTCAATAACTCACTGGCTGCAGAGTTATTTGGCAAAAGATCTACAGATGGTGTTTTAGAGTCTATTAATTCTAGATTTAGTATAGCAAAAAACAATCAATAGTATCTATTCTAGAGTTTCACTAAATTGTTGAGGCATGGCAGTCTGATGATTAAAAATGTTTTACATTATTCTGATCTCTAAAAATGGACATTTTGGACTTGCTGGTGGTCCAGTGGTTACGATAGTGTGCTTACAGCACCTTCACAGCTGAGGGCACGGCTTCAGTCCCTGCTTGGGGAGCTAGGAGCCCACCTGCTGTGTGACACAGCCAAAATCAAGTAACTGCCACCACTCCCCCCGAAACAAAAACAACTGCAAAAAATGTGCATTTTGTGTATGGCATTCTGAGCAAGCTTCGTAATTGTCAGGCTCTGATTTTCTGGTCTTCACTTTCAAAATTGTGTTTTGGTTTGCTGCTCGTTTATCTCTGAAACTTTCCATCTCTTGAATCCAGACATGGTCGCAGGGTTTCCCAGGAGGTGTGGATGTCAGTGAAGTGAAAGACGTGTACCTGGACCTCCTCAAGAAAGGAGTTCAGTTTCCTTCATCGGATGCAGAGGCTGAAACAGCCAGACAAGAGGTAGGAGGCCCTTATTTGATCTGTGTAGAGAAAGACAGTGAAGGGCTTGGGTCTTTTTTCATTGAAAGGAATGACTCTAGCTCCACCTAGCTTAAGGCGAAAGATGAATCTGTGATTTCATAGAATAACCAGGCCACAAGAAGGCTGGCGTTAGCTGGATCTTTGTAACAACAGAGAACCAAGGTTCAAATGCCTCATTACTTGTCTGCTCCCCTTTGACAACCAGCTCCTTCTCTCCTTGCAGACCAGTTTTCTTCATGTGATAGACAACACCCAGGACCTGCTATGCATGTGCCTGCTAAGTCACTTCAGTCTGACTCTGCGCAGGGCTCCCCGAGTGGCGCTAATGGCAGACAACATAGCTCCCACATTTTCATGTTGCAGCCTTAGGTTTTTCAGATTCAAAGCTCAAAATTGCAGAGAAAAGACTCATTGAACCCACATGGGTCAGTTTTCCATTTCTGCACAAGTTAAGTGAGGTCTTGGAAGAATGTGATGGCTTCATATAGAAATCATTTAGGTAGAGCAGAGTAGGGGCAGTTTTCAAAAGAAAAGATTGGTGCTAGACCGGCAAGGGTCTCTGTTAGTAGTCATGTAATAAATTGTTTATTAATACTGTGCCCATAGAAGGGTCTCTTTATGTTCACATGTATTCATTCTCAACTCTGTAAATAACTTTGCAGGTTTTGAACTTACAACACTTTGAGGGACTGATTATAAGTCCACTCTTGGCTTCCTGTAATGTAATGTAAACACGTAATGTAAACACATAATGTAGTTCTTTCCATAATGTAAAATCAGTAGTTTTTCCTTTCTGTAGATTGGTGAGTCCTGCCTTGCTGGAAAAAGCAATTCCTGTGTATACCAAAGTCTGACCTTTCTGACAGCTTTGTCCTGAGGGCTAACTCTCCCTAGTGAGTGAGTCATCTGAATGGTAAAATGGGCTTGCAGTGGCCAAGTTAATTCAAATAATGCTATTTCCATGTTTCATAGATGTCACTGAATCCACCACCATCTGTTCCTTCTGCACCAGCTCTTCCTTCTGTAGTTCCCAAGATCTCCACTATTGCGTTGGTCCCAGAACAGGTAACAATAGCAATGATTGTATTTATTGATGACTTTTTCTAAGTTCTAAGCACTTTATATATAGTTAGCTTATTCTTAGCAATGTTTTCATAAGGTGGAGGTATCTTTTAGCCTCATTTTACAGAGAAGGGGACTGAACTGTATGTGTACGATGGTTCAGCTCTAAGTGGAATTAATCGCATGAATTCTGCCTGATTCTGAAAGCCTGAGCTTTAACAGTTGTCCTTGTCTAGTGGCTTATGTGGCTTTGTGGAGGCTTGGCTGTACGTGGAGTTTGTATAAGCAGCTGATCCTGTTGCCCCTGATAAGACTGCCCATATGCCACTTCAGACAGCTCAGTGAATGGTAGTCTTATAACTGATATTAATTGTGCCAATCGAATTACATTTACTGCTTTGTCTATTATCTGTTTATCAAAGGTTTAGACAAGCAATTATTAAATGAAGCTCATTTCTATCCTGCTGTAAGGGAACTATCATTTAAGACTTTGTAGGGACTTCCCTGGTGCTCCAGTGGTTAAGAATCCGCCTTCCAATGCGGGGACGCAGGTTCCACTCCTGCTTGGAGAGCTGAGATCACACCTGCCACAGGGCAGCTAAGCCCACACACCACAAGAAAGCCCCAATGTGACCAAAGTTTTTTGAAAAAGACCTTGTATTATTATTATTTGGTATTATATAGTAGTCCGGACCACACCCTTGTCTAACTCAGTGAAACCAAGCCATGCCTGCGGGGCAACCCAGGATGGGGGGGTCATGGTGGAGAGGTCTGACAGAATGTGGTCCACTGAAGAAGGGAATGGCAAGCCACTTCAGTATTCTTGCCTTAAGAACCCCACGAACAGTATGAAAAGGCAAAATGATAGGATACCAAAAGAGAAACTCCTCAGGTCATTAGGTGCCCGGTATGCTACTGGAGATCAGTGGAGAAATAACTCCAGACAGAAAGAAGGGATAGAGCCAAAGCAAAAACAATCCCCAGTTATGGATGTGATTGGTGATAGAAGCAAGATCCGATGCTGTAAAGAGCAGTATTGCATAGGAACCTGGAATGTCAGGTCCATGAATCAAGGCAAATTGGAAGTGGTCAAACAAGAGATGGCAAGGGTGAACGCCGACATTCTAGGAATCAGCAAACTAAAATGGACTGGAATGGGTGAATTTAACTCAGGTGACTATTATATCTACTACTGCGGGCCGGAATCCCTCAGAAGAAATGGAGTACAAAAAAGATCTTCACGACCCAGATAATCCTGATGATGTGATGACTAATCTAGAGCAAGACATCTTGGAATGTGAAGTCAAGTGGGCCTTAGAAAGCATCACTACAAACAAAGCTAGTGGAGGTGATGGAATTCCAGTTGAGCTGTTTCAAATCCTGAAAGATGATGCTGTGAAAGTGCTGCACTCAATATGCCAGCAAATCTGGAAAACTCAGCAGTGGCCACAGGACTGGAAAAGGTCAGTTTTCATTCCAATTCCAAAGAAAGGCAATGCCGAAGAATGCTCAAACTACTGCACAATTGCACTCATCTCACATGCTAGTAAAGTAATGCTCAAAATTCTCCAAGCCAGGCTTCAGCAATACGTGAACCGTGAACTCCCTGATGTTCAAGCTGGTTTTAGAAAAGGCAGAGGAACCAGAGATCAAATTGCCAACATCCGCTGGATCATGGAAAAAGCAAGAGAGTTCCAGAAAAACATCTATTTCTGCTTTATTGACTATGCCAAAGCCTTTGACTGTGTGGATCACAGTAAACTGTGGAAAATTCTGAAAGAGATGGGAATACCAGACCACCTGACCTGCCTCTTGAGAAATCTGTATGCAGGTCAGGAAGCAACAGTTAGAACTGGACATGGAACAACAGACTGGTTCCAAATAGGAAAAGGAGTACGTCAAGGCTGTATATTGTCACCCTGCTTATTTAACTTCTATGCAGAGTACATCATGAGAAACGCTGGACTGGAAGAAACACAAGCTGGAATCAAGATTGCCGGGAGAAATATCAATAACCTCAGATATGCAGATGACACCACCCTTATGGCAGAAAGTGAAGAGGAGCTAAAAAGCCTCTTGTTGAAAGTGAAAGAGGAGAGTGAAAAAGTTGGCTTAAAGCTCAACATTCAGAAAACGAAGATCATGGCATCTGGTCCCATCACTTCATGGGAAATAGATGGGGAAACAGTAGAAACAGTGTCAGACTTTATTTTTTGGGGCTCCAAAATCACTGCAGATGGTGACTGCAGCCATGAAATTAAAAGGCGCTTACTCCTTGGAAGAAAAGTTATGACCAACCTAGATAGTATATTCAAAAGCAGAGACATTACTTTGCTGACTAAGGTCCGTCTAGTCAAGGGTAGGGTTTTTCCTGTGGTCATGTATGGATGTGAGAGTTGGACTGTGAAGAAGGCTGAGCGCCGAAGAATTGATGCTTTTGAACTGTGGTGTTGGAGAAGAGTTGAGAGTCCCTTGGACTGCAAGGAGATCCAACCAGTCCATTCTGAAGGAGATCAACCCTGGGATTTCTTTGGAAGGAATGATGCTAAAACTGAAGCTCCAGTACTTTGGCCACCTCATGCGAAGAGTTGACTCATTGGGAAAGACCCTGATGCTGGGAGGGATTGGGGGCAGGAGGAGAAGGGGACGACCGAGGATGAGATGGCTGGATGGCATCACGGACTCAATGGACATGAGTCTGAGTGAACTCCGGGAGTTGGTGCTGGACAGGGAGGCCTGGCGTACTGCGATTCATGGGGTCGCAAAGAGTCGGACACGACTGAGCGACTGAACTGAACTGAATATAGTAGTCCATGTGATGAATTACTCTTGGAATTTAATCCAGGAAGGGGAAAAAAAAAACTTTATCTCTTGATTCTTCCTTCTTTAATATAATGGGACTATAAAACATTCATTTTTTCCTCCCCTATTGGTTTCCAGGAAATCAGACTCATATTTGCAATCTTGTCCAGGTTCCTGATATGATCATCTTTTCTCTGTCTTGGTTCTAATCTGACTTTTCCCCTTCATCAGCTTTCCTAGAGCATGTTTTTAAATGTAATACAAGAGCTCTCAAGACCTTTTAGAAGGTGACAGATTATACACTTGTAAAGTAATTATATGTACATTTATATAAATTTGAAAGTACTCAATTTTACAAAAGCGTTTTCTCTGCAAGCAGGAAGCAGAGTTGTTCTCTATGTCTCACTTACTGGTTATTGTGTTGCTGTCTACAGATTGGAAAACTACACAGTGAATTGGATATGGTGAAAATGAATGTGAGAGTAATGTCTGCCATACTGATGGAGAATATTCCTGGGTCTGAGAACCATGAAGACATAGAGCTTCTGCAGGTGTAGTATGATTTCAGGGACAATTGGTAACAGTGTCTCTTATTCTTTAAACTTTGAGCCTGTGAGATGGAAGACACCCTCACATTGACTAGTCCATCCCCCCATGTCTTTCCTTGATTTTCAAACTTAACAGGAAGATGCGTGGATGACTTTTATCAGAAATGCAGTAGGAAGTTAGATGTGGTATTTACCCTCTTGCAATAAATAATTTAACATTAATCATTGATAGCCTTGCCATATACAATTTTGGTTAGTCTGTAATTGTTTTAAATGTGTAATGTTGCCTCTGTATCTATCTATTCAACAAACATAATGAGCAACTGTGAGTCTGAGTGAACTCTGGGAGTTGGTGATGGACAGGGAGGCCTGGTGTGCTGTGATTCCTGGGGTCGCAGAGAGTCGCACACGACTGAGCGACTGAACTGGACTGAACTGAACTGAACAATGTGGTAAAAGATACAGAATGAGGAGGCTGTCCCTAGCCCTTAAGGCACTTGGGACTAGTAAGCAAGAGTGTTTTGTAAAATCAAGTGTTACAGAATTGCTGCTCTAATAGAAATCTATTTATCATACTGTAGGTTCCAGAGTAGGGGGCACAGAGAAAGGGGAGGGTTTCTGGAAAGGTTCAGAGAGAGGCATTGCTGAGGCTGGCACCAAGTGAGTGGATGGTGCATTTGGAGCTGCGTGAGCATGTGAAGGACCACCAGCTGTTCATTCTGACTGCGGTGGGGGCCCTCCCAGACCCTTTTCTGTGTCTCTACATCCAGACCATTTCTTCCCTCTGATAGGTTTGTTCTGATTATCTATTTTAAATTTTAGCACACACTTCTAACATAATCTTAGAAGCAGAGGAAAAAAGAAAAGTTTCTAAATCTTTTTCTTCCCAAAAAAGTTAAGAAACTTGTCATAATTTTGCTTTTCTGCGATTCCCACTCCCCAAGTCTCATGTTGTTATTTTTCCTTTAAGTCCTTTGATTGTTAGTAAGTGAAATTTTTCTTGATTATCGCTTGCTTGGGAAACAGTAAATGGTAAAAAGGCCCCTTTTCAACATTACCACTTATATTTAACTGCTGTTTCCTCACATCATTACTAGTGGTAAACCTTGAGGGTTTACATGTCCAAAGATGTCTTTTGGCTGCTGTGTTAAGGTCTCGCAGTCTTTTCTAAAAACAGTTTCTATCCTTCGACAGATAAAAGGGGTTAATACAGAATTCTAGATACAGAGTTATTTTCCATAAGTACTTCAGGGATGTTACTTGCTTCATTATTCTTACCCCAGTGGTGCTATTGAGAAGCATGGTATTATGGATTCTTGCACCTTTGTTTGATAGTCTGTTTTCTCTGGTTGTATTTGTGACTTCTCTAATGCTTCTGAAATTTCCCTATACTGTGTACAGGTGGGTGTGTGCATGTGTGTATTTCCCTAAACTGTAACCTGCTCAGTGCTTGATAGGCCTTTTGCACTGTCAACTTACATTTATTTTGTTCGGGAAACTCTCAGCTCTTCCTTCAGATATTTCTTTTCTAGTATTCTTCCTATTCTCTTTGTTTGGAACATTGTTTAGTTGATGAGACTTTCAGTTATATTTTTCTTATCCCATCTCTTTTATACATTTTGATTCTTCCTTCTTTTGTGCTGTAGTTTTAGCAAAGCTTCTCCAGTTCACGTATTATTTCTTTTAAACTTGAATATTGGTTTGTCTGTTCAGCCCTGTTAATGAAAGTTTTATTTCAACAGTTTTTAAAATTTTATTTTTATTTATTTTTTTTAAGCACCAAAAACATTTTGTATTGGGGTATAGCCGATTAACAATGTCATGATAATTTCAGGTGAACAGTGTAGGGACTCAGCTGTACATATGTATGTATTCATTCTCTCTCAAATGCCCCTCCATCCAGCCTGGCACATAACATTGAGCAGAGTTCCCTGTGTTATGCAGAAAGTCTTCTTCAGTTATCCATTTTAAATATAGCAGTGTGTACATGACCTTCCCAAAGTACTTATCTAAGCCTTCCCCCTGGCCACCATGGGTTCATTTTCTATGTTTGTGAGTCTTTTCTGTTTTGTAAGTCAACCATGAGTTTGTTTTCTATGTTTGTGTCTTTCTGTTTTGTAAATAAGTTCATTTGTATCATTTCTTTTTTGATTCCACATATAACGGATATTATATGGTATTTCTCCTTTTCTGTCTGACTGACTTCAATCGTCGTAACGTTCTCTAGGTCCATCCACGTTGCTGCGAATGGCCATATTTCATTCTTTTTAATGGCTGTTAATATTCCTTTGTGTACGCCACATCTTCTTTATCCATTTATCTCTCAGTGGACATGTAGGTCGTTTGCATGTCTTGGCTATTGTAAACAGTGCTGCAATGAACACTGAGGTGCATGTCTTTTGGGGGGCCATGTTTTTCTCTGGGTATGTGCCCAGGAGTGGGATTGCAGGCTCATAGAATAGCTCTATTTTTAGTTTTTTAAGGAACCTCCGTACGGTTCTCCAGAGTGGTGTGGTCTTTTTGCTGTTCAGTCTCAGTCGTGTCCAGCTCTTTATGGCCCCATGGACCACAGCACACCAGCCTTCCCTGCCCTTCACCATCTCCCAGAGCTTGCTGAAACTCATGTCTATCGAGGCAGTGATGCCATCCAGCTATCTCATCCTCTGTCGTCCCCTTCTCCTCCTGCCCCCAATCCCTCCCAGCATCAGGATCTTTTCCAATGAGTCAGTTCTTCGCATCAGGTGGCCAAAGTATTGGAGTTTCAGCTTTAGCATCAGTCCTTCCAATGAACACACAGGACTGATCTCCTTTAGGATGAACTGGTTGGATCTTCTTGCAGTCCAAGAGACTCTCAAGAGTCTTCTCCAACACCACAGTTCAAAAGCATCAATTCTTTGGTGCTCAGCTTTCTTTATAGTCCAACTCTCACATCCATACATGACTACAGGAGAAACTATAGCTTTGACTATACAGACCTTTGTTGCCAAAGTAATGTCTCTGCCTTTTAGTATGCTGTCTAGGTTGGTCATAGATTTTTTTCTGGTGCAAGAGGGTTCCGTTTCTCTCCACACCCTCTCCAGCATTTGTTGTTTGTTGATTTTTTGATGATAGCCATTCTGTTGGTGTGAGGTGATATCTCACTGTAGTTTTGATTTGCATTTCTCTAATAACTAGTGATGTTGAATATCTTTTCACGTGTCTATTGGCCATCTGTATGTACTCTTTAGAGAAACGTCTATTCAGATCTTCTGCCCATTTTTTTGAGTGGGTTGTTTGTTTTGATGCTATAAATGTCGAAAGATGTTTATAAATTTTGGAGACTAATCCGTTATCAGTCACATCATTTGCAAATACTTTCTTCCAATCTGTAGGTTGTCTTTTTGTTTTGTTTACTGTTTCTTTTGCCATGTGAAAATTTTGAGCATAAATAGGTCCCATTTTGTTTATTTTTGTCTTTATTCCATTATTCTAGGAGATGGATTTAAAAAGATGTTGCTGTGATATATGTCAGGGAGTATTCAGCCTGTTTTCCCTAAGAGTTGTAAAGTGAAGTCCAACATTTAGGTGTTTAATTCATTTTGAGCTTGTTTTTGTATATGGAGTTAAGGAATGGTCTAATTTCATTTTTGACATATGGCTGTCCAGTTTTCCCAGCACCATTTGTTATTTCAACAATTTTTTACTTTTAAGAATTTATTTCACTATAGTAGCTCTTTCATGGATGAGCTTTCCCCTTTTATCTTGAAGGATAATCATTCGTAAAGATGCTTTTCATTTGCTTTGTGGATTCTCTTTCCTTGGGTGCAAGTTCTCTTTTTCATCTCACCTCTTTCATTTTGTTCCTCAAATATCTGGACAGATTAGTGATAGCTCATTTTTTAAAAGTAATTAATTCATTTTTGGCTGTACCGGATCCTCACTGCCACACATGGGCTTCTCACTGTGGTGGCTTCTCTTGTTGTGGAGCATGGGTTCTAGGTGTGTGTGCTCAGTGGTTGTGGGGTGTGGGCCTAGTTGCCCCGCAGCATGTGGGGTCTTCCAGGAACAGTGATCAGGCCTATGTCCCCTGCGCTGGCAGGCAGGTCCTTAACCATTGGACTGCCTAGGAAGTCTGTTCAGCTCATTTTGTGTGTGAGACCTCTGACAGCTGGTGTGCATTCTCTGTGACCCAGCTTGCTCAGGCTGAGGGGAAGACACCATTGCTGCATCTTGTGCTTGGTACTGTTTCTGCATATTTCTGCATTTGCTGCAGTTTTCAGACTATGTAGCATTGACATGGTGCTTCCCTGGTGGCTCAGTGGTAAAAAATATGCCTGCCAATGTTGGAGACTCGGGTTTGATCCCTGGGTGAGGAAGATCCCCTGGAGAAGGAAATGGCAGCTCACTCCAGTATTTTTGGTTGGGAAATCCCATAAACCGAGGGTCCTTGTGGGCTACAGTCCATGAGATCACAAAGAGTCGGACATGACTTAATGACTAAACAGCAATAACAGCATCATTACCATGGGGTGATTCTGGGTGGGATGTATTGGTAGGTAGTTTTCTGAGTTATATTTGTTCAGTCACTCAGTTGTGTCTTTGCAACCCCACGGACTGCAGCACGCAAGGCCTTTCTGTCCCTCACCATCTCCTGAAGTTTGCCCATGTTTATGTCCATTGCCTCGGTGATGCCATCCGGCCATCTCATCCTCTGATGCCCTCTTCTCCTTCTGCTCTCAATCTTTCCCAGCATCAGGCAATTTGCTAGTGAGTCAGCTGTTGGCATCAGATGACCCAAATACTGGAGTTTCAACTTCAGCATCAATCCTTCCAACGAGTATTCAAGGTTGATTTCCCTTAGGATTGGCTAGTTTGATCTCCTTGCTGTTCAATGTATACTTCCTATTTTTTCTGCACGCTACCAGCAACCGCAGATAGTGTCGGTTGTCAGTGTCCCAAGCATTGCTCCCACTTGGACACAGATAGTCCTGCTTCTCTGTCTGGTCTCCTGTGGGGAGAGAGGCATGGGTAGGGGGGGTTGTGCCTTAGTTGTTTGTTAGCTGCCCCTAATTCCATCTTCTTGTGGCTTCCCCGGTCTGTAGTCACAGAGCATCTTTCATTTCCTTCTGTGTTCTGTTGTGTACTCATTGTGGGCAGTCTCGAGTGTCCTGGATTGTTTATTCTAATCCAGGGGTCACCGTGCTGTGGCCAGTGGGTAAAGAAAAAAGAACAGGTCATTTCTCAAGCTATATCTATGCAAGCCTACCTGCAGAGAGCACAGGGGAGTCAGATAGAGCCCTCAAGAAGCCCCTGCCACCCACAGCCTCCATCAATGGGTGTGAGTTTGTGGTATCCCTCTGGTGCATAGAGGGTTTAAAACCACAGCTTGGGAGCATCTTCTTTATCCATTCATCTGCTGATGGACACTTACATTGCATCCATATCTTGGGTGTTATAAATAGTGCTGCTGTGAATATTGTGTCTGCATTTCACTTTGAATTAGAGCTCTCACGGTTTCTTTACATGCCCAGGAGAGGGATTGCTGGGTCATATGGTTACTCTATTTTTAGTTTCTTAAGGAAACTCCATACTGTTTTTGTAGTGGCTGTGCCAGTTTACATTCCCATCAAATTTACATTCCCTTCACACCCTCCTCAGCATTTATTATTTGTAGACTTTTGGTGATGGCCATTCTGACCAGTGTGAGGTAAGACCTCATTGCCATTTTGCTTTGCATTTCTCTAATAACTAGTGATGTTGAATATGTTTTTGTGTGCCTCTTGGCCATATGTGTGTCTTTTGATTGATATGTTCATTTTTTGTTGTTGTTATTGAGTTGTATGAACTCAGTATATTATTATATGTTTTTGAAATTAATCCCTTGTGGATCACATCATTTGCAAATATTTTCTCCCAGTCTGTAAGTTTTCTTTTTGTATTGTTTGTGGTAGGGGACGACAGAGGAGATGGTTGGATGGCATGACTGACTCAATGAATGTGAGTTTGTACAGGCTTTGGGAGTTGGTGATGGACAGGGAGGCCTGGTATGCTGCAGTCCATGGGGTCACAAAGAGTCGGACACAACTGAGCGACTGAACTGTGGTTTCCTTGTCTGCTCAAAAGCTAGTAAGTTTGATTAGATACCGTTTGTTTATTTTTGCTTTTATTTCTATTGCCTTGAGAGACTGACCTAAGAAAACACTGCTACAGTTTACATCAGAGAGTGTTTTGCTTATGTTCTCTTCTAGGAGTTTTATGGTGTCATGTCTTATGTTTAAGTTTCTAAGACATTTTGAGCTTATTTTTGTTTATGGTATGAGGGTGCATTCTAACTTCATTGGTTTACATGTGGCTATCCAACTTTTCCAGCACCACTGGCGGAAGAGACTGTCTATTCTTAGCGCCTTTGTCAAAGAACCCGACCTCAGGCATAGTGTGAGCTACATAGCTGTAGGTGTGGCCGTGGTTGGTTGCTGGACTCTATTCTGTTCCATTGATCTAGAAGTCTGTTTTTTGTGCCAGTGCCACACTGTTTTGGTTAGGAGCTCTGCAGTATTGTTTGAACTCTGCCCAGGGTATGCCTCCAGCTTTGTTCTTTTTCCTGAGGATTGCTTTGGCATTCTGTGTCTTTTGTGGTTCCATATAAATTTTAGGATTATTCTAATTTTGTAAAAAGTCATGGGTGATTTGATAGGGATAGCCTTAAATCTGTGGATTGCATTGAGTATCATGGCCATTTTAACTGTAATAGTTCTTCTAATCCAAGAGCATTGGATATGTTTCCGTTTCCTTGAATCATCTTCAGTTTTATCTTTAGTTTTATGATGTTTGTTAGGCTTATTCCTAGTGTTTTTTTTTTTTTTTATGAGACTTCAATTTTTTTTTACTGTTGTTTTTTACTTTCTGATATTTCATTTGTTAGTATAAAGAAATGCAACACATTTCCATGTATTAATAATGTATCCTGCTTACCTTGCTCAGAGAAGGCAATGGCACCCCACTCCAGTACTCTTGCCTGGAAAATCCCATGGATGGAGGAGCCCGGTATGCTGCAGTCCATGGGGTCACGAAAAGTTGGACACGACTGACGACTGAGTGACTTCACTTTCACTTCTCACTTTCATGCATCGGAGAAGGAAATGGCAACCCACTCCAGTGTTCTTGCCTGGAGAATCCTAGGAACAGCGGAGCCTGGTGGGCTGCCGTCTGTGGGATCACACAGGGTCGGACACGACTGAAGTGACTTAGCAGCAACAGCAGCTCACTTTGCTAAATTCATTCATCAGTTTTAATAGTTTATCTCTTGAGTCTTCAGGGTTTTCTATATGGAGTATCATGTCATCTGTATATATACTGGCAGTTTTACCTCTTCCCGTCCAATTTGGATACATTTTACTTCTTTTTTGTGTGTGTCTAATTGCTTTGACTGTGACTTCCAGTACTGTGTTGAGGCAGTGGTGAGAGTGAGCATCCTGTCTTGTTCCAGGATTTATTGTGAAGACTTCCCACTTTTCACCATTTAGTATCATGTTGGCTATGGATTTGTCATAAATGGCTTTTGTAATGTTGAGATATATTCCTTTTCTACATACTTTGAAAAGAGTTTTTATCATGAATGGTTGTTGAATTTTATCAGGTGCTTTTCTGCATCATTTTTGTCTTATCTCATGTTGATGTGATGTATCACATTGATATTGCATTTTTTGAACCATCCTTGTGATGCTGGGGTGAATCTGACTTGATCATGGGGTATGATTCTTTTTGTGTTGCTAGATTTGGCTAATGTTTTGTTGAGTGGTTTTGAATCAATTACCGTGTTTGTTTATTTGGCCAGGCCGGGTCTTAGTTGTGGCCCGCAGGATCTTCACTGCAGTATGAGGACTCAAGAGTTGTGGCCCATGGACTCTGGAGCACCAGCTTGGTACTGGCATCACAGGGGCTGTGGAGCACCAGCTCGGTGCTGGCATCACAGGGGCTGTGGAGCACCAGCTCGGTGCTGGCATCACAGGGGCTCTGGAGCACCAGCTCGGTGCTGGCATCACAGGGGCTCTGGAGCACCAGCTCGGTGCTGGCATCACAGGGGCTCTGGAGCACCAGCTCGGTGCTGGCATCACAGGGGCTCTGGAGCACCAGCTCGGTGCTGGCATCACAGGGGCTCTGGAGCACCAGCTCGGTGCTGGCATCACAGGGGCTCTGGAGCACCAGCTCGGTGCTGGCATCACAGGGGCTCTGGAGCACCAGCTCGGTGCTGGCATCACAGGGGCTCTGGAGCACCAGCTCGGTGCTGGCATCACAGGGGCTCTGGAGCACCAGCTCGGTGCTGGCATCACAGGGGCTCTGGAGCACCAGCTCGGTGCTGGCATCACAGGGGCTCTGGAGCACCAGCTCGGTGCTGGCATCACAGGGGCTCTGGAGCACCAGCTCGGTGCTGGCATCACAGGGGCTCTGGAGCACCAGCTCGGTGCTGGCATCACAGGGGCTCTGGAGCACCAGCTCGGTGCTGGCATCACAGGGGCTCTGGAGCACCAGCTCGGTGCTGGCATCACAGGGGCTCTGGAGCACCAGCTCGGTGCTGGCATCACAGGGGCTCTGGAGCACCAGCTCGGTGCTGGCATCACAGGGGCTCTGGAGCACCAGCTCGGTGCTGGCATCACAGGGGCTCTGAGCACCAGCTCGGTGCTGGCATCACAGGGGCTCTGGAGCACCAGCTCGGTGCTGGCATCACAGGGGCTCTGGAGCACCAGCTCGGTGCTGGCATCACAGGGGCTCTGGAGCACCAGCTCGGTGCTGGCATCACAGGGGCTGTGGAGCACCAGATCTGTGCTGGCATCACAGGGGCTGTGGAGCACCAGCTCGGTGCTGGCGTCACACGGGCTCTGGGGCACCAGCTCCGTGCTGGCGTCACACAGGCTCTGGTCGTGCTGCCCTGGCTTGGGTCAGACGGGCTTCGATCATGGTGGCACATGGCTGAGTTGCTTTGCGGAAGGTAGGATCTTAGTTCTACCACTTGGGGTTGAACCCAAGTCACCTGGATGGCAAGGTGGATTCTTAACCACTGGACTACCAGGGTAAATACCCTGTTGAGTATTTTTTTTTTTTCATCTGTTCAAAGAGTCTTTGTTTAACCTGATATTTCCAGACTTGTTGCCCAAAGACTATCCATTTACCAACTATCTCAATATCCTGTAGAACAGCAGAGTATAATATATATTGAAAAACAATCAGTATTTTGGATCAGTGACTTTAAGTGTATTATTTTTAAGATATTTTACTTAAGAATATTACATCATTTTGGTAATGATTTTTGGAGTTGTTAGTCTTAGTTTCTGTCTGTGTAAATCCTATGTATGAGGAGATTCATGAGGAACCAGGGATTAAATTGCCAACATCTGTTGGATCATTGAAAAAGCAAGAGAATTCCAGAAAAACATCTACTTCTGTTTTATTGACCATGCCAAAGCTTTTGACTGTGTGGATCACAATAAACTGGAAAACTCTGAAAGAGATGGGAATACCAGACGACCTGACCAGCCTCCTGAGAAATCTGTATGCAGTTCAAGAAGCAACAGTTAGAACTGGATGTGGAACAACAGACTAGTTCCAAATCGGGAAAGGAGTACATCAAGGCTGTATATTGCCACCCTGCTTATTTAGCTTATGTGCAAAATATATCATGCAAAATGCCGGCTGGATGAAGCACAAGCTGGAATCAAGATTGCCAGGAGAAATATCAATAACCTCAGATAGGCAGTTGATACCACCCTTATGGCAGAAAGCAAAGAGGAATTAAAGAGCCTCTTGTTGAAAGTGAAAGAGAAGAGTGAAAAAGTTGGCTTAAACTCAGCATTCAGAAAGCTAAGATCATGGCATCTGGTCCCATCACTTCATGGCAAATAGATGGGGAAACAGTGGAAACAGTGACAGACTTTATTTTCTTGGGCTCCAAAATCACTGCAGATGGTAACTGCAGCCCTGAATTTAAAAGACGCTTACTCCTTGGAAGAATAGCTATGACCAACCTAGATAGCACATTAAAGAGCAGAGACATTACTTTGCCGACAAAGGCCTGGCTGGTCAAAGCTATGGTTTTCCCAGTAGTATGGATGTGACAGCTGAACTATAAAGAAAGCTGAGTGCCGGAGAATTGATGCTTTTGAACTGTGTTGTTGGAGAAGACTCTTGAAAGTCCCTTGGGCTGCAGGGAGATCCAACCAGTCCATCCTAAAGGAAATCAGTCCTGAATAGTCATTGAAAGGACTGATGCTGAAGCTAAAGTTGCAATACTCTGGCCACCTGATGTGAAGAACTGACTCATTAGAAAAGACCCTGATGCTGGGAAAGATTGAAGGCAGGAGGAGAACAGGACGACAGAGGATGAGATGGCTGGATGGCATCACCTACTCGATGGACATGAATTTGAGTGAGCTCCAGCAGTTGGTGATAGACAGGGAGGCCTGGCGTGCTGCAGTCCATAGGGTCGCAAAGAGTCAGACACGACTGAGCAACTAAACTGATAAGATGAGTAGATTAAAAATAAAATTAATCATTAGAGTTCCTATATAGTAATCCCTTTTTAAAAATCTACAATTGATGTTTACGGATAGAAATTTTGTGACTCATGATATTGAGCATGTTAAACTAAATTTTATAAAATTTGGTATCAAAGTAGAGGGGTATGTAGCAGATAACATTTTTTAAGAAAGGACAAGCAATATTCCTAGTCGCATACAGTCTCCCCAGCCGTTCAGAGCTCTCAAATGTAGTGATGGGGCCTTTCTGTCATGCTTTCGTCCATCTGTGGCTAACAGGCCTTTCATAAGATGTCCACTGAAACATCCCATTCAAATGTGTGAATCCAGTTTTATTTGCTGCCATCCTAGAGTACTAAATGCCTTTTTGTGTCCAAGTCTTTGGCTCCAGATGTTTGGTTGAATTTTGCTAGGATAATGCTGATTTGTTGGTTGCTGTTTTGATGCCAGAGCTTAGGGCTGTGTGTTGCCTTGAATCGTAAAGAGACTGGGCTGTAAACCAGCTTAGACCACACTCATGGCCAATTCAAGTTGAATGGTTCTGGCCCTCGGTCAGTTTGTTTATGGAACCTATTGAATGTGCAACTTTATTTGTCTCTCTCATGCTTTTTGATAGTAGCACATAGAGATCTGGTGTGGGGAGTGCTGTTCTTAAATTCTTTTGACAAGTATTTGAACTTTTTCTAGTAATCTAAATAACATCATAAAAGGAAATTGTCTCTGCTCACAACACTTTGGATACTAGGTCTGAATTTTTTTCCCTCACATTAAGTAATTCTGACACGAGCTACCCAGAAGCAGCACAGACTCCATAGGTGAAGAGCTTAGCCCCACAAAGCTGTCCTCACTTCAGATGCCGATCACAAGTTGTGGGTCCTTAGGTTACCCACTCTTCTGCCCTGTTTTGGCTACAAATCAAATTGGGGCCCCCTGCAATTCCCTCAGGTTTAGTAATTTGCTAGAAAGGTTCACAGCATCCAGGGAGACACTTGACTTACTATTATCAGTTCATTACAGAGTATACAGGCGAACAGCCAGATGATGTCAGCTGAAAAATGTTCAACCTAAAAGTTTAGAATTGTGTTTTATTCGGTGGACAAAACTGAGGGCCTAGGCCCAAGACACAGCTTGTCACGTGCTCTTAGGTACTATTCTGAAGAAGCCGGGAGGAGACATATGTGAGAGTTTTTGTAACAGACCGGTAGCCAGAACTTCAGAGTGTGTTCAGTCATGCCCGACTCTTTGTGACCCCATGAACTGCAGCCCACCAGGCTCCTCTGTCCGTGAGATTTTCCAGGCAAGGATACTGGGTGGGTTGCCATTTCCTTCTCCAAGAACATCAAAAGGTTACTGTTAGTTAAAGAAGACCAGGGCTTCCCTGGTGGTCCAGGGGTTAAGAATTCACCGGCCAGTGCAGGGGACACGGCTTCTATCCTGGTCGGGAAAGAGTCCACGTGCTACAGAGCAGCTAAACCTGTGCTCCATGGCTGCTGAGCTCACGTGGAGCCCGCGAGCTGCAGCTGCTGGCTGAGCCTGCATGATGGAGCTGTGCTCCTCAGTAAGAGACACACTGTAGCAAAGCTGCTGAGCTCACGTGGAGCCCGCGAGCTGCAGCTGCTGGCTGAGCCTGCATGATGGAGCCGTGCTCCTCAGTAAGAGACACACTGTAGCAAAGCTGCTGAGCTCACGTGGAGCCCGGGAGCTGCAGCTGCTGGCTGAGCCTGCATGATGGAGCCGTGCTCCTCAGTAAGAGACACACTGTAGCAAAAAGCCCGCACAGAACAGCTAGAGAAAGGCCACGTGCACAGAGAATACCCAGCACAGCCATCAATAAAGTAATTGATTTATAAAAGATTCTCAGATTAAGAAAGGTAGTGCTTCTCTATGTATGGGAGGATGTAGGAGTCTGGCTCTCTGAAATCATTCCTGGTTATCTGGGGCCAGCGTGCCCTGCTCTGGGGTTGGGAGTGGCTCCAGAGGCCTACTGCTAGATGGCGGGCATCCTGCTTCTAGCCTAGTTCCCTCAGAATGTGATGGTGATGGCTCACTGGCTCTGTGAAAGGGACTGTTTCCTGCCATATCAATGAACAAGGAGGTCACAGCCGTCTGGGATGCTGGCCCACCAGATGTGAATTTATGAGCCCCGGAAGAACACTGCCTGCCATCCAGCAGCCCTGCTGATGCTAACTGCCCTTGCTCCCTGTGGTGAGCAAGGAATTAAGATGTGAATAATAAAATCACAGTATGCTGGCCCCAGCTAGTGAGCTGCAAATGAAAGGAACCTTTTCAGTAAGCCCAGACTCTTGCTTCTTCCCATATATACAAAAGTGCTAAATTCCTTAACTTGAGATACCTGGTTTCCTTTAGTTCATAGTAATCTTTTGATGTTGAGACTATCTGCTCCTGCTGCAAGCTTCTGTATAACCTGACTCCTCCCCAACCTCACCCCGCCTCCTGGAACAGTTCTCCGGGTCACTGGAGATGCTGTTTCCCAGACTTGAAGTCCCCAAAATTCCCACCAGACGAGACATAACTCTCAGCTTCCAGGTTGTGACCACTTTCTAAGTCGACAGCTGCAGCGTGGTGGGGCAGGCAGCATTTTTCTCATTGACCAAGAATACATGCAGGGAAGGGTCTGGAAGGTCCTGGACAGAGGGGCTCTGTCCCTGCGGAGTCGGGGTTCGCTATCCTCCGAGCACCTGGACACGTTCACCACCCAGAGGCTCTCTGAACCCAGTCGTTCAGGGTTTTATAGAGATTCCATTACAGAGGCGGGATTTATTTAGTCACAGACCGCTGGTGATTAACGCAGCCCCGGTCCCCTCCCGTCCTGGAGGTTGTGGGGTGGGTTTGCAAGTTTCAGCTCTCTGATCCCAGGTCGGTTTCTCAGGCAGCCGCCCCTGTCCGCCAAGAATCACCTCGTTAGCATAAACTACTGCTTGGTTGAAAGGGAGTTACTAAGTAAAACAAAGGCTGTTTCTCTCATACTTAATACTCAGGAAATCCCAAGGGTTTTAGAAGCTCTGTGCTAGGAACTGGGGATGAAGACCAAATATATATTTCTTGTTTCGTAATATCCTACCTCACTATGGTTGATTTAAAATAATATGATGCAATTTATGGAAATAGAGGAAAGGAACCTGTCTTGGTTCAGGAATCTGAAAATGAAACTGGCAAAGATAAACTGTGGAGAAACAGAGTAAGTTTTTTGATTTGTACTTTTTCAGAGGTTTTCTCACAACTGGTAAACGGTACAGATTAGTGAACAGAGCCCCCAGACATCGCTGGCTCCCTGCCTGGCTTCCCCTGCTAAGCCTCTGGGAGGCTTCCGCAGGAGCCTGCGGGAGGGGGCTCCTCAGAGCTGGGGTGGGGGCTGGATGAGAGGCATCGAGGGCCCTAGAGCAATGCGGGGCATACAGAGTGCATCTGTCCAGAAGTTTTATAGGGTCTGAAGTCCACTGTGAGAGTTGGGAAATAGACACTATTTTTTTCTTCCTCCCGAACTAGCTAGTCAGTCTTTTTTATTTTTCCTTTAGCTTGTTAAAGTAATTCACTTCTTTCCCACACCTCTTTGAAACAGACAAAATGTTGTCAACTACAAATTGGCACTTGCAATGGGCACCTGCCATCCACCTCTCCAAGGATTAACTCATGTGCTGCTGTAGCTGCTGACCTTCAACACCCGCTGCAGGAGTTCAGGGCGGAAAGCAGAAATGAGACACCCTCTGCCCCGGGAAACCGGCTGGATGGCTCTTTAGATAGTTAGATATTCTCAGGAGCTAATTTTATGAGCCCAATTCTTTTATCTGCTCATATCTAGAAAAGCATTAAAGTCCTTCATGATGACTGACTCTTTCTCATGACTCATAGAAGCTTCACGAGACCAGCAGAAACCTTACAAAAAATACGTGCTTCATTGCATGTCCTTCCCCTTTACCAGCTGCTTCCTTGTGGCTCATTCGGTAAAGAGTGCCTGCGATGCAGGATACGAGGGTTCAGTCACTGAGTCGGGAAGATATCCTGAGAAGGGACTGGCACCCCACTCCAGTATTCTTGCCGGGAGAATCCCATGGACAGAGGAGTCTGGTGGGCTACAGTGTATGGAGTCACAGAGAGTCAGACACGACCGAGCGACTCACACTTTCTTTTCACTTGCCCCTTTACCAAGATCACATACATACTGTCCTTTCCCTGCGTCTCTGAGACAGTTTCTCAGAGCTGTCTGAGATGCTGTCGCTCATTGCCCCAACTAAAACTTCACTCACACTGTCACTGTGCTTTTTTTTTTAAAGTCGACAGTCTGAAAATTATATTCCAAGCATTACAAGAGAACAGACCACCAGAGGACCAGAAGAGGGAGAACAGTCATAGCCCAATGCTGAAGGTGGGGTCAGCCGCCTGAGGTTCACACCACCCCAGGAGGAAGACACCCTTCCAGTGGGACTTTCTTCAGAAGAGCTCTGTAGTAACCAGCACCTCCCTCCACGAGTGGAGAACTTCCAGTGTCACTAATTAGGCTGGAGCAAAAGGACTTCAAGTGACTCATGGATTCTGAGAGAGCCTGAGAGATGATAAAGCAGTCAGGCTGCTGGAATTCCCCCTTCAAAGCCGGGGCGTCTCCTTCTCTTTGCCATGTTCCTGCAAAGAGAAGCTTTTTCTCTGTAGCTGCTTATTCTAACTTTTTAACTTAACACTTCTGACAGCAAATGTGTGGGTTTTTTTTTTGCCCACACTGACCGATTCTCCAGTGCCAGCTAAGTGTCTTAAAATCAGAGTCAGTTGTTGGGACTTTTCTGGTGGTCCATTGGCTAAGACTTTGTGCTCCCAATGCAAGGGACTCAGTCCCTGTTTGGGGGACTTGATCCCCCATGCTACAGCTCAGAGTGTGCATGCTGTAATGGAAAAAAAAGAGATTCCACATGCCACAGTGCAGCTAAGGCCCAGAGCAGCCAAATAAATAAAAATAAATATATTTTTAAGAAAACTAAACTCAGTTCTGACACTAAGTACCCAGCATGCATGCTAAGTTGCTTCAGTCGTGTCCTAATCTTTGGGAGCCTACGGACTGTAGCCTGCCAGGCTCCTCCGTCCATGGGGATTCTCCAGGCAGGGACACTGGAGTGCTTGCCATTTCCTTCTCCAGAGGATCTTCCTGACCCAGGGACTGAATCCGCATCTCTTACCTCTCCTGCATTGGCAGGTGGGTTCTTCACCAGTAGCGCCACCTGGGATCCCTAAGAAGCCAGAGTTAGCATCAGATCCCACAGGTTAAGGGCTTGGTGCCACAAACCATCACACTTCAGATGCCCTTTGCAAGTTTGAGTCTCCTGTGCTTCTCACCACCAGGCTATAAACCGGGGGTTCCCACAGGACTCTCCTCAGGTTAGATAATTTGCATGAATGGCTCACAGAACTTTAGGAAACACGTACATATATTTACTGGCTTATTGTAACAGATGTTACAAATGATGCAGATGGAAGAGCAGGTTAAGAGATCTAAAGAGTGAGGTCCAGGGCATTTCTAAACATGAAGCTTGTATCCCCGCGCAGTTGGAATGCACCCCCATCCCAGCATGTGTGTTATGTTCACCAGTCTGGAAGCCCTCTGAATCCAGAAGTTGGTGGGTTTTTATAGAGGTTTCATTAAGTAGGCGTGATCTCCATCTCATCTCCAGTCCCCTTCCATATCCTGAGGATAGAGGTTAGGGCTAAAAGTTCCAACCTTCTAATCATATTTTGTCTTTCTGTTGACCAGCCACCATCCAGAAGCCCATCAAGAGTTTACTTGTCAGAACAAAAGATGCTCCCGTCACCTGGGAAGTTCCAAGGGATTAAGGAGTTCTGTCAGGAATGATGTGGGGGAGGGGGGCGGCACAGATCTATCTATCTATCTGTCTGTCTATCTATATTTCATATCTAGGTTGTAGCCGTTCAGATGTTCCAGCTCCATGTCTGCAAGTGGGGGTCTTCGATCCATCTCAGCACCTTGTTTCAGAGAAGGCAATGGCACCCCACTCCAGTACTCTTGCCTGGAGAATCCCAGGGACGGGGGAGCCTGGTGGGCTGCAGTCCACGGGGTTGCACAGAGTCGGACATGACTAAGCGACTTCACTTTCACTTTTCACTTTCATGCATTGGAGAAGGACATGGCAACCCACCCCAGTGTTCTTGCCTGGAGAGTCCCAGGGACAGGGGAGCCTGGTGGGCTACTGTCTATGGGATAGCACAGAGTCGGACACAACTGAAGCGACTTAGCAGCAGCAGCTGCAGCACCTTGTTCAGGCCCCAGGCTTCTTGGTCTCCTGCCTTTGGGGTGATTAGAGACATGCCTTTCAGACCCTTGTGCCTTTATTGCCTCTATATCTTTGGATCCTATTTGGATTTAGCCTTTGAGGACTTCTCATGCTTTCTTCGGAGAAGGCAATGGCAACCCACTCCAGTGTTCTTGCCTGGAGAATCCCAGGGATGGAGGAGCCTGGTGGGCTGCTGTCTATGGGGTTGCACAGAGTCGGACACAACTGACATGACTTAGCAGCATGCTTTCTTCAAAGTTTAGGCATGTACATTAAAATATTTTTATATTGTATCCAATATTTTTAGGTATTTTGTTGTCAGGGATATTTGCAGGACAGAGTACAGTGCTGTGCAGGAAACCAAGAACTATATGGCTTTTTTTTTTTTCTTTAATTGAAGTAAAATTTACATAACATAAAATTAATCATTTTAAAGTTTGCAATTTAAGTATGTAATTTAGGGAATTCCCTGGAAATCCAGTGATTAGGACTCTGTGCTTTCACTGCTGAGGGCTCAGATTTGATCCCTGTCAGGGAACTAAGATCCTATAAGCCATATGGCATAGCCAAAAAATAAAAAATGTCCAATTTAGTGACATTCACACTCACAATCATTTCCTCTGTTTATTATCGTTAACTTTTTATTTTGTACTGGAGTATGGCTTAAAGCTCAACATTCAGAAAACGAAGATCATGGCATCTGGTCCCATCACTTCATGGGAAATGGGTGGGGAAACAGTGGAAACAGTGTCAAACTTTACTTTTTGGGCTCCAAGATCATTGCAGATGGTGACTGCAGACATGAAATTAAAAGACGCTTACTCCTTGGAAGAAGAGTTACGACCAACCTAGATAAAAGGTCTGTCTACTCAAGGCTATGGTTTTTCCTGTGGTCATGTATGGATGTGAGAGTTGGACTGTGAAGAAGGCTGAGCACCGAAGAATTGATGCTTTTGAACTGTGGTGTTGGAGAAGACTCTTGGGAGTCCCTCGGACTGCAAGGAGATCCAGCCAGTCCATTCTGAAGGAGATCAGCCCTGGATTTCTTTGGAAGGAATGATGCTAAAACTGAAACTCCAGTACTTTGGCCACCTCATGTGAAGAGTTGACTCATTGGAAAAGACCCTGATGCTGGGAGGGATTGGGGGCAGGAGGAGAAGGGGACGACCGAGGATGAGATGGCTGGATGACGTCACTGACTCGATGGACATGAGTCTGAGTGAACTCCGGGAGCTGATGATGGACAGGGAGGTCTTGCGTGCTGTGATTCATGGGGTCACAAAGAGTCGGACACGACTGAGCGACTGAACTGAACTGAACTGAACTTGTGGCCAATTAACAATGTTGTGATAGCAAAGGAACTCAGGCATCCATACACATGCATCCATTCTCCCCCAGACTCCCCTCCCATCCAGGCTGCCACATGACATTAAGCAGAGTTCCCTGTGCTAATAGAGGAGGTCCTTGTTGGTTATCCATTTTAAATATAGGAGTAAGTATGTACCTGTCCCTCCCAAACTCCCTAACTATCCTTCCCCCCAGGTTGTTCTATTTAGGTCCCAGACATTTCCACCATTCCGAAAGGAAACCCTCTACCCATTCCGCAGTCTCTCCCGATTCTTGTCTTTGCCAGTCCCAGGCAGCCACTTCCCTGCTTTCTGTTCCTGTGGACTTACCTTTTTGAAGTCTTTCATATAAATGGAATTATAAAATATGATTCTGTAACTTACTATAATGTTTTTAAGGTTCACCCATGTCATAGAATCTTTTATAGCCCACATTCCATTGTATGTGTATGCTTTGAATACATTTTATGTATTTGTTAGTTGATGGACAGTTGGCTTGTTCTGTCTTTGGGCTGTTGTGACTAGTGCTGCTGTGGACATCCGTGTGTCTTTGTTTGAATACCTGTGCCCTTTTGAGTATATAGCTAGGAGTAGCATGACTGGGTCATATGGAAACTCTTTGTTTAACTTTGTGAGGAACTGGTAAACTGTTTTCCCCAGTGATTGCACCATTGAATATTCCCACCAGCAATGCAGAGGGTTGCAGTTTCTCCACTTCCGCCAACACTTGTATTCAGTTTTTTTTTAGCCACTTTAGGTGTGAAGTGGTATCTTCTTCTACTTTTGATTTGCATTTCCCTAATGACTGATGGTACCAAACATTTCTATGTAACTTTTTAGAAGGTAAACTGGATCATGTTGCTGGAAACCCTCCATTGGCTTCCCTTTACACTGGGAATAAAACCCAGCCTTCTTCCTGTGGCCATAAAACCTTTCCCCATCTCCTCCCGCTTTTCCTTCCATAGCACAGGTGCCCTCTTCGCTCTGGCCACCCTCTCGTTCCCCGACATGCAGAGTTCGTTCTTGCTGGGGAGCTGTTTCATCCTTGACTCTCATGCTTCCTGGGTCTTCTAACAGCCAGCTGTTTCTCATCCTTCTAACTTAGCACGTTACCTCGTTGGAGGGGGGCGGGGCTTCCTTGGCCCTCAGTGTAAAGTCAGCCACTTCCCAGGGGTGCGTGCATGTCATCCCTCCAGCCTGTTGATTTTTCCTGCACGTTTGTGCAGCTGCCTCTGCCTGCTGGAGGGGATGCGCTACAGGCACGCCTTGTTTACTACTCAGGTTCTGCTCCCAAGCAGTGCTGAACCATGCAATCACTCAGCAAAGATATCTTTAATACATCCATGGGCTTCCCCTCAATTTTATGTGGTTTAAAATTAAAATTTTTATCCTTGGTTTGAGTTAGAGATTTACCTCCATTTATCTTTTTCAGTTCTATAGCTGGCTGGCTGAATGACTTTTATTAACAATTTATACCTTCTCCACTGATTACAAACACCTCTTTATCACATCCTATATTTCAGAGCAAGGATGTCTTCCTAGAGGCTATTCTCTTGATTTGATCTCTTTGTCTAACCCTGTGTTGCTACCATAATATTTAAATTGCTCTGTTTTCGTGCTTTCTAGGGTTTATCGGTCAAACAGATGGCATGCTCCATTTGGGTAATTTAAAAAGAATTAAATTAAGGTACTGTTTATTTAGCGAGATTCCGCAGGGCTCAGAGAAACCACAGGAGCAGCTTGTTACCGTGGGCTGTCAGCTGCTGTCTCTAGGCGTAAATAGGCAAGAGGGAACTTTTTCCAGAACCAGTGGGAAGAGTCGCATTCGGCACGCAGCCGTGAGGGCAGTGGTGTCTGTGGCTGAAGGACCAGCCGTGACAAGGAGCCTGACCACACCCTCCTGCACTCTCCCGTCTCCTCCCTGTGGGTCCTGTCCACTGAGCCAGTCAGAAGCGAGATGGTAGGGGGCCTGGTGGCGTGTTCCCTCCAGGTCAGCCTCGAGGCACTCAGCAGAGCAGCGTGTGGATGGAAGGCAAAAAGGTGTGCAGCCCACAGGAAAAGTCTCCACTCACAAGAGTCTTGGCTCTTGTTATGCTTTACCAGCCATCACAGTCGTGTATGCAATGTGTTACCATTAAAAAGCAGCCTCTACTTGGAATCATTTCCTGGTTTGTCTGTTGCCACGTAAATTCTCACAGCTGTTCTCTTTATTTGAAACGTGTTCCTTGCCTGTTTCCTTGTCTGAAATCCAGTATACTTACTTGGAACCCCCTATCTGTTCTTCCAATCTATGCGGAAGAATTAGATCTTGAAGACCTGCTAATTCTCAGAGCTCCCTTCTCTTTGTTAGACTCTTAGGCAGTAGAACTATTTTGGTGAAAGACACATTTCCCAGCCACTCTGTTGCTGCAGGACTTCAAACTTCATAAGGGGCAGAGACGGGATTTCTTTCAGTTTGCCAGAATGGTGTGCTGAGATTCTGAGGGTGCGTCCAGTCTAATGAGCGTTGCGATGGTTTAAAAGTATCTGTTCTGGTCACAGCAATGAAACAACGTTGCGTGTTCTGTTCTTGCATTGACTCTGAGTCACCTTATTCTTAGCTGTGAGTGGCTGAGCTCCCGTTTTGGTTTTTGCCTTGACCTGGCAGGACAGTGAAAGAAGAGAATGTTTTAGTCTTCTGTAGAATAAAGTGAGCCCAGATTTTAAAAGCACAACTAGACTAAGTCTTACTCTGACTTATTAGAGAAGTTTAAAATCACTGATTCTGAAATTTGGTCCTGTGAGAATAACTGGTAAAAAGTCATCTGCTCTAATGACTCTCGCTGTCTTTCCCGTTCAGAGACTTGTAAGGTGTTAAGAGTGGAAGGCCCTTTCAATACCTTTGGGACCATCTGCCTTTCCTTTACAGAGGAGGCCACATATTTAGGAAGGTGATGGATGATCTGTCCATGGCAGTGGCAGCAGCCATAGGGCTGGAGTACAGACCTTGTCCTCCTGAAGCTTCATTCTATCCAATGTAGCGCTCCCTTCTCACCGTGAACCTGGACTGCCTTGCTGACCCGGGCGGCCAGCATCGTCTTGGGTTCTCTCGCTGTCTGGGTGAGAGGGCCTGGAGCGCAGAGGTGTGTGATGGCAGGAGGGCTGGACATACTATTCCCAGAGAAGGCTTGCAAGCACATGCCTTTCTTCCTGCTGTTACTTTCTCAAAGGATATGTTCAGATACTTCACTTTTTTTTTTATGGAGTTGCCCTGTGTTGGTAGATGGGGGGCAGTTGCGTTTGGAGTTGAAAGTGTGACAGAATCTTCTTCCTAAACTCCCAAGTGCTGTGTGGAAGAGTGGGGCCATCTGGACGTCAGAAGAGGCGGCTCTAGTGAGCTCCTTTTTGTTTCATTCCCAAGGCTTTTGAGATGATTGTTGCATTCACTTTGGCTTAGCAGCCTGCCTTTGCTTTGATATGGCCCAAAGTGAGGCAGTCCCAGGGCCCCCGTGACGGGCGCTTGCACCAGCAGCTGTGCCTCTGTGTTTGGACTCCCTCCCCCTGGCTCCCCACATCCAGAGCTCTGTGAGAGCCTCCTGGGGGAGCTTCTGACCCGTCCTTCTGGTTCATGATGCTTGATCTGCACTGTTTCCAGGTGGCTTGACTTTCTTCCGAGACAGACATCAGTTGCAAAGATCAGAGCGGGCCGGCTTTTGAAGAAGTGTTTCAGATTCTGCTTTGCAAACCTGCTGAGAAGTGTGGTGTTCCTTTCATGTCTCCATTCCATCTGTCTCTTGAGAGGCAAAGGGACGGTCTTCCCATGATGAGGGGCTATTGATGTTGGCTGCAAATTCATTTCAAATCAGTTTCTACATTTTTGTCACAGACATCTAACAGCCATTGTGTTTCCTTGATCATGACATTGTTCTAGCAAGGCTGCCAGTGAGCAAGAAGACGAACTGTTCTGCACGCTAATGCAGAAAGAGGAAGAGTTCCCGTTCCTCGTGGCGCTGCAGCAAAAGCTGTTCTTAGTTTTTTCCTTTGTTTAATACCGGGTCCTGGGTAGTGGCACAGGTATTACAGGAACATATTAGCTAGTTAAGCTTCTAGTGATACCTCCTTGGGTATCCATAATACATTCATTGACTGCCCTGTATTGCAGACAGAGTGTTGTTTTTTGTTTTTTTTGTTTTTTTCACTTTTAATTGTTTATTTATCGTTGGCTGGGCTGGGTCTTCGTTGCTTTGAAGCAGCTCAGCTGGCTGAGCTGGGTGTCCAGCTGCAGCAGTGGGAGGTGTTACTCTTCCTCTCTGCGCACGCGCTTCTCATGGAGGGGCCTTCTCCTGCTGTGGGCCGCAGGCTCCGGGTGTGTGGGCTTCGGTAGTCGTGGCACACGGGCTTAGAGGCTCCGTGGCACGTGGGACCTTCGTGGACTGGGACCGCACCCATGTCCCCTGTGTTCGCAGGCAGATTCTTATCCACTGTGCCACCAGGGAAGTCCCGCAGCGGGGTTTCAGCCACACCATTTTCTGTCCTTAAAGCAACCCTGCGTGATGGTGTTATCCTTGTTTTATAGATGAGAAAGTAAGCCGAGGCTAAATGTTAGCCAGACCCCGCCCCGTATCAGGCATGTAGACGGGAGAGGCCTTGGGTCCACTCAGTCTAATCTTTGTTTGCTCTCTTCCGCGGGGCCATGTGTGAGTCACGCTCAGCCACCACCTGACTGTTCCACGAGGATATGGCCACAGCCATGTGTTTACATATTGTCCGTTTACATATTGCTTGCCCATGGCAGAGTTGGGTAGTTGCCACACA
The DNA here is from genome assembly GCA_006408695.1 of Aepyceros melampus. Lineage (NCBI taxonomy): Eukaryota > Metazoa > Chordata > Mammalia > Artiodactyla > Bovidae > Aepyceros > Aepyceros melampus. Next base: position 240,808 of record SJXQ01012258.1, read on the forward strand.
GACCATGTGTCAACAAAGCAAGCACTATTTGGTATCTGAACCTTTAAGAAAAATATCGTCAACTGCTGCTGACAGTTACCACATCACTGGGAATGTGGCCAGTTTTTTTAGTTGTACAATATGAGTATGAAAACCCAGTCTGATATCTCTCTGTTTCACTTTTTTTTTTCCCTTTCCCTTTTCTCCTGTCTTAACATTTTTGTTAAGATTCTGTGGAGATGGGGTAGCCTTTATCTCTGAGTCTAAATGCCAGCTAGTAGTGGCTTGATTTATTTAGAGAGTTCCTGTTGGAAATCTTGTGATAAATTGTTTGAGATGCTAAATGGTCTTGTAAAGTGTGAGTTTTTCAGCAAGTCTGTCTTTCAGGAGGGGAAAGATTGGGTAATGCAATAAATAGTGCTACAATTTAGCCAGCTCTGCTGCTTTCATTTTGAAAGGGGAATGTCCCGTGTTTTTGCCTGATGCTGATGTACTGTTGGTCTTCTGTGGTGGCTCAGACAGCAGTGTACTATTACATGGACAAATTCTGGCCACGGTGGATTTTAAGGAATATTAGTATCAGTCTTACGCTCCTCAGGCTCATTGAGGGTTTGCCTAAGAGAAATTAAGTTGTAAGACATGTGTGTGCTCAGTTACTCATTCCCATCTGACTCTTTGACCCCACGGCCTGTAGCCTGCCAGGCTCCTCTGTCCATGGGATTTTCCAGACAAGAATACTGAGTGGAGTGCCATTTCATTTTCCAGGGGATCTTCCCAGCCCAGGGGTCAAACCCGTGTCTCCTGCATCTCCTTTATTGACAGGCAGATTCTTTACCACTGAGCCACCTGGGAAGCCCCCAGTTTTAAGACAGCAGTTTTCGAATATCAGTGTACATGAGAAACACTGAGATGCTTATTAAAAAATGTGAATTCCTAAACTCTCAGTCTCGGCAGTTCTGAATCAGTAAGTCTGCTGTAGGTGCTTCTGATGCTTATGAGAAAAAGCTGGTTTGGGTAGTGGAATCTTATATAATAGTGATTCCAGGCCGTCTAATAAAGATGGGATTGATGAGTAGTTTTTTAATCCAGGTCAGTTTACCTTGGAATGTAATGTTGTAACTATAAACTTTACATCTTTAAGTAAAACATAACAGGAAAATTATACACTGTAAATGCATTTTAACTACTTCTTTCTTCCATTACCACAAATAACAATAGCACTTTATATTTTATGTTGTGCTTTATGGTTATAGAGTTCCTCATTATACACATCTCATTTGATTTTTATGTCACCCCTTGAGGTAGATGTGTGTGGCAAGTAGTGTAGTTTTCACTTACCAAGTAAGTAAACTGTGATTTAGAAAGCAAGTGGTTATTTTTCCTGCCATAGCATAGCTAATAAGCCACAAACCTAGAATTCCTATACCCAGTTCTAATTTCTAGTCCAGTGTTACAGCACTGTATAATACATTATTGTCCTTATGATCCCTGTTTTGATTTTTAGAGGAAAACACTGTTCTGATGTCCTTCTGACAGAGAAAGGATGAGCTGTCCATAGTTAAATACTTGGTAATCTCCCATAGGTGACTCATGTGGAAGTGGTCACAATAGTACAAAAGGAAAAGGGATAGGGCTAATCGCTGTCGTATCCAGCTCCTTGCAACTTCATGGATTGTAGCTTCTCTGTCCATGGGATCCTCCAGATAAGAATACTGGAGTGGGTAGCCATTCCCTTCTCCCGAGGATCTTCCTGACCCAGGGATTGAACCTGGGTCTCCTGTATTGCAGGCAGATTCTTTACCGTCTGAGCCACCAGGGAAGCCTTGGTTGCAGTCGTTCAGAAGGGCAAATGAGTTGGTTTTTAGCATGGAAGAAGAAATCTCTCTCCTTCTTTGACAGAAACTTTATAAGACGGGTCGGGAGATGCAGGAGAGGATCATGGACCTGCTTGTGGTGGTGGAGAATGAAGACGTCACTGCTGAGCTGATTGAAGTGAACGAGGATTTGAATAATGCCATCCTTGGGTGTGAGAGGTGAGCAGTGGGCACCCTCTCTGACCGTCCTCCAGGGCTCACATTCTCAGAGTGCCTGCTGGTGGGCGCTCAGAAAGATTAAGAACACGTTTGGACACAGGTGCTTGCCTCCCAAGGCAGGGAATTCTGGTCCTGCTCTTCCAGGAGTGTGTGATACGGTTTGCAGGAATGAGCGTGACCTGGGCTGTGCGAGAGGCATTTGCAGGCAGTGTCACGCTGACCTGTGAACAGAGCCTGGATCTGAATCACCAGACATCTGCACTGCGCACATCATTGGCTGTCAGACAGACCAGTGGTAGAAGCTGACCGTTGCCATGAAAGTGAGGTTCACCCTAAGTTTGAGGTGGAGAACCACATGCGAATGGTAGCGAGAAGAGAAGAAGAGAGTCTAGACAAAGTCAGAGCAGTGAGGGTAGTCTGTATATCAACATGAACCTTTTTTAAATTCTATTCAGAATAGAATGACAGCAGACATTTTAAATACAGTCTTCCCTCCATATCAGTAGGGGATTGATTCCAGGAACCCATGCCCCCAGCAACACCAAAATCTACAGATTCTCTAGTCCTTTATGTAAAATGGTGTAGTTTTTAAAGGTGACCAATGCATGGTTACATGCACACTTTAATGTTCATCCTCCTGTACACTTTAAATCATCTCTGGATTACTTACAGTACCTAATAAATGTAAATCTATGTGAATAGCTGTAAATACAATGTAAATGCTATGTAAATAGTTGCTGGTGCATGGCAAATTTAAGTTTCATTTTTAGAACTTTCTGGGTTTTTTTTTTTTTTTTTTCTTTTTCAAATATTTTCAGTTTGAGGTTGGTTGAATCCTTGGATGTGGAATCCACAGATAAAGAACCTGTGGATACAGGTTTCTAACATTTTAGTTCTTTTCTAAACTTGTTTTATGGTCATGATTCTATAAAGAACATATCGTTTTGTTTCGCCCTTGATTTTCTTCACTGTATTTGTGTATCCTATGTTCTTAAATGCTTTGGCTAAACCATTATTTTTAATAGTTCCTTAATAGTCCATTCTTCTCTCATAGTTGCTTGTTGGTGTTTAAGTTGTTTCCAAGTCATTTATGTATTCATCAAAGTAATAGTGTTATAATCTATTATAATCTATAGTCAAGCCTATAGTCAGGAAAACACCTTCAATAATGTATATATCTTTTACACACACACACTTGGAAAGTGGGATAGATGAACTGATTAGAGGTCTGCTTGCTGAGAATAGCAGCCAGACCTGGCGCATGTCAGAAGGCAGGGAAGCTTCTGTGTGGAAGTCCCATCTGAGCTGAGGATGGTGGGGGCGGCGCCGGCAGCATCAGGAGCAGGCCAGGGCACAGCAGGCCTGGGGCAGGGGGGCTCCAGGACCCGTCCCCCGGGAGGCGCAGGCAGGGCAGCTGCTTTGACTGAGGTGGCTTTCTCCTCACTGTTCGTGTAAAGTGCTGAAAACACAAACACAGCTTCAGGCAGGTCTCCTGGGCTCTTTCCAGACCTATTCCTGGGCCTCTAAAGATCCCCAGACTGCTCCCAGATCCTTGTCTGGATAGGGACTGTCCTGGCATTTGGGCAGCACAGTTTTCCCTTATGTGGCCCCTACTCACTGAATTCCAGAGGTTTTCCTCAAAGTGACGTTTCAAGACGCCCTGAGGGGAAGCGTTTTTCTGAGCCTTTCTGGAGTCGGTGGCCCTGGCTCGCAGCAGCTGATGGAGAAGGGGGCCAGTGTGGCCAAGGGAAAGAGGCAGACAGGCCCGGCTTCACGCTCTGCTGTGCCTTCTGGACAGACTGCTCGGCTTTTCAAGACTTGGGTTTTCCCCTCTTTATTAAAGGGAACACTACTACCTGTTTGGAAAGGGCTTGTTAACTTTGTTTTTGAGAATTAAATGTGATAATGTAGATGAAAGCACCTAGCAGGTGCTACCTCGTTATTTTTTTACTTTCCTGTCCTCCTCCTCCTGTCCCACTGAGTCTTCTAAATTATGGTCTGGACTTCCCCCAACTGATCATTAATGAACAAGAGAACCAGAGAAGTAGACGCACAGCTGTGAAGCCAGTTTCCCCTGCGTCTCACGTGAGAGCGAGCAGCCGTTCTGCCTAGACGTGATGGGGTGCCCAGAGGCAGACGTGAGCCCTGCGACCGAGTTCTCTTCCCCTCAGCAGCCTCTCACGGTCCTCACCCTTCGTTTGCTTTGGTGTAAATCTTTCTAAGTAGGAAGACGTCTGAGGAAAACCATACGGTTTTCAGTCGGGTGCCGACTCCTGATTTTCATTTTGAAGAGTTTTGTTATTGCAAACCATAAGACCACTTACAAAAAGCTTCCTCTGAGGAGGAACGTGTGTTTATTTGGTCTGGGTGTTAGGAGAGTGGGTTACTTCTGTGAACAGCTTTTTCTGATTGACTTTTGAACCAGGACTTTGTTTCTTCTTGGAGGCTTTAGAGGAGAATCGTTTCCCTGCAGCATGCAGTTGATGCCATTTTCCCTGGCTCCTGACCTCTTTCCTCCGTTTTTGAAGCTGGTGTTGTCTGGCTGGGCCCTTCTCACGTTGTATCCCTCCTGCTTCCTTCTTCTATCTCCCTGTCCACATTTAAGGGCCTTCCTGATTACACTGGGCTTACAGTCCAGGACAATCTTCCTGTTAAAGTCTGCTCACTAGCAACCTTCAGGCCATGTGCCCTCTAACCTGACATATTCCCTGTTCCATTGATTTACTATGTGGATGTCTTGGTCGGGGGATGATTCTGCTTACCAACGTCTGCACTCTGTTCCTTAAAGATTCACATCCATCCCACAGGCAAAATACACTCATTCTGGCCCAGAATCTCCAAAGGTTTCCACTCATTACATCCAGGGAATAGTTGTGCAAATAAGGAAACAGAAATTTGTTACTCAAGGCTTGATTTGTGAGGTTTGGTCATACCTTGCCCATAACTTGCTAGCTCGTAAGAAGCCAGTGCCATTAGTAAAGGGAATAAAAGCCTATGTGTTAGAATAGGGAAAATCCTTAAATCTAAGCCATATTCTAATTCAGTGTAAGCTTTTAGACTGTAAAGTGTTTAGGTTCATGGAATTGATGTGTCATAATAGTAATACTTGTGTTTCTAAAGCAGCTTTTAGTTTGCAAAGCACATCCACATTCATCCACCTGTCTTTACCTATCTTCCTGTATCTTGCTGTTTAAAATAGCTTTCTGAGGAAATGGCTCAAACATTACTATTCTCTGTGAGTAGTTGGACAACTGAGGGCCATATGTGTGGTCTTATAACTACTCAGTAATAAAGCTAACACTTGTACTTTGGATTTCTGCCTTCAACTTCACTATTCTTTCAAACCTATTCTTTTATTGATTTGTTTCACTGCTCCTTCTTTACCCACAGTAAAGTAGGAACAGTGTAAAATTAAAACAAAGTTGTAAAAAGTCAATATTTTTGGGTGCCAAGCATCTTATAAAAATGAAGATTAAACAATGAGAATATATTAACTGTATGTGAATTTTATGTAGAATGGTAACTTTTGATAATTTTGGCAAAATTGGAAGCATATTTGGGAATAAGGAGAATATTTAAGTATGTGCTATATTCATGGGCTTCCCTGATGGCTCAGAAGGTGAAGCATCTGCCTGCAATGCAAGAGACCCAGGTTCGATCCTTGGGTCTGGAGGATCCCCTGGAGAAGGAAATGGCAACCTACTCTGGTACTCCAGGTACACTTGCCTGGAGAATCCCATGGATGGAGAAGCCTGTAGGCTATAGTCTAAGGTAGGCTACAGTCTATGGGGTCGCAAAGAGTTGGACACGATTGAGTAACTTCACTTTTACTTTCTGATACATTCATAAGGTAAAGTATACAACAACTAAATGTTGTATTTCTGAATAACTAGAAAAATGATGTCAACATAATGGAATTATACTGAATTGTGTAAATATAATTTCAACAAAGTTTAAAATAGATTAACTTACAGAAAAAAAAATAGTATAAGGAAATACATAATGTTAATAAAGACCATAAAACTTGGTGAGTGAATTATTAATGTTTATAATATTTGTCCATTTTCTCATAGAACTGGGGAAAAGTTATTAAAGAACTTTATTGGGAATTGATTATGGATGAAGTTGATATTGCTGAATATTTGCACATTAATAATTTGTTAAATATTACAGCATTTTCGTATGTTTTCTTTTAAATACTTGCATTTTGTTAATTCAAACAGGTTTACTCGAAACCAACAAAGGATTTTAGAGCAAAATAAGAGCCAGCGGGAAGATGCCAGTGTAAGTAAATAGAAATGTTAAAAAATAAACAATTGAAAATTTTACAGATTGAATGGTAAGGAGCAAAGCTTACCTAAAACAAATCTTAAAAAAGAAGAAATATGCATTAATGATTTGGAATGTTTTAGTAGTGCAGAGTATTTGCCTTAATGATCATTGAGTTATTAATAAGAGCTCAGAAGAAGGTTGTCTAATTAAGCAGGGAAGCCATGTCAGTGTTGCCAGTGGAATGGAGAATTCTCTCCCAGGATACCTCCAAAATAAGGTCTTTCTTTTTCTAAAGGACAGTCTCTGGGGAGAAAGCCATGATAAACTGCCTGATGCAGTTTTTTCTAAATTGTGTTTTTGTTTGCTTTGTTTCCAGACTACCAGTGAACCTTCTGCCCCATCCTCAGATCTCCTTGACCTGAGTCCCAGCCTTCCAGTGCCTAGGACCACCCTGGGAGAAGTCAGCACCCTGAATGCTCAGCTCTCAGACTTAAGTAAATAAGCACGCGGGTCTTTTCAGACCAGCAGAAGAGCTTGATGTGCAACAGTTCTCCTTGGTTTCTTGATTAAATGCAACTTGAGAAGGACTGAAGTCAGTTTGAGTATCAGAGAACTGTATCAGGAGATTAATTACTGCTTGGCCAGTGGGTAGGTCGTACCCAGTACGGGAATAGGACGTGTCTAGGGGAGGAGGTCCTTGAAACCCATCCTGCTGGCTTGGAATTCACCTGGCCTGCTTATAGAGCTTGTCCAACTCCATGGCCAACATTTAGACGTACTCTGAGCGCATTCACTATTATCTTTGGGTTTCTCTGCCATACTGCCGCATCAGGTAAGGGAATATTTGATAGATAGAGAAAATCAGGAATTACAAGGCCTATGAGGTGAAATGTAGAGGATAAATTACAGGCTTTTGAGTCAGAGAAGTCCAAGTTGAAATCCGCCAGCCCAGTACTGTTACATCTTAGCCACCCAACTCTTGAGGCTTTCCTACTAAGTGAGTTGCATTAATGGGTTTTTGTGGAAGTAAAGGGTGATGTTGCACTGTAGGCTTAGGTTACCTATTTGTCTAATTTATCTGTTACCTCCTATTATCCTTCCCAAAGAGTTGTGGTAAGTTACAAAGTAAAATGGGGGCTTCCCTTGAAGCTCAGTTGGTAAAGAATCTGCCTGCAATGCAGGAGACCTGGGTTCGATCCCTGAAATGGAAATATCCCCTGGAGAAGGAAATGGCCACCCACTCCAGTATTCTTGCCTGGAGAATCCCATGGACAGAGGAGCCTGGCGGGCTTCAGTCCATGGGTCTACAAGAGTCGGACACAACTTAGTGACTAAGCTACCACCAAACATAATGAAAAATCCTGAAATCCAGAATTTTCTGCCAAGTTAAAATGAGTTTGTTTGCCATTTATGTTAGAAAGATTTTAGAATCAAAATATTCAATATTATTCAATTTGTGGTTTTCTTAAAACTTCCCTCATTTCTAAAATGTTGGGTGCTTTCTTAGACCAGTGGGATGTTTGGAATCTATTATATTGAAGTTTTCAAGTTTTTATCAGTGTTTTCAAAGGGGGAGAAATAATTATCCTCTTTGGGGTATCTCATGATTATGGAGACTTAGGAGTCTGGAGAGGTGAGAGTAAAACTCTGTGTATACCACAACTTTTTACTTTTGTGCTTCCCAGGAAAAGACATAAAACCCCTTCCATTCTGAGTCAGCCTGGGATTTTAGAAAACCCAATATAATAATGTTTGTTACCTTCACAGCATCCTCTTTTTATGACAGGGAATTTCTCTCTTTCCAATTACCATAAATGATTTTTAATTTTTGTTTGAGGAAATACCATGATTTTATGGTGACAAAACTATCTCAGTCTCTTTCATTTGATGGTGGCGGTGGAAATCCAACACAATTGATGGACAAAATGTTTTAAAGCTTAACAAGTACATTTTGTGTTCTAGATTTCAGCTCTCTGAGTTCAGTTGTACCAAACAACTTCAAACCCAGTCTTAATACACAGGTGGATCTGCTAGCCTTGGAAAATACAGAAACACCCCTGTAAGTATGTCAGTAATACTCCAGAACTAATTCAATCTCATTCCTCACAGTTAAGAAAACACGACATGATAGAAAAGCTGGAGACTTAGGAATCTGACATAACTGATAGAGAATTTCAGTACTACTCCTGGTTGCTCAGATGGTAAAGAATCCACCTGAGATGCAGGAGACCCAGGTTCAGTCCCTGGGTGAGGAAGATTCCCCCGGAGGAGGGCATGGTCACCCACTCCAGTATTCTTGCCTGGATAATTCCATTGACAGAGAAGCCTGGCAGACTACAGTCCATGGGGTCGCAAAGAGTCAGACATGACTGAGCAACTAACGCATTCATTTTCGCTAGGAGTCTTGACATAACTGATTTAGACTTTCAATACTATTTCTTAGTAGCTGTGTGACCTTGAATGAGAAACTTAACCAGCATGAGCCTTCATTTTTCTTCCAAGGATCCTCTCTAGGATTCTTACAAAGATTCTGTGAAATGCTACATGTACCTCCTGGGATAGCACTCTATACATAGTAAGCATTCAATAAATCCTGTTTCTCTTTGTTTTTTTTTTCAGTGGTAGCAGGAGGTAGGGAAAATGTATTGACAGTGAGAGGAACAGAAATGGCCGCACAGATTGCAGAGCACTTGCTATGTGGGAGACGCTTTGCTGAGCTATTTTTATTTCATTTAATGTTTGCAATAGTCTTGAATCGATGCTGTTATCATTATTCCCGTTTTATAGGAAAAAAGCCTGAGATTTAGGGAATGGAACGTACCCAAGTTCATATACCAATTAACTAGCAGGTCTGGTGAACTGATAGTTTACCAAAAAGAAATACAAATGGGTCTAAAAACATATTTTTACTCAGTGATGCTCACCTTACTTACGGTTATAGAAGTATAAGTTAAAATGCAATAAAACTATTTTTTAACCTCACAGACTGGCATAAGTCTGCATGTTTGTTAACGTGCTTTGTTGACTGTAGAGAGACAAATACTATAACAAAATTGTGCAGTTCTTATTAGGGACACATGGCAATTTCTGTTAAAATTATAAATGTATTTAAAATTATAAATGTACCTTTGGACTTGCAGTCTCTCTTCTAGGTATTTATGCTCACTTATGCAAAATAATGTCAGTTGTTCTTGACAACATTTGTGCAATACATAATAATTGGAAACAACTCAAATACTTTTCAGTTTGGGGAATAATTAAATAAACGTCTACACACTGTATTACGCTGCTGGGGAAAAAAAGTAGGCCCTCTACATGAGGGACAATCACCAGTGTATGTATTATTAAGTGAGAAAAGCTGCAAAGCAGTGTGTATATACTCTCTTGCATTTGTGTAAGAAAGTGGGAAATAATATATGCTAATATTTGCCTCTCTTTGCATAAAGAAATATAAGAAAAATGCAGAAGAGCTTAAACAAAGCATGGTTTACCTAAGGTTCAGAAGAGGCAGAATGGAGTAGATAAATAGCAAAAAAAAGAAGCAGAGGTTAGATTTGCCTTCTGTCAAGGCCTATATTCTCCTTTTCCCTTTTAATGTATTTCAGGTAATAGGCAATCCATCTCTATGTTTCAGATAGCAAAGCAGTATAAAAAGATGTACAGGGACAATGCTCACTCTCACCCCACTCCCCACTCCAGCACTCTTGCCTGGAGAACCTCATGGACTGAGGAGCCTGGTGGGCTGCAGTCCATGGGGTCACAGAGAGTTGGACACGACTGAGCGACTTCACTGACTTACTTAGCCCACTCCTGTCCTGCCTGTTGCCTTCCCTTGGGGCATACCTGCTTCCACCCAGGGAACCCTCTGTTAGTTCCTTATTTACCCTCCCAAAGGATCTTTATGTAAATAGAAATATGAGCTATTTTTCTCCTTTATTAAATGAAGGCAGCATACTGTACGTACTGTTTCAAAACTTTCTTTTGTTTTTCATACAGCAGCATATTTTGGCTGTATTTTTATGTCATTGGACTTAGATATATTTTAGTCACTTTTCTGTGTTAAAAAGAAGAGGTGCAGAGGGAGGAGAAGAGAAAGGAGAATCAAACTAGGGAGAAAAAGAGGGGGAAAAGTGTGTAAGGGTGGAAGAGAGAAAAGGAAAGATTCACGTGCTGTCGTTTGAACCTCCAGGTTGGGTCAGTACCTTAACTTGACGCCTTCTGGTATTGACTTCTGTGGTGCAAGTCATTGTTGAAATGTTGGAGGCAGCACTCCAGTGAAGTTGCTTAGTAAATCATGTGGTCTGAAGTACCTGATTCTATTTTCCTTTATCCTGAAAATCTTGTTGGGAAAGATTGACCATGTAAAGGAAATCCCATTACAAAAAAAAAAAATTTTTGTATAAAACCACACAAAGATCAAATCCTAGCTAATAGCTGCTTGGTTTCATGGATCTCATACTTTAAGGTGCATAAAAATCACTTGAGTGACTATTAAAAAGTAAAATGGCTAGACCCCAGAAACTCTGATTCAATAGCAGGAATCTTTAGTTTTAAAAAGAGTCTCTGGGGAACCATAAAACAGTGATCAGCTGATCATTAGAAACTCTGTTATGATTGTCTACCCAAGATCCAGATATCAAAATAATTATAATGGTTCTTAGAATTCACTGGAATGAAAGATAATGGGTGACATCTATTTTGTTTTCTAGACAGTGTCTTTTGAACATATTTTTTCTAATTTTTGAAAACTTACCTGAGTGAAACTGTCAGTAGTCCAGTTTTTTATAGTGTTGGAAATTGAAGCACTAAAGTTACCTGAGGCATCAATCTGAGTCGAATTATGTGTGAAAGATTACTTGTGGCAAAAAGTGAAAGTTGCTCAGTCGTGACCAACTCTTTGCAACCCCATGGACTGTAGCCCGCCAGGCTCCCCGTCCGTGGAATTCTCCAGGCCAGAACACTGGAGTGGTTGCCATGCCCTTCTTCAGAGGGTCTTCCTGACCCAGGGATCAAACCTGGTTCTCCCGCATTACAGGCAGATTCTTTACCGTCTGAGCCACTTGGGGAAGCCCAGAGATTACATATGAGAGGCACAGTCAGCTGTCAAAATATCTGGCAGTCTTAAGATTTTCCCACCCCTCTTTTGTTTGCAGTACAGTTTATCACAGAACAATTGAGTGATGGAATTTCTCATAATGGAAAGGATTCCTGGAAAGCAGTGATGATGATAGGATAAAGTGATATTCATAGCCTACTTAGTATCGGGCAGCAGGCTAAGAGTAAGAAGTGCTCTCTGGTTCCTTAGTCTGGTGCTCCCTTCAGTGCTGAGGTAGGTATATCCCCGGGGCTCACTGTACTGGTGAGGAAACCAAGGCTGAAAAATAGCAGCTGGCCAAACAAAGGTCGTCCAACTAGTGCAGAGAGAGGATTCAAATTCAAGAGAATCTGACTTCAGTACCTGCTCTCTCTCTCTCTCTCTTTTTCTTTTCATCTAATTTTATTTTTACAATTTCCATATGGTAAAATTGACCCTTTTTGTGTTTGCTGCAGAGCTCTATGTTCTTTCTAACATATATATAGATGCGTGTAACCATCCCCACAGTCTGAATATAGAATAGTTCATTATCCAGAAGCACTTCCTTATGCTCGTCCTTTACAGTCACCCCACCCCCAGCCCTCAGCAGCCACCAGCCTGTTCTGTCATTACAGTTGGTCTTTTTGACAGTAGGGTCTGAAGAGTCATATGGTATGATATTTCTGGAAAGGTTATATAAAATTGTTTGCTTCGTGTATTTTGAAGCTCTTTCAGTGCATTTGCATTCAGGATTGTTGTCTTCTTGGAGAATTGACTCTTTTTATCATTATGTAATGTCCCTTTTTTATCCCTTGCAATTGTCTTTACCTTGATGTTTACTTTGATTGTAATCAAAGACACTCTAGCTTTCTTTTGATTATATTTGCATGGTATATCTTTTTCTAACTTTTAACTTTTGAAGTGAGTGTCTACGTTTTTATATACTCTGATAATGTCTGTCTTTAATTGGTATGCTTAGACCGTTTATATTTAATATGTCTGGATTAGGACCACCATTGTGTGATTTGCTTTTCTGTTTGTTTCCTTTGCTGTTTTTTTGGTTGTGTTTTGTTTTTTCTGTTTCCTCTTTCCTTCATACTTTGGGCTTTTTGGATGTTTTTAATATCCATTTTATTATGATACTATATTTTTGTACAGTTTATATACGGGGAGGGGAGGACTGGTTGCTCTAGGAACTGCAGTTTTTTTAGTGTATTTAAAACCAGTATTTTCCCACTTGAAGTGAAATATAGAAACTTTATTATCATACAGCTCTCCTCTTTATATGATAGTTATCGTATATATTATGTATATATATGTTAAAAAAACACTACCAGACAATGAAAAATTATTTTACAATTTTTTATAATACAGTTTTTATTTGCAGCCCTTAAGTTAATTTTGAAGACTCAGGAAGAGTAGAATAGTCCGTCATATTTACCTAGTATTTACCGTTCCTGTTGCTTTCCTTTCATTTTCCTCTGGTAGTTTCTCTTGTCTCTGAAGAATTTCCTTTAGCGTTATTTTAGAGATCTGATGGCAGTGAAAGTTTCTTAGTATATTTTATGTATTTCATTTTCATTCTTGTTCTTGAAGGATGCACTCATTGGATATAAGATTCTGGGCTGATGGTTCTTTTCTTCTAGCAGTTTTTAAACATTGCTCCAGTGACGATGGCACCCCACTCCAGCCCTCCTGCCTGGAAAATCCCATGGACGGAGGAGCCTGGTAGGCTGCAGTCCATGGGGTCGCTAAGAGTCAGACACGACTGAGCGACTTCACTTTCAGTTTTCACTTTCACGCATTGGAGAAGGAAATGGCAACCCACTCCAGTGTTCTTGCCTGGAGAATCCCAGGGACGGCGGAGCCTGGTGGGCTGCCGTCTATGGGGTTGCACAGAGTTGGACATGACTGAAGCGACTTAGCAGCAGCAGCCATGTCTTCTGGCCTAAGTGGCTTCCAATGAGAAATCTAACATTCATTCAAATTCTTGTTCCTGTGTTGACTCCGTGATACTTCTTTCTGTCTGTGCTTTGAAGAACTTTTCTAATTTCTAAGAGTTTGATTATGATATGTCTAAGTATGGCTGTCTTTGTTTTGCTGAGTGTATTTGTTTCCTGTGGCTATCATAAAAACATTACCACAAACTGGGTAATGGAACTCACCTTCTTAGAGTTCTGGAGACTAGAGGTCTGAAAGGAAGCAAGGCGCCTCCTCCCAGGACTCTGAGGGGAGAAGTCATTCTTCCCCTCCTCCACATTCTGGGGAGCGTAGGCACTCCTTTACTTCTGTGTCTTGTGGCCACACACCTTGCTTTCTTTCTCCATCTTCACTTTACTTTCTCCCCCGTGTTTCTCAAGTCCTTCCCCAGACCCCCGTTTTTCTATTTTAGGGTCATATATTGTTGGATTTAGTGACCACTCAACATCATCTCAGTTCAGTTCCGTTCAGTTCAGTCACTCAGTCGTGTCCGACTCTTTGTGACCCCATGAATCGCAGCACGCCAGGCCTCCCTGTCCATCACCAACTCCCTGAGTTCACTCAGACTCACATCCATCGAGTCAGTGATACCATCCAGCCATCTCATCCTCTGTCATCCTCTTTTCCTCCTGTCCCCAATCCCTCCCAGCATCAGAGTCTTTTCCAGTGAGTCAGCTCTTTGCATGAGGTGGCCAAAGTACTTTAGTTTCAGCTTTAGCATCATTTCTTCCAAAGAAATCCCAGGGCTGATCTCCTTCAGAATGGACTGGTTGGATCTCCTTGCAGTCCAAGGAACTCTCAAGAGTCTTCTCCAACACCACAGTTCAAAAGCATCAATTCTTCAGCGTTCAGCCTTCTTCACAGTCCAACTCTCACATCCATACATGACCACAGGAAAAACCATAGCCTTGACTAGACGGACCTTAGTCGGCAAAGTAATGTCTCTGCTTTTGAATATGCTATCTAGGTTGGTCATAACTTTCTTCCAAGGAGTAAGCGTCTTTTAATTTCATGGCTGCAATCACCATCTTCGTCTTATCTAAATCTTGTGTTGAATGTTGGTACTTTGATTTTAGCAGGCAGACAACCTAGTGAAGTTCATGCTGCATTTTCAGCCTGCCTTCTATGTGCTTTCGTTCTGTTAAATTTTCAAAGCCGTTGAGTGTTCCTGAGATGCGTCGCACACGCGTGCTACCCATTTGTCAGTGTAAGGTCTGGACAGCAGGCTGTGTGTTCATTTCTCAACATCTTTAACCCACTCCAGTACTCTTGCCTGGAAGATCCCATGATGGAGGAGCCTGGTAGGCTACAGTCCATGGGGGGCAGAGTTGGACACGGCTGAGTGACTTCACTTTCACTTTCACTTGGCATTGATTGGGATCAGCCATGGATGCATAGATCAGGGTGTAAGCCCAGGATTTCATAAACAACTTTGAGGTCGTTGTCCTGAATTCCTTTCTTTGTGATTTCCCTGATTCTTTGCTTTCCTGGGATTCCCTTTTGGTCTCTCCAGTCAAAAAGCTGCAGGTTTACTGTGTTATGCATTTCCTTGACTATGCTTGTAATGGGGACAAAACGGCAAGACAGAAAGGATAAAAGAAACACGGTTTTGCTTCATCCTCAGTCTTATCTAAATCTTGTGTTGAATGTTGGTACTTTGATTTTAGCAGGCAGACAACCTAGTGAAGTTCATGCTGCATTTTCAGCCTGCCTTCTATGTGCTTTCGTTCTGTTAAATTTTCAAAGCCGTTGAGTGTTCCTGAGATGCGTCGCACACGCGTGCTACCCATTTGTCAGTGTAAGGTCTGGACAGCAGGCTGTGTGTTCATTTCTCAACATCTTTAACCCACTCCAGTACTCTTGCCTGGAAGATCCCATGATGGAGGAGCCTGGTAGGCTACAGTCCATGGGGGGCAGAGTTGGACACGGCTGAGTGACTTCACTTTCACTTTCACTTGGCATTGATTGGGATCAGCCATGGATGCATAGATCAGGGTGTAAGCCCAGGATTTCATAAACAACTTTGAGGTCGTTGTCCTGAATTCCTTTCTTTGTGATTTCCCTGATTCTTTGCTTTCCTGGGATTCCCTTTTGGTCTCTCCAGTCAAAAAGCTGCAGGTTTACTGTGTTATGCATTTCCTTGACTATGCTTGTAATGGGGACAAAACGGCAAGACAGAAAGGATAAAAGAAACACGGTTTTGCTTCATCCTCTTGGGATGATCACAGTTCCCTTCTTAGAGTGGAAGTTGCCTCTCAGAGGTTTAAGCCCCTCTCAGTCCCCGCTGCCTCTGCTGTCACTGAGGCCACCTTGGGATTGCCCGGGGTTTAGAGTGCGAGAACGAAGAGGAAGAAAGGGCCGAGGCTTGCCCTGCACACTCTGGGCACTAGGGGTTCCCTTTCCTGCTCCTTGAGTGAGAATGAGCATCCTCCTGGAGCTGTGTTTCCTCCCTGTCCAGTTGGGCTTTAGGCTGCACTGCCTGCCAGTTCGGAAATACCCAGAGGGGCAGAACATGGTAAGTTCACCAACAAGTCATTGATATTCCAATTCTAGTCTTCTTTCCCAATTATCCTGTAATTAGTATTTACCTTGCAGTTCTCAGATATTTGCCCCATGCCTTCTGTCCAGATTTTATAGTTGCATTTGTGAGAGACAAGAGCAAATGTGTTTACTCCAACTGCAAACCGTGCCCATCCTAACCTCTACTCTGCCTTGCCTGTCATCCTCTAGAAGTGATGGGGTGGCAGCTGCTCTCGAGCGGAGACTGAAGGCTCTGCTGTGACCGATAGCGTGCGCTGCAGGGCCCCGGGCTGCTGCTGCCCAGCACCAGCGCTTTGTCCTCATTCTCTCTCTTTGGCGTTTGGGCATCATGACCTGGTGGGCACCAGCACCACTGACAGTTCTATAAAATTAATACTTCTGTGCAGTCTGAAGGTGCATTTGGGGTATTGCTTTTAGACCAGGAAGGTCATCTTTTCGCACTGTGTTCTCACTGTAGGGTAACCATGCTGTGTTATCACACTGTCCTAGGTTTGCCCAAAGGACCAGCCAAAACCTCGCCTCAAGCCACACATACGAGAGTGTAAGTAATGAAGGCCTTCCGGGCAGTGCCCCCAGGGAGCAGATTATCATGCTAAAATGGAGCTCCCAATCCTTAATTCTCAAGTTCTGCTCAAAATTTCTTCATAAGGTGTTAATGAAGCCCTTGTTAGGGCTTTTCCGTGTTGCCTCTTTAATCATTTAAGATAAGTATAGTCTCACTTCCATTAGAAAGATAGTAAAGGAACAGAATTGCCTTGGAACTGTTTCTGTTTGCTGTCTTTGCTCTTTCCTCCCATCCTCTGATGGACTTCAGACAAGTTCTCATCTCAGCTGCCTCACAGGCTGAGCTCTTATCAAGGTCACCAGAGACCTCCCGATGACTGACTGGTCCTGCAGTGCTCAGCGCTCATCCTACCTGATCAGCAGCAGCTGAGGCCAGTCACCTCCTCCTGTCTGCACGCGTGCTTTCAGACACCGCTCCCTTCAGGCTCTTCTGCTGCTCTCTTCTGCATCCCTTTGCTGACCTCTTCTCCTCTATCGGCCTCTCAGTGTTGGAGACCCTGGGAGTCGGGCCTCAGATTTCTCTGCCCACATTATTTCCTGTCCGGTCTTTTGGTCTCATACCAGAAGTACCATTGAGACTCTGAGCACTTACAAGTTGTTTCCAGTCCATACCCCTTCCCCATGTGCAGAACTCACATTTCCACCTGCCACTTCACATCTCCCCTTCTTTCTTTCAGCCTCAGCTTCCGATTTGCTCCTTCAGCTGTTTTCCCCATTCTGTAAATGACCACTGTTTTTGTTGTTCAGGTCAAAAACCTTGGGAAACGGTGCTTGACCTTTATCATTTTATCTTTGCCTTCAAAATATATCTGTTATCCCGCCACTTCTTCCCACCTCCCCTTTACGTCCCAGTGCATGCTACATCAGATGGGTACTGCAGTGGCCTCCCGCAGGGCTGCTGCCAGCCTCCACCTCCCTCTCCACCGCCACCTCATCACACAATCTGTTCTCCAAACAGAAACCAGAACAAATCTTTTTTAAAAATAAAGTTTATGTTACTCATTTGGTCTAAAGCCACCTGTGGTTTTCTGACTCCACTCGATAAAAGCCTGAGAAGCTGCTCTGACCTCTCCTGTTGCCTCCAGCTGTATGTCGGCCCCCTCCCTTGGCTTACTCTGCTTTAGCTGCACTGGCTCTGCCTGCTACAGAGCATATGACCCGTGTCCCCTCAGATAATCAATAGGACCCACAGGGCTTTGCTCCATGTCCCCAGTGGTGAGGCATTCTCTTGACCAGGTCTGACAGATACACTTTTTTGTACTTAATGGTTTTGCCTCTTTGAAGCCAAGGTTTTATATTCAGTGTGGGACAGGAGACTTTGGACTGAGCCGTACATTCCTGGCTTTTTTATTTTTAAGCAATATATTTAAGTTTACATTTTATATGGGAACTAAGGTGCAGGGAGCATGAAACCAGACAGAACAGCAGTAGGTTTTATACAGGGATATTACCTTAAAAACTGAAATAATAGTTAACCGTTAGTAATTCTTATCTGATTGAGAATATATGATTCTTGGGATAGTGCCATTTGGAAAGTTAGGAATCAAAATCATAAAAGCTTAGAATGTTTATTTGAACATGTGCCTCCTCTCTTCAGTTTCTGGAACATTCAAATTCAGTATTGCTGCAGCCAGTTAGCCTACAGACCGTTCCAGCAACACCATCAAACCAGAGACTGCCACCTCTGCCCAGCAATCATCCAGGTACTTACGACCTTATTATCTGCACCAAATAAGGAAACTTATGAGAATAGATGGGTCTGCTAGAGATTTATTGGTGACTAAAAACAGATATGCAGAGAGAAATTAGAGTGCATTTGCATTTTTCAGCTACATGAGGTAAATTTAAGGCAGATTTCATTATGACTGACTGTTGTTGTTGTCATTTGTCACTGAGTCACGTCCAACTCTGCAACCCCATGGACTGCAGCCCATTGGGTTCCTCTGTCCAGGGGATTTCCCAGGCAAGAATATTGGAGCGGGTTGCCATGCCCTTCTCCAGGGGATCTTTCCGATCCAGGCACATCTCCTGCATTGGCAAGTGGATTCTTGACTGCTGAGCCACAAGGGAAGCCCCGTGACTGACATGAGGAGCCTGTGGAAGTGCTTGTGTTGCACTGAATCCTGTATTCTGAGTGCTGAGGTGAAGGAACCTTTCGTCCAAGTCTGGGCGCCTGTAGACTTGTACTGGGCAGTAGCGCTGGGACACGTGTGCTTGTTTCTGGTTGTCAGGTGTTCACTGGGATCTTCTGTTTGAAGTCAAAGTCAGAGAGAGTAGTAACTGTGTGTATCTCCTCAAAAAGCACAATGTGTGTTTCTTTCTGTTGCCTACAGCAATGACAAAGAACGATCTCCAGCCACCCAATTACTGTGAAGTAATGGAGTTTGATCCCTTAGCTCCAGCTGTCACCACAGAGTAAGTCATTTACAAAATGATTATTTTTTTGTGTTGGTTCCCTTTGGTAGCAGAGCTCACAGGGTTTGGTTATACATTTAACTTTGTTCAGTCCTTAGCAGAAATCAATGACCTTATATAAGTGATGTATGAGATTTTGTGGTGGTTGTTGCTCTTAATGTTGATCTTGTCATTCTTGACCTTGTGACTTAAAACACTGGGGTTGCACACTAAGAAATAAGCAGAACCATCATGTGCATTAGTGTACTCCTTACAGATGCCTTGGAGGAAAGTCAGATTCTCTCTGGCTCGAGACGGGCACTATTCACTGACTGATGACTCTTAAGTACCACGTTGATGGGATATTTTAGTTGTTCTTTGACTAATGCCAGAAAAAAACTTAACATAAGAACTTGTTTTTAATCTTCACTACCTATGACAACAGTGTGCTTATTAATGTAAAAATTACTTTTTAACTTGGAATCCTTAAAGCAATATTCTTTTGTGATTTCCTATTGGTCAAGTGTATATAAATATTTCTGGGATGGTAGCCTCATTAGTGGAGTAGGAAATAGCAACCCACTCCAGTATTCTTGCCTGGAGAATTTCATGGACAGAGGTGCCTGGCGAGCTACAGTCCGTGGGGTCACAGTCAGACACAACTGAGCATGCACACACAGGCTCATTAGTTTTAATATATTTTGACTAACTGAAAGTTACCTCCAAACTTGTTTAAAATGATTAAAGCATTTTCATAGAAATGATTGTTTAGAAACTAGCAGCCTACAGGCTATATCTTGCCTGCAACTGTGTTTCATTTGACCTATGTGAATTTTAAATATGCACATAAAAATTAATTGCCAAGTTAAAAGATGGGATATTTCACTAACTTTCTGAACCTCTGGATGCCTTTTGATACGACAGCAATGCCAGGCCTGCATTTTTCCATGCTAGCAATAGCTGGGTCTGCGCTGTCTCAGTTCGCCAGGCCCCCCACATACCTTCATCTGATCTGCCTGATGTGTAGGCATTTGTGTTTTTGACCCTGACCCCCTGGTTCACACCCTGTGTAGTGATGTTTTGGAATGATTTGTGAGTGAGTGAAGCAGGCCTGCAGAACCTGTCTCATCTTAAACAGGCAGCCACTATGCAGTCCCAGGCTTATTACGATAAGCTTAGGAGTTCACTAAATATTTTTCCTAACAGGATTGTGAAGCTTTCATTCTGCTTGAAATATCACTGAATATGTTAGTGCTTTAAGGAATTAGAAACTGGTTAAACTAGGCATGTTGTCTCAAGACCGCATGTTTTTTAAATCAGTTTCTCCAAGCAAATAGGAAGCAGATTATTATAATCTAGTTAATTATGAGATAGTTGTAAGTAGATGTGGTGATGTAGGAGATATTAAAGGTAAGAAATAGCAAGAAGCTGGAGAGGTGAAGTTTCGGAACTCCCCTACTGCTTTGAAAGCTCATGACACTTTCAGATTGTGGTGCTGGAGAAGACTTTTGAGAGTCCTCGGACTGCAAGATCAAACCAGTCAATTCTAAAGGAGACCAACCCTGAGTTTTCATTGGAAGGACTGATGCTGAAGCTCCAAAACTTTAGCCACCTGATGCAAAGAGCTGACTCACTGGAAGAGAGCCTGATGCTGGGAAAGATTGAGGACAGGAGGAGAAGGCAGGAGAGGATGAGATGGTTACATAGCATCACCAACTCAATGGATATGAACTTGAACAAACTGGAAGATACTGGAGGACAGGGAAGCCTGGCATGCTGCAGTCCACGGGGTGACAAAGGGTCAGACATGACTTAAGGACTGAAGAACCACCACCGCCACTATAGTTCTTACTTTCTGGGTGGTAGGGTGTCTCAATCTCTTTAAACGTTCCATGAGATCCAGGGAACTTCTCCCTAAGGAAAAGCATAAAATCTTACATGAAAGTCCTGGGATTATCATATCACTGGTTGTCCATGAACCCCAGGTTAAGAATTTCTACTCCAGCAGAACATAGAATATAGTACTTATGAATATACATATACATACACAATTCACTCATTTGACATATGACTGAAAATTAACTATGTACAAGGGGAAATGATTGGTGCCTAATTTATAATGTTGAACCTAATGGAGGGCAAATCTAATGAGGCAGAAATTAAATAAGCAGGCAAACATGCATTTGCAGTTTGTGTTAATAGTATGAAAGGTATTGACTTGACAATATATAACAGAAACAACTGACTGAATTGGGGTTAGAGAAAGCCTGAGAAGTGACATTCAAATTAAGACCTGCAGTTTTTAGTGTAGTGACAAGTTTGGGAATCAGTGTTGCAGGCCCAGGGGGAGAGAAATGGAAAAGTCAGGAGCAAAGAGAACACGGAACCTATTACCAGATGTGGAAATCGCAGTCTGGAAACAAAAAGAAGGGAGTGCACAAATGTGATGAACGTCGCTGCAGACAGACAAGGACTCAACGCTAGATGATGGACTAAGTAACAGATCATCATGACTGGTTCAGTAGAAGTTGCCAGGGACAGAGGCAAATCTCAGTGCATTAAAAAGGGATGAAGTAGACGGTGCACAGGCAGCTTACAAAGAAACTTAAACACGAAGGATTTGGGGAGAGTGGTCTGGCAGCTAGAGTATTACTGAGACAATTAAGTAGACATGGGATAAAGGACTGTATTATTTTATAAAATGGGAAATGCTGGAACATCTGTGAATCCTGAGGGGTAAGATTTAGCAGAGAAGGAGAGGGTGAAGATTCATGGGGGGAGACTGAGTGAAGTGTTTAAGAAGCCAGGGGTCATTAGATAGGATCATAAAAGTAGATGACGGTGCAGATGAAAACAGACTTAGAGATTTGGTGATGGGAACATCAGGTTTCCATGTAAAGACATTTAATTTATTAAGATATGAGGTTTTTCCAACTGAGGAGGGGCATCATAGATTTGAGTAGCGTGAAGGAGGTTGAAATACTTCTGTGGAAAATGAAAGACAAAACAGAGAAACATTAAAATTTCTGGACCATGCTGGCACTTCTTGAAGTTAGCGATTATGTCTTAAAAGTGCTTTGATTTTTATGAGATTTTTTTTCTTAGTCATGTGTTGCTATACTGTGTATATTAATGCCATATTTGTAGGTGTAGATATTTTCTATCTATAGACATGTTAAGACAAATGAAGATTATCACAGAAAAATTACTATATACAAAGTACGAAGATGACAGTGGTTAAATAAGCTAGAATATTAATTTCTAATGTTTAAGCCAGGAAAGCTGAACAATTCTTGCTTTTTTTTTTTTTAAAGCAGAAAGCAAGCTGTCTAAATTTGAGCCATATTTCTCATTAAATTATAAGATGGTTATATAAGATACATATTTGTAAGATGCACAGGAATAGCAGCATTGGGATCTAAAGTAGTTTTTATAATGTAAGCTTCAGGGAAGAGACCTTTGTTTTTATTTATTGATGTAGCCTCAACACCTAAAATGGCACCAGATTTTTGGTTTAAGATGATGGCAGTTAAAAGCCAAAATAGTACATTGAAATTGATCCATTAGCATATTTATCAATTTACCATGATGACTTGTTTCAGAGCTATTTATGAAGACATTGATGTTCATCACCACAAAGGAGCTCAAAGTCACAGTGATTGTTGAGGTAAAGACTTCAACTCACATACCTTACATTCCACATGATTTTAGTGTAACTGTCACTTTCTACATTTATTATTTACGTTTCCTAAGGGCCATCTCAGTCTGACACTTTGATGAGTGAAGTATTACACAAGTTCCTATGTCACTCAAATTGTAGTGATCAATGAGATAGATTCTTTGTGACCATGTTAGCTAAAAATTATAAATCTTGGGAATGCAGAAATTGGTTTATGGTATAAAAATATTAATGCTAACAAAAACAGCTGATCAGTAAAAAATTCTTAGCAATAGAATCAGATCTGTATTCTATGTACAGTTAATACTTGCTGACTGGGACTGGTAGAACCCATTTACTGTTATTCTAGGTTGGTCTGGATTCTATTGCTTTACTAATCATTCCATTTATTTACTAATAAATGCACACAGCTGCCAATAACCTATTAACCATATTTATTCCCTTCACACTTCCCTCGTGGAAGTAGTACATTCCCACCTTTCCTCTACTTGACTGTGGCTGTCTAGTTATCAAGGACTGGGGAAAGAGAGGAAAGAATGGAGATAATTGACTCTTCTTTTTATTCCAGGTGGAAATGGATGACCAGTTCACTAGCAGCATTATGGGTGCCAATTTCCAAAAGTGGACCCTGTCCAGCTTTGAGACCCACAAGTTACGGCCTTCCAAAACATCAAAACCACAGTGGAATATTTTTCCTCTGCATTAATGAGGTTTAAACAGAAGAGTCACAGTTCCAGAGTAACATACATGGTTCCTGACAGCAGCTTAAGCTTTATCTCAGAAGAACTTGGTTGTAATATACATTCCCTTAAAACTTAGGCAGAACAAAAGTTCATGGCACTGAGGCCAGCCATGTTAAGTGTAGCACCTTATGTTTTCACAGGCCTTCCTACAGTTAGAATCATCACAAGAGACAGGGTAAGAGTAGATGAAGACTGTTTCAGTACAAAATAATTGTTAATAAGTGAAAGCATGACATTGAATACCTGTATTATTCAGGAAGAATACTTGAGTGCCTTTATTTACCTAAAGTTGAATGTAAAAGTCAATTTGCACTTCTTTATAAATAACACTCTTATTTAGAATTCTAAGTTGTGAAAGCTTTGATGATTGTAGTTCAACTGTATTTCAGGTTTACCCTCAAGAGGTCACTGGATTCTACATTGGTTGCCTTTAAATACAATTCTTTATAACACTAAATGGTTGTTTTTGTCTTTTTGGAAGAAAGTCTATTGGAAAACATTTAGGATAACTTGTACTTTCCTTTGTCACAAGTTATAATGACAAAGGAATTACTATTAAAACAGTTCAAGAACTTTTTCTTTTTTTTTTCAGAAGAACTTCTAATGTTAGTAAATCCTCACAATCCCACTTACAATTTAAAATCTGGGGACTTGGAAATACCACAAGAATTGCTGGAAGCCTACTAGATATACTTAATGGATTTTATTTAAATTTCATGGTACCAGACTTTCAAAGTACTTATTTAGTGCTCTGAATGTAAGATAGCCCTAGATTTTAAAGGGAAAATACAGTCAGATTTGAAATCAAAATGTAGTCTTTGGGTAAGCTGTTAGGGCTCAGTGATTACTCTTTTGTTTTGAGCTTTTAAAATAGTGATGGTTCGTAATGAAAATAACCAATATTTGAGAAATAATAATAATAATAAAAGTTTATTGCTACAAGTGCTGATAACCTAAAAGGAGTGCTGAATCAAGATTCTGCCAACATACATGGTTTTGAACTGTCATACATTCTAAGTAGGATAAATGAGTTGGGAAGAAAAGAACCATCAGTAGATAACATTTAAAACAGAAGGCTTCATACTAGTTTAAATACGTCTCTGAGAAGACAAGGTACATGATTTTTTAAAAATCACATATTTGAAGCCGGACTTAGTTGGTGATTTGAATTATAGCCTGGTAGTGCCAACTTATGCCCTTCCTTTGCTTCAAAAAAAGTGTAAGAAAGAGTGATGAGATCAACATTCACCATTCTTGGATCTTCAGCAAATTCAGGATCAATGTAGAAAAATACTGGCATATCTACTTCCTCTTGTGGATTAAGCCTTTGTTCTTCAAAGCAGAAGCACTAAAAGTTATAGAAAATTATTCATTAGTATTTCTATTCTGCTACCTAGAATAGAAATTGTGCTTCATTTATTGGCTTTAATAAGCATACTGTTAATTATAATCTTTAAATTCTATGATAGGATAACAGCATCTTTCATCTCTGACTTTTGCTTTTAAAGATCGAGAATCAGCAAATTCTTCTAATCTTAAAAAAACTGATATCCATATAGTTTGGCTCTCAACCTCTGCAAAATTATTATAAGCAATGAAAAAATAGTTTGAATTTTAAAATAAATGAACTTTCAAAAATTTGTATCTTCTAAAAAAACACTGCAGTAAATTTATTACCAAACAATCTCAGGTACTTTGATCACATCTGTAACATTTGCATTTAGTTATACCTGTATTTTATTGAAGTACTGTCCAGCTTCAAATGGTACAACATTGTATGTAGAAATCCCGATTACTGGTTTGTCAGTAGGATTCTTAGCTTTATAAAACGCCAGTGCTGTCTCTCCTGGTACTACCTGTTTTAAGGAAAATACACATTATCAATACTTTAAATCTGACAAACCTGCACTCCATACTAAATTGTCAGTATTTTCATTTCAGATCATAATACCTAATCTAATTTTAAGAGTCAGCAAAATAAATAATGGATGCTACCCAAGAACATTTGACCTTCAAATGTTACTTGCATGTCAGTGGAGAACCATTGCTCTATTACACATACATTACGGATTGTTCTCTTGTATGTCTGAAGTCTTGGAGTGATAATCTGCAGATGAGGTTATTTAAAATGTGTCCAAGAACAGCCAAGTCTAACTTCTTAACACTTACCCTGAATATTATATAAACTGACTAAAGATTCTGTTTAGAAACAGGCTTCCCTTCTCTGGTGACTCAGATGGTAAAGATTCAATCTGGATTCAATCTCTGGGTTGGAAAGATCCCCTGGAGAAAGAAATGGCTACCCACTCTAGTATTCCTGCTTGGAGAATTCCATGGACAGAGCAGCGTAGCGGGTTATATAGACCACGGGGTTGCAAAGAGTTGGACATGACTGAGTGACTTTCCCTTCACTTTTTAGAGAATGTTACCAACCTTAAACTTAGTTTACAACAAGAGTAAATTATATGTATAACCAAAGTAAAACTGACTAAATAGAAATTTTAGCCAAAAAGCACTAATACTTTTCTTTTGAGAGAAAATAAGGGATAAAATAAGTCGCAAGCTTTAAAGCATCTGGACACTGGTGTCCTAAGGATGCTCTGTCACATGTACCAGATTAGCCACTAATACCTCGTATACTACTATGTGACTGGAATTAATACTCAGAACCACAATCTTTAACACCCTCAGTCACTGAAGAGATTCAGTCAGGAATCTCTACTAACCTGGGAAAGCACTATCATTCATAGAGTTTTCCAATACGAGTTACAATTAAACTTTTCTGGCTTATTCCTCAGTTCATGAGGTAATTTCAGTTAAATCCTCTAGGCAAGATGTTAAGCAACTTTTAAGGTGCATAGTCTTTCTGAGCTAGAATATAACTTTTTAGCATGATTACTTCAAAAATCCTTAAATTTATTTTAAGAGATAGGGATGCTGCTGCGCTGCTACGTCACTTCAGTCATGTCTGACTCTGTGCGACCCCATAGACGGCAGCCCATCAGGCTTCCCCATCCCTGGGATTCTCCAGGCAAGAACACTGGAGTGGGCTGCCATTTCCTTCTCCAGTGCATGAAAGTGAAAAGTGAAAGTGAAGTTGCTCAGTCGTGTCTGACCCTCAGCAACCCCATGGACTGCAGCCTTCCAGGCTCCTCTGTCCATGGGATTTTTCAGGCAAGAACACTGGAGTGGGGTGCGCCATTGCCTTCTCCGAGAGAAGACCAATGTTTTCCAACAGTTTCCTATATCATCTCTACCTGGGGTAAATAAGTTTAAGTGTTAGTCACTCAGTTGTGTCTGACTCTTTGAAACCCCAATGACTAGCCCGCCAGACTGCTCTGTTCATGGGATTCTCCAGGCAAGAAAGAATAGTGCAGTGGGTAGCCATTCCCTTATTCAGGGGATCTTCGTGACCCAGGGATCAAGCCTGGGTCTCCTGCATTGCAGACATATTTTTTACTGTCTGACACATTGGGACAGCTGTTTCTACTCTCAAGACTGGTGACCAGAGAACTTTTTAGTGAACTCTTAATATGATTCTAATAAAAACAGGACTATTCTGAAATTAAGTTTAGATGAGTGTTTCCTAAATTGTGAAACAGTAAGTGATGAAAGAATCAATCTTTAAATTGGAAAAAGCAATCTTTTAAATGTTGTTTTAAGTACTTACATATATTTCTGTTTGCTGAGGTCTGAAGTTCCACTGGAGACTTGCATGCACATCTGCATTAAAGGTGATTTTAATGATGCGATCCTTAACAGGTACCATGTTTTCAATCTGGTCTGATGCATGACCTGCTACTGCTGATCCTCCAAGTCCAGTAGTCTAGGAAAAGATAACAAGGCATAATTTGCTAAACAAAAGTACAATAGTTTTAGGTGCTGATGACCTATTTACTGGATGAAACAAAATTTTAAAAACAATAATCCAGTAGCAGCAAGGTTTGCATACTATCACTGACCATTCCTATGAATGTGCTAATGATTTGACCACTTTTTGGGTGTCAAGGGTCTATGTATGTTAAAGTCATATTTTTCTGTAATCACCTGGTTGTAAAAATGATCAAAAATGAATCATCTGAAAGAGGATGGACTCTCCACTGGTAACAGAGCTCTGAATTTTTAGCTGAACTTTTCATTAAACATCTTTTTCCTTATTGCTAGTATTTCATAACTACTATTAAGAATAGAAATAAAATATACCCACAATGCTGTCATTTCAATAAAACTATTTAACTCCATTTTCCACATTCGTATCTGGTCCTTTTCTGTATCATAACTTTTAGTGTACAGATTAGTTTGTAAATTCACTTCTATAGTCTGCTTTCCTCAAGCATCATTAAGTATTTTGCCGTGCTGGTAAAATGTTTCTGTAAGTGTTTTCTGTATTTTTTGGTACTGTACAGCTTTTACATAGGTATCATCAGTTAATCAGAGAACCTGATCTCTCTGGTCACTCAATGGACTAATCATAAGGCATCAGGATAATCTGTATCTGACACGTCTCACCTATCTTCATTGCCATTACTTATTTCCTTATCAGAGATGCTTAAAACAAAAATCCTTACTTCCAGGGTCATCATTCTTCTGATGATGCTTGAGGTTGCCAGAATTCTGGTCTCCAGATAATTAATCTGTTACTATACTGGGAAAAAAATACCAAATTTGAGGCTATGGAAGACTCCCAGCAAAATACAGTACTACTACCTTAGCTTGTTAAACAAGTCAATCAGCTTCACTAAACTGCCACGCATTATGAAACTACATTATAACCCTACAAAACACATTAGAGGGCAAGCCTTTATTTACCTTTGTTTAGAGGGCAAGCCTATTCTTCTGTTCAAGAAGGCTACGTTTTAAGATACAACTTGTTTCTGAAGAACCTGAGTCACTTGAATGTTTTCTTTCTGACAGTCTTTGAATACAGTCTTCAAATTAGTGTGATGATTTACAAAATTAAACAAGAATAGAAAAAGGCCCTGAAAAGAAATGTCCTGTGCTCCAGTCTAGTTCTGTCACTAAGTAGCTCCAAAAACTCAATTTTACTTTCTTTAGGCTACACTTTCTTTACTCATAAAATGAGCTCGGTGTATGAAGTGGTTTACATAATCCCTTATTTTTGGCTCTAAAGTTCTGTGATTCCAAAAATTAAAAGATGTTCTTTTGGAAGTGTCACTACTGAACATCCAACTGTGATTGAAGTTTAGGACTGCAAACCACAATAGATTTTTACTTTCCTGCCCTGTACTTTCATCCATGTGAATGAAATTTGTCACTTCAGTTTGGGGCAGGGTTTCTCAATCTTGACACTAATGACACTTTGGATAAGATAATTCTTTGTTTTTTTTTTGGTGGGGGCGGGGGAGGGGTCTGTTCTCTGCAGTGCTGGATGTTTAGCAGCATCCCTTAACCTCTGCCAACTAGGCAGCACCCTCCCCCTTCACCTCCCAGGTTATGGCAACTAAAATGTCTTCAGATATTATTAAATATTCCCTGGAAAATAAAATCACCCACCCACCTCCCCCTGTCTATGCCCCGTGGTTTGGGGAGATCCACACTAGATGTTTTGCATTGCGTTTTATGATTTCATCAATGGTAGTTTGGGGATTCATGCTTGGTCCAGGCTAGCTTGGGATGAACATTAACTCACATTCTACACTCATCCTCCAGCAATCAAGCCACTGCCCCTTCCCATATAAATGCTGATATTAAGAGACTAAAAGGTCCTTTAGATTTCAGTTTCAATATTATTGGTGATTCCGATGTACAACAAAGTTTGGGATCATGGCACGGTTTTAAAACAGAAATTCCTGGACCCTACCCAGGTCTCCTAATCAGAATTTCTGGGGTAGGGAAGCCCTGTTATGTTCAAGAAGCTCCATGGGTGACCTAATGCCCAAAGCAGCAAACTACTGCTTAAGAACTTAGCAGAACATGTATATGTAACAGGTGAAGTAGCCCTGTGCCTGCGGTTCTCAAACATTAAGTCTGCATCACAATCTGCTAGGGACTTATGAAAATACACATTGCTGGGCCCTGCCCCCCAGAGTTACACAGTTCTGGAGCTGGATCCAACAATCTGTACTCAAGTTCCCCTCTCAGGTAATGATGCTGCTGCTAGTGGGAGAGTCTGCCCTTTGAAAACCATTGCACTAGAGTTTCTGATCTAAAAGGGAGGCCGGAGGAAGGACATTACCGTTACAGATTACCAAAGGGGAAAAGCCTCGAGGTCCTAAATCACCTATACAAAGTCCTAAATCACAGTAGTTTGTACAGATAAAAAGCTACTCCCAGTTTAAGCAGAAGTAGCAAGCAAACTCTCGTTTCCAGGGCTAACCTTTGCACAGAACCTGTACGTGTTTCACAGAGGGAATGTATGAACATAAATTACATTTTAAAAGGCAAGCGTGTGAGCAGCAGGAGATTGCTGGATACAGGACTGTAGGCTGCAGACCTTTCGGGCGGTAGCTCTGAGAGCAGGGAATTTCACTCGGCAGTGGGGTACGGGCAAGAACACAAGAGCTCGAGTTGGACCGACAGCTCTGTCACTAGCTTTCTTGATGAACTTCAAGGCTCGCTTTCCTCTGGGAGGTAATTTCGGACAGTCCTCCAGCGTGCCCCGCGGAGCCTCGCGGTCTAGGGAGCCGCCCCGGCCCTCCGGCCCTCCAGAAGGGCCGCCGGGCGGGCCGCGCCAGCCCTACCTGGCAGTAGAGCCGGTAAAGGGGCACGGCGGCGTAGGACGCGCCCAGCATGCCCACCGCCGCCGCGGCCACGTAGGTGAGGACCGTCTTGTTCCGCCGCCGCCAGTCCTCCTCCTGCGAGCGCGTGTAGGGGTTCGTGCTCTTCGGCCGCCGGGCCGGCTGCTCCGCCGGGCTCGGGCGCCTCCATGTCCCGAGCCGCCTCAGCCCCTGCTCAGTACCCGCCGGCCCGCTCCTCCCCGGCCGGAGACACGGCTCTGCCCTCTCGGCAGCCCGGGTCGGGCGCCCAAGGTGCCTCCAAGGCCACCCGCAGAAAACGACGCGCCTCCACGCCGACGCCAGAGCCCTCCCATGACGCCCGGAAAGCGCGCCCGCCTGTCAGGGGCAGGGGCCAGATCTCGCGAGGCCTCCTCGGTCTCGCGAGCTCTGGGTTGAGCCCGCCGCTGCCAAGGCTACGGTTCTCGGCCGCTTTTGCGGTCGGGCTACGGAGGCCGGGTGGCCGGGTAAGTTCGCGGTTTTGTTAATACCTGTTCCTCCCACTTCGCCTTCCTCCAGTATCGGTTTACCTTACTTTCGGGGAAACGCCTCGCGCTCCTCCGCGTGCGCTGCATCAGCACAGGGCTTGCGTCCCTGAAGTTTCCAGCCCCCAGCAGGCTTTGTCTCGCCCTGGCGGCCGCCGCGGCCGTGTCCCGCGCGGGCCCGTGGCGGCCGGCCCGCTCTCAGTGTCCTGGGTTTGGGCTCGAGGACGACCTCTCCCGGGAAGCCTTCCTGTGTCAGCCACAGCCCGCTTGGACCCTCGCACACCTCTATTTTCTCAGCTCCCGGGAGTCGGCTTCTGCTGGTCTCGTGTCCCTTAACCACTTGCCCAGTGAAAATTAACCAGTTCTGGGGCGGGAGAGACGTCGTCAGACTGGTTTTTGAGAGGATGGTGACCGGGATGTGAGGATCATTTAAGGAGAGTTGAAGGGAATGGACTGCTTATCTTGAAAAATAAACGCACGGGGGATGTAATAGCTTTTTTCAGTTGTCCTGCAGACCACACTGGGGAGGACGGATTAAGAGATCATATTCCGAGGTTACACAAGTCTAGATTCGTACCCGGGTCCTCACTATGGCCTTGGGTCCTTAGGCCAGTTGTTTGACCTCTTTAAAACTTAGCGGCCTTACTTGTAAAGTAAAAATCCTAACAGTGTATATGAAGATACGCATGTGAAGTGATTTTCACAGTGTAAACATTTAGTAAACATTAGGCTTTATTGCTAATGTCCAAAGTAGTTATAATTATCTCCATTTTGTGGATGAAAAAACTGAGATCCTGAGAAGTTAAATGACTTCAAATCATTCAACATTTTATTTTTTATTATTTATTTATACTATTGTGGGCCAGACATCGTTCTACCTACTGGGGCTACAGCACAGAGAAAGTCAAAGAATACCAGTTATAGAATGTGTCCTTTTACTGAAGGGACTCGGGAGAAAGGCAAGTAACAGATACACAAGAATTTCAGATAACAATCAGTACAGTGTGATTGAAAGTCAAGAGGAGGGGCACTAAAGAAAGGTCTAAATTCTAAGTCATGCAAAGGCGATTAGGCAAGAAAGCTACTTACCACTGAAAAACAAAAAGGAGGCCAGTGTGTTCCTAGCATTGTGAGCAGGAAGAAAACTGATAAGAAATGGGTCAAAGCAGGTATACAGGGCCAGGTAATAGAGCCTTTTAGGCCATGTCCAAGGTTTATATTTTTTAAAGTTTACTTTTAACTGGAATATCAAGGGTTTGTGTTTTATTCTAAAAATAATATGAAGCTTACAAGTGAAATCTGATTGACTTTTTAAAAAGATAGTGGTTTTGGAATGGAGAGTGGACTAAGGGGAAGGGAGCAAAAAAGAAAATAGAACAGTTAGAAGGCAATTGCAGTAGTCCAGGTGAGTGATGATGGTCACCTTGAAAGAGTAATTGATTAACTTGTGGTCACAGGGCCAGAAAATTAGAAACCAAAAAACAAAAAGTGTCTTCTGACTCTTCTACTTTGGCACAAAAATGTCAAGATTCTTTGATTCTGAAATTTTATTCTTGTGTTATGAGAACGTTTGCCAGTTTTTTGTTTTTTTTTGTTCATCTGTAACTACCTTAGTTCTTACACTAGACTATAATCTCTTTTATGTTGAAAACATATCATAGTTTAAATTCCTTACAGCATAGACTCAAACCCCATGCAACTGTTAATGTCGCTGAAACCAACAAAGCATTCCCTTCGACCATTCTTTTTTTCCAGGCAACCCTTCAATGTATCAACAGGTAGCAGCATGAATTTGTCAATAATAATGTCTTTGTTTTGGATTTTTGTTTATAATTAGTTGCAAATGAAATTACTCTTTCCAAGGTACAGTAATCTTGATAGCAGTAGAACAGTGTTGACTGCAGTTCTTAATGAGCCTGAATATGCTTGTGACGTTGCATAAATCATTCTGATAACTAATGCTAAGTAATGGCTACTACCATGAATGAAATGAGGACACCTTAGGCAAGGCTAGTGCAGCCCTTTCCTGCAGGTAGAGATGTTTATTTCAAACTTAAAACATCAGAGACTGGACTGACATCTCAGACTTGGCACCTTTAATTTGTAATATCATTTTTTAGCAATTGAATCTTATGAACCCTTTCTACTTACCTATGATCATGTCCAATTTTACATAGTAGGTAAAATAGTAGGTTATTTTTCATACAAACCATTTAGGAGGGGTTACAGTTGAGTGAAATAGGTGAAGGTAGGAAAAGAAGGAAAAATGGGAAAAAAATGATTGGTAGTCATAATGTTTTCTTATCTGATTATTGGTTTTTTAGGCTTTCTGAAGATGCAAAGATTATCAAGATGTATTATTTTTAAAATTCGGTTTATAATTACATTTTTTAGTATCTTTACCGTGTGTTTAGTATGTTTACTGTGTTTGTTATGTTTTCCGCTTAGTGCACAATAGTGGCATGAAGTTCTCTCAGTAAGTCTTAATATGCTAGTTTCTTATTTCCTGGCAGCTTCCTTTAAATAACATGTTTGAAAGGCTACTCTATTTAAAAGGTCTTGAATAAGTTTATATGGTTGTCAGTTAAGGTGAAATGAAAACAGAAGTCATTTATCAGTAACAGGCTTTTTTTTTCATATTTTATTTTATTATTATTTTTTTTTTTTGTACTTTACAATATTGTATTGGTTTTGCCATACATCAACATGAATCCGCCACGGGTGTACACGTGTTCCCAATCCTGAACCACCCTCCCACCTCCCTCCCCATACCATCTCTCTGGGTCATCCCCATGCACCAGCCCCAAGCATCCTGTATCCTGCATCGAACCTAGACTGGCGATTCATTTCTTATATGATATTATACATGTTTCAATGCCTTCTCCCAAATCATCCCACCCTCTCCCTCTCCCACAGAGTCTAAAAGACTGTTGTATACTTCTATGTCTCTTTTGCTGTCTCTCATACAGGGTTATCGTTACCTTCTTTCTAAATTCCATATATATGTGTTAGTATACTGTATTGGTGTTTTTCTTTCCAGCTTACTTCACTCTGTATCATAGGCTCCAGTTTCATCCACCTCATTAGAACTGATTCAAATGTATTCTTTTCAATGGCTGAGTAATACTCTTATTGTGTATATGCACCACAGCTTTCTTATCCATTCATCTGCTGATGGACATCTAGGTTGTTTCCATGTCCTGGCAATTATAAACAGTGCTGCAATGAACATTGGGGTACACGTGTCTCTTTCAATTCTGGTTTCCTCGGTGTGTATGCCCAGCAGTGGCATTTTTTTTTTTTCTTCAAGTAATGGTCTTCAAGATCAGTACCAGCCTCATGGGTTTGTGAACTGTGCAGTCAGTCACACAGGGCCTTGCTCTTAAACGGGCCCCTTACTTAGTTGGACCATGTACTTAGTTTAATGCTCTGCTGTCACTATCTTGAAATTGTTAATATTTTTTTTTTAACAAAAAGCTTTACATTTTCATTTTGTACTGTCCCTTTCCCCTAGATTGATTATATCTCAAATGACCTGACCAACATTTTGACATAATTCAGGCCAGAGTTCAGTCAGCCTACTTAGAGTGAGCAGAAGTTAAAGATAAGAGATAAGGCAAAAAGCAAATGCAGGTCTTCTGAGAATAGTCAGATTGTATGAAATAAGATCAAACAAAAATTCGTATTCCTTACAATGACCCCTAAGATTCTAAGACCCTACCTGCTTCTTTGACTTCATTTTTCTCTCCCCATCCACCATGATACCGCCACACTCTTTTTGTTCTGTAAACACTCCAAACTATCTGCTGCTTTGATACTGTGCTCCACCTGAAATACTGGGTCCCTAACTTCTCCTGGCTCATCTATAATGTGGATTTTAGCTGGAATTTAAATTAACTCTCTCTGTCTAGTCACATATGATCTGTTACCATTCAGTATCTGAAACTAGCTCATTTTGTTTCCATTTTTATTATCTCCCAATGAAACATGTATATGCCATTAAAGCAGAGGCCTTGGCTTGTTAGACATACTATAATAAGCATTTAGCACAAAGGGGTACATACGATAGCATTGCTTACCAAGCAGAGGGCAGTCAGTCTCAGTAAACTTGTGTGAACAGTAAGCTGTTGGTCTATTGATCTCCTTTCAAGAAGCCTAGGACTGCTTCTTTGAAGCAATTATCTGTTGTTTCCCACTGGTTTGGGCTGTGGCTTGCATGTTGCTATCCTTGCAACTCCAAGACAAATGAGTTGCATTGCTGATGGGCTTCAGTTCAGTTTAGTCGCTCAGTCATGTCCGACTCTTTGTGATCCCATGGACTGCAGCATGCCAGGCCTCTCTGTCCATCACCAACTCTCGGAGTTTACTCACACTCATGTCCATTGACCCCACTCCAGTACTCTTGCCTGGAAAATCCCATGGACGGGGGAGCCTGGTGGGCTGCAGTCCATGGGGTCACAGAGGGTCAGACACGACTGAGCGACTTCACTTTGACTTTTCACTTTCATGCATTAGAGAAGGAAATGGCGACCCACTCCAGTGTTCTTGCCTGGAGAATCCCAGGGATGGGGGAGCCTGGTGGGCTGCCGTCTATGGGGTTGCACAGAGTTGGACACGACTGGAGCGACTTAGCAGCAGCAGCAGCAGCATGTCCATTGAATCAGTGATGGCATCCAACCATCTCATCCTCTGTCATCCCCTTCTTCTCCCACCTTCAGTCTTTCCCAGCATCACAGTCTTCAGCTCTTTGCATCAGGTGGCCAAAATATTGGAGTTTCAACTTCAGCATCAGTCCTTCCAATGAATATTCAGGACTGATTTCCTTTAGGATGGACTGGTTGGATCTCCTTGCAGTCCAAGGGACTCTCAAGAGTCTTCTCCAACACCACAGTACAAAAGCATCAATTCTTCAGTGCTCAGCTTCTTTATAGTCCAACTCTCACATCCATACATGACTACTGGGAAAACCATCGGTTTAACTACGTGGACCTTTGTTAGCACAGTAATGTCTCTGCTTTTAAATAAGCTGTCTAGGTTGGTCATAACTTTTCTACCAAGAAGCAAATGTCTTTTAATTTCATGGCTGCAGTCACCATCTGCAGTGATTTTGGAGCCCCCAAAAATAAAGTCTGTCACTGTTTCCATGTTTCCCCATCTACTTGGCATGAAGTGATGGGACCAGATGCCATGATCTTCCTTTTCTGAATGTTGAGCTTTAAGCCAACTTTTTCACTCTCCTCTTTCACTTTCGCTCAGGGGTCGCTGAGGGTCGGACATGACTGAACGATTTCGCTTTTGCTCGCTTTCACTTTCATCAAGAGGCTCTTTAGTTCTTCTTCGCTTTCTGCATAAGGGTGGGGTCATCTGCATATCTGAGGTTATTGGTATTTCTCCCAGCAGTCTTGATTCCAGGTTCTGCTTCATCCAGCCCAGTGATTCTCATGATGTACTCTGCATATAAGTTAAATAAGCAGGGTAACAATATACTGCCTTGCTGCTGCTGCTAAGTTGCTTCAGTCATGTCTGACTCTGTGAGACCCCACAGATAGCAGCCCAACAGGCTCCCCCGTCCCTGAGATTCTCCAGGCAAGAACACTGGAGTGGGTTGCCATTTCCTTCAATGCGTGATAGTGAAAAGTGAGTGAAGTCAGTCACTCAGTCGTGTCCGACTCTTAGCGACCCCAAGGACTGCAGCCTACCAGTCTCCTCCAGCCATGAGATTTTCCAGGCAAGAGTACTGGAGTGGGGTGCCATTGCCTTCTCCAATATGGCCTTGACATACTCCTTTCCCGATTTAGAGCCAGTCTGTTGTTCCATGTCCAGTTCTAACTGTTGCTTCCTGGCCTACATACAGGTTTCTCAGGAGGCAGGTCAGATGGCCTGGTATTCCCATCTCTTGAAGAATTTTCCATAGTTTATTGTGATCCACACAGTCAAAGGCTTTGCATAGTCAGTAAAACTGAAATAGATGTTTTTCTGGAACTCTCTTCCTTTTCTGATGATCCAGTGGATGTTCACAATTTGATCTCTGATTCCTCTGCCTTTTCTGAATCCAGCTTGAACATCTGGAAGTTCACGGTTCATGTACTGTTGAAGCTTGGCTTGGAGAGTTTTGAGCATTACCTTACTAGCATGTGAGATGAGTGCAATTGTGCAGTAGTTTGAGCATTCTTTGGCATTGCCTTTCTTTGGGATTGGAATGAAAACTGACCTTTTCCCATCCTGTGGCCACTGCTGAGTTTTCCAAATTTGTTGGCATATTGAGTGCAGCACTTTCACAGCATCATCTTTCAGGATTTGGAATAGCTCAACTGGAATGCCATCACCTCCATTAGTTTTGTTCTAGTGATGCTTCCAAGGCCCACTTCACATTTCAGGATGTCTGGCTCTAGGTGAGTGATCACACCATTGTGGTTATCTGGGTCATGAAGATCTTTTTTGTACAGTTCTTTTGTGTATTCTTACCACCTCTTCTTAATATATTCTGCTTCTGTTAGGTCCATACCATTTCTGTCCTTTATTGTGCCCATCTTTGCATGAAAAGTTCCCTTGGTATCTCTAATTTTCTTAAAGAAATCTCTAGTCTTTCCCATTCTGTTGTTTTTCTCTGTATCCGCATTGATCACTGAGGAAGGCTTTCTTATGTCTCCTTACTAATCATTGGAACTCTGCATTCAAATGGATGCTTAGATTCTGGAAAATCTAAGAAAAGAATGAAGCACCTAGGGGAATATTGCCTTTGGGTAGAAAATAAAAGGAGATAGTAAAATAACCCTTTGATCAATCATTTGTATCTTGATTTCGAGAAACTTTTCTGACATTTTAAAAAGATCAGTTAGTCTACCCAAGGGAAGGGAGTCCTTCCTGGTCTCTACCAGTGTTCTTAAAGTACCTTGTTGTTGTGCACTGGCTAAGTGAAGTGAAGTGAAGTCGCTCAGTCGTGTCCAGCTCTTTGTGACCCCATGAATGCAGCCTACCAGGCTCCTCCATCCATGGGATTTTCCAGGCAAGAACTGTAGAGTGGGTAGCCATTTCCTTCTCCAGGGGAACTTCCCAACCTAGGGATCAAACCCGGGTCTCCCGCATTGTCGGCAGACACTTTACCGTCTGAGCCACAAGGGAAGCAGTGGCTAAGTCATGTCTAACTCTTTGAGACTCCAGCATGAACTGTAGCATGCCAGGCTTCCCTGTCCTTCATGACCTCATGGAGTTTGCTCAAACTCATGTCCATTGAGTTGGTGATGCCATCCAACTATCTCATTCTCTGTCGCTTCTTTCTCCTCTTGCCCTCAATCTTTCCCTGCATCAGGGTCTTTTCCAATGAGTTGGCTCTTCACATCAGGTGGCCAAAGATTGGAGTTTCAGCATCAGTCCTGCCAATGAATATTCAGGGTTGATTTCCTTTAGGATTGATTGCTTTGCTCTCCATGCTGTCTAAGAGACTCTTAAGAATCTTCTCCAACCCCACAGTACAAAAGCATCAGTTCTTCCTGTTCCAACTCTCACATCCATACATGACTGCTTGAAAAATTGTAGCTTTGACTAGATGAACTTTTGTCAGCAAAATATTGTCTCTGCTTTTAACATGCTGTCTAGGTTTGTCATAGCTTTCCTTCCAAGGAGCAAGCTAATTTCATGCCAGGAGTCACCATCCACAGTGATTTTGGAGCCCAAGAAAGTAAGGTCTGTCTCTATTTCCATTTTTTTTTTTCCCCGCCTATTTGCCATGAAGTGATGAGACTGGATGCCATGTTCTTCATTTTTTGAATGTTGAGTTTTAAGTCATCTTTTTCACTCTTCTCTTTCACATTCATCAGGAGGCTCTTTAGTTCCTCTTCACTTTTTGCCATTTGGGTGGTGTCATCTGCATATCTGAGGTTGTTGATTTCTCCAGGCAATCTTTTTTTTTTTAAGTTATAATTGTTTAATTTTTGTTATATTATGATGCTATTGTCATGAATCACACATTCTTTTTTTTATTTTTTAATTAAGGATAATTACTTTACAGAATTTTTTGGTTTTCTGTCATACATCAACAAGAATCAGCCACAGGTACACCCATGTTCCCTCCCTCCCATCTTCTTCCCCATCCCAACCTTCAGCCTGTCACCAAGCCCCAGTTTGAGTTTCCTGAGTCATACACCAAATTCCCATTGGCTGTCCGTTTTACATATGGTATTGTAAATTTCTATGTTACTCTCTCCATACATTTCCCCTTCTCCCTCCTCTCCCCCCGACCCCCGCATGTCCATAGCTCTGTTCTCTATGTCTGTTTCTTCTTGGCTGCCCTGAAAATAACTTCATCAGTGCCATCTCTTTTGTTCAGTTCAGTCTCTCAGTCACGTCCGACTCAGCTGTGTTGCGACCCAGTAGACCACATCGCGCCAGGCCTCCCTGTCCATCACCAACTCATGGAGGTTACTCACACTCATGTCCATCAGTTGGTGATGCCACCCAACCATCTCATCCTCTGTCGTCCCCTTCTCCTCCTGCCCTCAGTCTTTCCCAGCATCAGGGTCTTTTCAAGTGAGTCAGATCTTTATATCGGTGGCCAAAGTATTGGAGTTTCAGCTTCAAAATCAGTCCTTCCAATGAACATTAAGCACTGATCTCCTTTAGGACGGACTGGTTGGACCGTCTTGCACTCAGGGACTCTCAAGAATCTTCTCCAACACCACAGTTCAAAAGCATCAATTCTTTGGTGCTCAGCTTTCATTATAGTCCAACTCTCACATCCATACATGACCACTGGAAAAACCATAGCCTTGACTAGATGGACGTTTGTTGGGAAAGTAATGTCTCTGCTTTTTAATTTGCTGTCTAGGTTGGTCATAACTTTCCTTCCAAGGAGTATGTGTCTTTTAATTTCATGGCTGCAGTCACCATCTGCAGTGATTTTGGAGCCCCCCCAAAATACAGTCTGTCACTGTTTCCACTGTTTTCCCATCTATTTGTCATGAAGTAATGGGACCAGATGTCATGATCTTAATTTTCTGAATGTTGAGCTTCAACCAACTTTTCACTCTTCTCTTTCACTCTCATCAAGAGGCTCTTTAGCTCCTTTTCACTTTCTGCCATAAGGGTGGTATCATCTGCATATCTGAGGTTATTGATATTTCTCCCTGCAGTCTTGATTCCAGCTTGTGCTTCATGCAGCCCAGCATTTCTCATGATGTACTCTGCATATAAGTTAAATAAGCAGGGTGACAATATGCAGCCTTGACATACTCCTTTCCTGATTTGGGACCAGTCTGTTGTTCCATGTCTTGTTCTAACTGTTGCTTCCCACCTGCATACAGATTTCACAAGAGGCAGGTCAGGTGGTCTGGTATTCCCATCTCTTTCAGAATTTTCCACAGTTTATTGTGATCCAAATAGTCAAACGCTTTGGCATAGTCAATAAAGCAGAAAGATGTTTTTCTGGAACTCTCTTGCTTTTTCCATGATCCAGCGGATGTTGGCAATTTGATCTCTGGTTCCTCTGCCTTTTCTAAAACCAGCTTGAACATCTGGAAGTTCACCATTCACATATTGTTGAAGCCTGGCTTGGAGAATTTTGAGCATTACTTCACTATCGTGTGAGATTAGTGCAGTTGTGAGGTAGTGTAAGCATTCTTTGGCATTGCCTTTCTTTGGGATTGAAATGAGAACTGACCTTTTCCAGTCCTGTGGCCACTGCTGAGTTTTCCAAATTTGCTGGCATATTGAGTGCAGCACAGCATCATCTTTTAGGTTTTGAAATAGCTCAACTGGAATTCCCCACCTCCACTAGCTTTGTTTGTAGTGATGCTTCCTAAGGCCCACTTGACTTCACATTCCAGGATGTCTAGCTCTAGATGAGTGATCACATCATCATCATGATTACCTTGGTGGTGAAGATCTTTTTTGTACAGAGTTGACTCATTGGAAAAGACTCTGATGCTGGGAGGGATTGGGGGCAGGAGGAGAAGGGGACGACCGAGGATGAGATGGCTGGATCACGGACTCGATGGACATGAGTCTGAGTGAACTCCGGGAGTTGGTGATGGACAGGAGGCCTGGCGTGCTGCGATTCATGGGGTCGCAACGAGGCGGACACGACTGAGCGACTGAACTGAACTGAACTGAATGTGTATTCTTGCCACTTCTTCTTAATATCTTCTGCTTCTGTTAAATCCTTACCATTTCTGTCCTTTGTTGTGCCCATCTTTGCATGAAATATTCCCTTGGCGTGTCTAATCATCTTGAAGAGATCTCTAGTCTTTCCCATTGTATTGTTCTCCTCTATTTCTTTGTACTGAGCACTGAGGAAGGCTTTCTTATCTCTCCTTGCTATTCTTTGGAACTCTGCATTCAAATGGGTATATCTTTCCTTTTCTCCTTTGCTTTTTGTTTCATTTCTTTTCACAGCTATTTGTAAAGCCTCCTCAGGCAGCCATTGTGCTTTTTTGCATTTCTTTTTCTTGGGGATTGTCTTGATCCCTGCCTCCTGTACAATGTCACAAACCTCCATCCATAGTTCATCAGGCACTCTGTCTATCAGATCTAGTCCCTTAAATCTATTTTTTACTTCCATTGCATAATCATAAGGGATTTGATTTAGGTCATACCTGAATGGTCTAGTAGTTTTCTCCACTTTCTTCAGTATAAGTCTGAATTTGGCAATAAGGAGTTCATGATCTGAGCCACAGTCAGCTCCCAGTCATGTTTGTGCTGAAATTGTATAGAGCTTCTCCATCTTTGGCCATCTCTTTAGATTCCATATATATGTGTCAGTATGTGATATGTATATTTC
The DNA here is from genome assembly GCA_006408695.1 of Aepyceros melampus. Classification (NCBI taxonomy): domain Eukaryota; kingdom Metazoa; phylum Chordata; class Mammalia; order Artiodactyla; family Bovidae; genus Aepyceros; species Aepyceros melampus. Next base: position 282,060 of record SJXQ01012258.1, read on the forward strand.
TCTTTCTGACTTATTCACCTGTTTGATAGACAGTAGGTTGTAATCTGAATTCCTTTTATTTATTTTTCTTCTCTTATTGCCCGAGCTAGGACTTCCAAAACTATGTTGAATAATAGTGGTGAGAGTGGATACCCTTGTCTTGTTCCTGTTCTTTAGAGGAATGCTTTCCATTTTTCACCATTGAGAATAATTTTTGCTGTGGGCTTTTCATATGTAGCCTTTACTCTGTTGAGGTAGGTTCTTTCTGTGCCTATTTTTTGAAGTGTTTTTATCATAAATGGTGCGGAATTTTGTCCAAGGTTTTTCTGCATCTTTTGAGATGATCATATGGTTTTTATCTTTCAATTTGTTAATATGGTGTATCACTTTGATTGATTTGCATATATTGAGGAATCCTTGCATCCCTGGAATAAACCCGACTTGATCACTGTGGATGAGCTTTTTAATGTATTATTGAATTCTGTTTGCTAGAATTTTGTTGAGGACTTTTGAGTGATATTGGCCTGTAATTTCCTTTTTTTGCTGTTGTCTTGGCCTGGTTTTGGTATCAGAGTGATTGTGGCTTCTTAGAATGAGTTTGCAAGTGTTTCTTTCTCTGCAATTTTTTGGAAGAGTTTCAGACAACTAGGCATTCACTCTTCTCTAAATGTTTGATGGAATTCCCCTGTGAACCTATCTGGTCCTGGGCTTTTGTATTTTGGGAGAGTTGTGATCTCTGTTTCAACTTCAGTGTTTGTAATTGGGTTGTTCATAATTTCTTTTCCTTCCTGTTCACTCTTCAGAGTTTGACCTTTTCTAAGAATCTGTTCATTTCCTCTAGGTTGTCCATTTTATTAGCATATGGTTGCTCATAATGTTCTCTTACGATCCTGTGATTTCTGTGTTTTCTGTTGTATCGTCTCCTTTTTCATTTCTAATTTTGTTGATTTGATTTTTCTCCCTTTTTTTCCTGATGAGTCTGGCTAGTGGTTTGTCAGTTTTGTTTGTCTTCTCAAAGAACCAGCTTTTATGTTTATTAATATTCACTATTGTTTCTTTCATTTCTTTTTCATATATTTCCTCTCTGATCTTTATGATTTCTTTCCTTCTGCTGTTTTTGGGATGTTTTTGTTGTTCTTTCTCCAGCTGCTTTAGTTGTAGAGTTAGGTTGTCTATTCGATGCTTTTCTTATTTCTTGAGGTATGATTGTATTGCTATAAACTTCCCTCTTAGAACTGCTTTTGCTGCATCTCATAGGTTTGGGGTCGTCATGTTTTCATTGTCATTTGTTTCTAAGAATCTTTTGATTTCTTTTCTTACTTCTCATTATCTTCTTCGTTATTTAGTAATGTATTATTCAATCTCCTTGAGTTTGTGTATTTTGCAGGTTTTTTCCTCCCTGTAGTTGATATCTAGTCTCATAGCATTGTGATCAGAGAAGATACTTGATACAATTTCAATTTTCTTAAATTTACTGAGGTTTGATTTGTGGCCCAAGATGTGGTCTGTCCTGGAGAATGTTCCGTGTGCACTTGAGTAGAAAGTATATTCTGCATTTGGATGGAAAGTACTGAAGATATCAGTTAGGTTCATTTGGTCTAATATTTCATTTAAGGTTTGTATTTCCTTATTGATTTACTGTTTTGATGATCTGTCCATTGGTATAAGTGGGGTGTTAAAGTCCCCTACTGTTACTCTGTTGCTGTCCATTTCCCCTCTTATGCCTGTTACTGATTGCCTTAGGTATTGAGGTACGCCTATGGGTGCATCAGTTCAGTTCAGTTCAGTCGCTCAGTCGTGTCTGACTCTTTCTTTGTGACCCCATGAATAGCAGCACGCCAGGCCTCCCTGTCCATCACCAGCTCCCGGAGTTCACTCAGACTTACGTCCATCGAGTCAGTGATGCCATCCAGCCATCTCATCCTCTGTTGTCCCCTTCTCCTCCTGCCCCCAATCCCTCCCAGCATCAGAGCCTTTTCCAATGAGTCAACTGTTTGCATGAGGTGGCCAAAGTACTGAAGTTTCAGCATTAGTATCAGTCCTTCTAATGAACACCCAGGACTGATCTCCTTTAGGATGGACTGGCTGGATCTCCTTGCAGTCCAAGGGACTCTCAAGAGTCTTCTCCAACACCACAGTTCAAAAGCATCAATGGGTGCATAAATATTTACAATTGTTATGTCTTCTTTGTGGATTGATCCCTTGATCATTATGTAGTGTCCTTCTTTGTCTCTTATAATATTCTTTAAAGTCTATTTTGTCTGAAATAAGGATTGCCACTCAGCTTTCTTTTGGTTTCCATTCACATGGAATATCTTTTTCCATCCTTTTACTTTCAATCTGTATTGTCTTTAGGTCTGAAGTGGGTCTCCTGTAAGCAGCATATATATGAGTCTTATTTTTTTATCCATTCAGTCAATCTGTATCTTTTGGTTGGTGCATTTAATCGATTTACATTTGAGGTAATTATTGATACATATGTTCCTATTGGCATTTTCTTGATTGTTTTGGGTTTGTTTTTGTAGGTCTTTCCTTTCTCTTATGTTTACTGGCTGTGTAAGTCCCTTTAGTATTTGTTGCAAGACTGATTTGGTGGTACTGAATTCTCTTAACTTCTTGTCTGTAAAGCTTTTGAATTCTCCATAAATTTTAAATGAGATCTTTACCATCTGCCAGCAATCTTGATTCCAGCTTGTGATTCATCCAGACCAGTATTTCACATGATGTACCCTGCATATAAGTTAAACAACCCTAGGATTATATAAATAGCTAATGGGAGAAGGATATGGCACCCCACTCCAGTACTCTTGCATGGAAAATCCCATGGACAGAGGAGCCTGGTAGGCTGCAGTCCATGGGGTCGCTGAGGGTCAGACACGACTGAGCGACTTCACTTTCACTTTTCACTTTAATGCACTGGATAAGGTAATGGCAACCCACTCCAGTGTTCTTGCCTGGAGAATCCCAGGGACGGAGGAGCCTGGTGGGCTGCCGACTATGGGGTCACACAGAGCCGACATGACTGAAGTGACTTAGCAGTAGCAATGCTATCTCAAAGAATTTCTGCTGTCAGTTGTACAAAGAATTGTCACAATTTCTAAATGCTGTTATTTCATTGTGGGTGTGTGTGTGATGACACACATAATGCTGAGTCTATAGGTCTAACTTTACAACAAGGAATGTTTACATTTTTAACATTAGTTGAGTGAATTATGTGTGCTCACTTGTGTCTGACTCTCTGTGGCCTTGACTGTAGCTCACTGGCCTCTGTCCGTGGAAATTTCCAGGGAAGAAATGCTGGAATGGGTTAATTTGTAGGGTCAAAAAAATAACCTTTAAAGGTATAAATGATCTTGTTATTCTATATAGAGGAAACTAGGGGGCAGAGTAGGTAGGTGCTGCTCAAAGTCACATGCTCCTAGGCAGCAAAAATAGAACTTAAACTTGTATGTTTTAACTTTTGGTCCAGTCTTTCTCCAATGCACTGCATTTCTAAACAGAATCAGTGGCAAGAAGAATCCCACATTTCTTTTTAAAGAGACTGTTAATTTCAGACTGTTGGTATTATGAGTCTCTTTGACTAGTCATTTCTTTTGAAATTATAGCAGAAAAAGATATGTTTTATTTATTTATGTGTGTATGTACTGAGTCATGTCCAAATCTTTGTGACCCAACGGACTGCAGCCCATGAGGCTCCTCTGCCCATGGCAAAGATTACCAGAGTGGGTTGCCATTTCCTCCTTTAGGGGATCTTCCTGACCCAGGGATTGAACCTGAATCTTTTATCTCCTGCATTGGCAGGCAGATTCTTTACCACTAGTGCCACTGGGAAAGCCCTTATTTATTCGTATTTATTTTTACTACTTGCCAAGTTGCTTACAACATAGTAAACATAAGATATTATTTAAAGGATATAGCAAATTTTCTTTAGCAAACACCAAATCTATGTTATTTTCTCTTTCAGCTTTAAAATTTGCTGGTATTTTAACAAATGTAAATAAAAGAATGAGTTAAAAGGAAAATGACTTTAAAGAGAGATAGCTAGAAGAAGCCTATCTTGAATACTAGACACTAAACCTAATAACTAATTTTTAAAATATTTTTCTTTATTATCAAAATAATACAGCAAAATATATATTTATAATTTAAAGAAGAAACTTAAAAATAGCTGACTTTAAAAATAAACTTATCAGTTATTATTATTTACGTTTTAGTTATATTTTGCCATAAATGTGATTTTAAATGCTGAAATTATTCTGTCCAGTCTGTTTTTAGACAGCTATTGTTTTTCACCTAATAGTGTATTGGGAACTTCTTTCCAAGCTAACAAACCAGAAGAATGGATCTGCATGATCATTTTTGATGATTATGTAGTATTCTTGTGTGTGGGATATTCTAAATTATTTAACCAATTATAAGTTTTTACATTTTTAGGTGGTTTCTGATGTTTTGTCATTATTAACTAGTCTATGATGATATTCATGAGCTGTTATATTTTTGCATGCTTCCTAGATCAGCACTTGCCATCTGTAGACTTTTAAAGAGACTCAGTGTCTTGCTTTCATAGACAAATCCTGGATTTCCTACCATTACTAATATCCTGTTTCCCCAAATGCCCTCATTAAGATGTTTCTTCTTTCTCACTTTTCCTAATCCTTTTTTTCCTTATTGTTCATAATTGTTCTTTAAATGTGCTAAATTTTTGCTTTTGAGGTATATTTTACAAGTACTAAAATCCACACTTACCTAACTTTCTTAGATGTTTTTTGAGTATATTCTTTTTTTAAAATTGGAGAATGATTCCTTTACAACATTGTATTGGTTTCTGCCATACAGCAATGCAAGACTTCTAATTAATTAGTTGTCTATAAGTTGTATGTGTACATGTATTGAAGTGCTAAATAAGGTGCACTTGGATATAAATCCGCATATTGCAGTTACACAGTTTTCAACTAAAATCTCACATATTAATTGTGCCTGTTATTCCTTCAACTGATTTATTAGCAAAAAGACATTTGGGAATTTCCTAGTTGTCCAGTGGTTAGGACTCCATTCTTTCACTGCCGTGGGTGAGGGTTCAGTTTCCGGTCAAGCTGTGAGGAGAAGTCAGATATGACTTCCCACAACAAGTCAGATATGACTAAAGCAACTTAGCAGCACACATATGAAGATAAGTTTAAAACACTGCAGAAGGTCACAAAAGAAGACTTGAACAAAAGGAAGTGTATACCAAGTTTTTTGACAGGAAAATTCAACATCAAAATACTTCTTCAGTCAGTTTATGAATTTAACATGCATGAGTGTATGCTAAGTTGCTTCAGTCATGTCCAACTCTTTGTGACCTTGTAGACTGTAATTCACCAGGCTCCTCTGTCCATGGGATTCTGCAGGCAAGATCGAACCCACATCTCTAATGTCTCCTGCATTGGCAGGTGGGTTCTTTACCCCTAACGTGATTCCCCAACAATTAGCGTTAAAAAACAAATGATAAGGAGACTTAGATGTTAATGTATAAAAATCACCAAAAATAGCCAGGGAGGCTTGATTGAAAAAGAGCAATAAGGAGAGATTGGTCTTACCAGACATAAAATATAATCTCCATCATTAAAATAAGATAGCATGGTATGTGAATATGTAGACTAACAAATGGGCCAGAATAAAAAGTCAGTACTAGACCTAAATGCTAATGAGATTTGATGTATGATAAAGGTTGCAACTCAAATCATTGGGGAAACAATAGTTTATTTAATAAATGTGGTTGAGACAACTGAGTGATCTTTGGGGGGAAGAAAAGTTGGATCTATCTCTTATTCTGTGAACTAGATGGATTCCAAATGGGTGAAAGATTTTAGAATGAAACTATAAAAGTACTGAAAGAAAATGTGAGGGTTTTTTGTGACTTTGGAGTGGGGAAGGACTTACATTTGACTTAAACCTAAAATCATAAAAGAAAAGATAAATTTAGCCACAAACTTTTGCCTAAACAACAACAGCAAAAATCTGTAACTATGAATGAAATAACCTCATATGCAGATGACACCACCCAAATGGCAGAAAGCGAAGAACTAAAGAGCCTCTTGAAAGTGAAAGAGGAGAGTGAAAAAGTTGACTTAAAGCTCAACATTCAGAAAACGAAGATCATGGCATCTGGTCCCATCACTTCATGGCAAATAGATGGGGAAACAGTGGAAACAGTGACAGACTTTATTTTGGGGGCTCCAAAATCACTGCAGGTGGTGACTGCAGCCATGAAATTAAAAGACACTTGCTCCTTGGAAGAAAAGCTATGACCAACCTAGACAGCATGTTAAAAAGCAGAGATGTTACTTTGCCAACAAAGGTCTGTCTAGTCAAAGCTGTGGTATTTCCAGTGGTCATGTATGGATGTGAGAGTTGGACTATAAAGAAAGCTGAGCGCCGAAGAATTGATGCTTTGAACTGTGGTGTTGGAGAAGACTCTTGAGAGTCCCTTGGACTGCAAGGAGATCCAACAAGTCCATTCTAAAAGAAATCAGTCCTGAATATTCATTGAAAGTACTGATACTGAAGCTGAAACTCTAATACCTTGCCCACCTCACGCGAACAGTTGACTCATTGGAAAAGTCCCTGGTGCTGGGAAAGATTGAAAGTGGGAGGAGAAGGGAATAACCAAGGATGAGATGGTTGAATGGCATCACCGACTCAATGGGCAGGAGTGTGAATAAGCCTGGCATGCTGCAGTCCATAGGGTTGCAGAGTTGCACGTGACTGAGTGACTGAACTGAACTGAGCTGAACTGAAGAACGAAAGGAGGAAGATATGCTTGCAGTTCTTAGTGCAGACAGAGGAATAATCTCCCTAGGATTTAAGAACTAGAAACTCGACAAAGAAAAGATAACAATGAATAAAAAAAACTGGCAAAAGGAATGCAGTTACATAAAAAATTCTGAAACCATAAAGAAATGTTCAGCCTCACTCAGGCTACATTAAGAAACCATTTTCATCAATATGACTGTCAAATCCAAGATATATAGTGTATCATATTGGTGAGAATTTGCAGTAACAGGCAACTGCTGTTGATGTAGCGGTAATTAGTGCAACTCTAATAGAGGGTAGTTTGGCATTTTCTGTCAGATTAGCAGGTGTATAAACTGATTTTTCTAAATTTATCTTACAAATATATTTGTACAGGTGTAATGTGACCGATATATAAAGATTTTATTATAGCATGTTTATAATAGCAAGAAAGTTCAAGCAATCTAAATACCTATCAAAAGGGAATAAATAAATACAGTCATACATAAAATAGAATTAATATGCCATGTAAAATATATGAAAAGAATTCCAAGTTATATATTAAGTTAAAATAAGAAACAGGTTGTATAGTAGTGCATATGGTATGCAAGGCTAACACACACTTGACAGGGCCTGTCCACATCAGAGTCTGTATGACCTATACGCTCTGGGATTTTACAGTCACAGCCTGAACAGCTGGATGTTTTGTGCCTAGTTTTAGCTACTTTCTGTGTCAAAACAAAAGCTAAGAGTTCAGAATATTTATTCCTCCTTGTTTATTGTATCTAAAAGAACCAAAAGGATTCATAGGAAACTGAAATAGTAGATGCCTGACTGTTTGGGAATGGTGTGGAGCTGAATAGGATGGATGTGTCCATGCATGTGTGCTGAGTCGCTTCAGTCATGACCAGCTCTTTGCGACCTCATGGGCTATAGCCAACTGGGCTCCCCCGTCCATGGGATCCTCCAGGCAAGAATACTAGAATGGGTTACTGTGCCCTCCTCCAGGGGATCTTCTCGACCAGGGGACTAAATCCACATCTTACGTCTCCTCCTTTGGCAGGTGAGTTCTTTACCACTAGTGCCACCTGGGAAGCCCATATATTTTGATACATATGGCCTGGATAATTCCACTGGCAGAGGAGACTGGTAGGTTACAATCCATGGGGCTGCAAAGAGACACAACTGAGATTAAACATACATACACACACATATTTCCCCACTGCAGTGTATTAACTTATTTAAAGTTTAAAAATAAAAATATTTCATTATGATTATTTAATCAAGTTAACATTTACCATAATATCTGTTAGATGTGTTTATCCCTTTGCCATTTGTTTTCTTTATTTTTGGTCTAGTAAAAAGAACTAGTTTTAGCAAATACTGAATGTCACATCTCTGAGAAAATAAATTATTAAATCTGTTATTCAGACTTGCATAGTAGCCAGATTTTATCTGATGAGATTTTTAATTATATGGAATAAAACTATTAATGCAGTTGTGGGAGTTATATATCAAAGTAAAACTAATTTGTTTTCTAAAATAGATCCATCTTCTATTTTTCCCCAGCATTCCACTTTCTCTGTTTTTGCTGACCTAACCTTTTTCAGTTATGAGTCACCAAACAAGGAAAACAAAATATTTTCTTTCAAAATATTATTGAAAAAATAGTGTTTTCTTTCTGTGTCATTCATTAATGCTGTGAGTTGGGGTGCTGGAGTGGAGATGTAATATTAAACGAACCCCTATCAATTGAAGGCCTGCTTGCTTGTATAAAGGATGGAACAGGAGGCAAGCAAAGCAGAGGGAAATAAAAGGCATTTTATGATTTTTAAGAATATGACAATGGATACCTTTTCATGTGGAGGCAAAAACTTACAAAACAAAAGCCTGCTGTTTGGATAGATAAGATGAAGTCAATTTCATTATTGTAATGAAGTTTAATTTAGGTTGGTGCAAATGTAATTGCAGTTTTTTCATTGTTGAAATTTGTCATTTGATACTGGAATACATGAAGCACAAGCTGGAATCAAGATTGCTGGGAGAAATATCAATAAGCTCATATATGCAGATAATACCACTCTAATGGCAGAAAGTGAAGAGGAACTAAAGAGCCTCTTGATGAAAGTGAAAGAGGAGAGTGAAAAAGATGACTTAAAACTCAGCATTCAAAAAACAAAAATCATGGCATCTGGTTCCATTACTTCATGGCAAACAGACAGGAAAAAATGAAAACTGTGACAGACTTTATTTTCTTAGGCTCTGAAATCACTGTGGATGGGGATTGCAGCCTTGAAATTAAAAGACATTTCCTGCTTGGAAGAAAAGTTTTTCTTTTCTCTGACAAACCTAGACAGCGTATGACAAAGTAGAGATGTCACTTTGCCAACAAAGGTCCATCTAGTCAAAGCTATGGTTTTTCCAGTAGTCATGTACGAAATGTGAGAGTTGGATCATAAAGAAGGCTGAGTGCTGAAGAATTGATGCCTTTGAACTGTGATGTTGGAGAAGACTCTTGAGAGTCCCTTGGACTGCAAGGAGATCAAACCAGTCAATCCTAAAGGAAATCTATCCTGAATATTCATTGGAAGGACTGATGCTGAAGCTGAAGCTCCAATACTTCGGCCACCTGATGTGAAGAGCCAACTTATTAGGAAAAAAACCCTGATGCTAGGAAAGATTGAGGGCAGGAGGAGGAGGGGGCAACAGAGGAGAAAATGGTTGAAGGGATCATCGACTCAGAGGATATGAATTTGAGCAAACTCCGGGAGATGCTGAAGGACAGGGAAGCCCAGTATACTCTAGTTCATGGGGTTACAAGAGTCAGACATGGCTGAGCTACTGAACAACAACAAATTGTAATATATTCTTAAGTAAATGTGGTTATGTTATACATCATTTTAATACACATTTCTTGCTCTATATTTTTTTGCTAGTGACTTAATTTCTTGCTATTTATTTTATATTTATTTTAGACTACGGAAATGATGTTAGACAAAAAAAAATATGAGCAGTTTTCTTATTAAATTTTACAAATGTATCATAAGGCAGCAGTACCAACTCACAACATCGACAACACATTTGGCCCAGGAACTGCTAACAGAAGTACAGTGCAGTGGTGGTTCAAGAAGTTTTGCAAAGAAGACAAGAATTTTGAAGACGAAGAGTGTAGTGGCTGGCCATTGAAAGTTGGCAGTGACCAACTGAGAGTCATCGTTGAAGCTGATCCTCTTACAGCTACACAAGAAATTGCCAAAGAACTCAACATCGACCAATCTAAGGTCATTGTTGAAGCAAATCCATTTGAGGCAAATTGGAAAGGTGAAAAAACTTGCTAAGTAGGTGCCTCAAAGAGCTGACTACAAATCAAAAACCTTGTCATTTTGAACTGTCATCTTCCTTTTCTCTGTGCAACTACAGTGAACCATTTTCCAATGGGATTGTGACGTGTAACGAAAAGTGAATAGTATACAACAATTGGCAGTGACCAGCTCAGTGGATGGACCGAGAAGAAGCTCTAAAGTACTTCCCAAAACCAGACTTACACCAAACAAAGGTCAGGGCCACAATTTGTTGGTCTGCTGCCTGTCTGATCCATAACACCATTCTGAATTCCCATGAAACCATTGCATCTGAGATGTAAGCTCAGCAAATTGATGAAATGCACCAAAAACTGCAAGGCCTGCAGCAGCTTTGATCAATAGAAAGGGCCCAGTTCTGCACACCACCACCCAACCACGCATTGCACACCAACACTTCAAAAGTTGAACGAATTGGATTATAAAATTTTGCCTCATCTACCATATTCACCTGACCTCTTGCCAACTGATCACCACTTCTTCAAGCATCTGAATGTTTTGCAGGCAAAACATTTCCACAACCAGCAGGATGCAGAAAATGCTTTCCAAGAGTTTATTGAATCCCACAGCATGAATCTGTAAACTACAGGAATAAACAAACTTGTTTCTTATTGGCAAAAATGGGTTGATTGTAATGGTTCCTGTTTTGATTAATAAATATGTGTTTGAACCTAGTTATAAGGATTTGAAATTCACAGTCCAAAACCGCGATTACTTTTGTAACAACCTAACATCATTTTCGGGAGAAGGCAATGGCACCGCACTCCAGTACTCTTGCCTGGAAAATCCCATGGACAGAGGAGCCTGGTAGGCTGCAGTCCATGGGATCGCGAAGAGTCGGGCATGACTGAGTGACTTCACTTTCACTTTGCACTTTCATGCATTGGAGAAGGAAATGGCAACCCACTCCAGTGTTCTTGCCTGGAGAATCCCAGGGACGGGGGAGCCTGGTGGGCTGCCGTCTATGGAGACACACAGAGTCTGACACGACTGAAGCGACTTAGCAGCAGCAGCAACATCATTTTCATAAAAGAGAAATAGCATATCACTACATTAACACTTTTTTCCTACTTTATTGGAGGATGACAGTTTTCCACATTAATTAATTTTCCAGTGTGCTATAGTGAAAAAAGCTTGCGTTTGAAGCCAGGTAGAACTGGATTCAAATTCTGCTTTACAGCTATTTAGGATTGTGGTCATAGACAAGTCACATAGTTTCTCCATTAACTGATTTTTTTTTTTAATGTAAAATGGGTGCATATTACCTGTCTTCTGGTGCTCCTCAGAGGGTAAAATGCTCTAGTAGCGTGCCTGGCTGTATTGATGTTGCGTGATGACTCCTCCGAGTCCCCAGCTCCCAGTGCATACCAGTGTCAGAGCACTCAGCACCCTCCTGATGTCTGTTCGTTTGTTATCTCTAGGGATAGACCCTTTGCCTTTTTTTTACCTCCAGCACTTAAGACAATGTCAGGTATGTTAGGTGAATGAAATAATTTAAAAATTGAAATTTTGTTTTAATACTTAAAAGTGGTAAAAAGTTCAAGTGACACTATATGGAATCTATTATAGAATTTAACAATGACGTATCCATTATGCTTGGATATCCATGATTCAGGGACTCAGTGCCCTGTTAAGACAAATCACTACCAGATCTTACTTGCTTTGGTAACACTGAAGAGGGCTCAGTTTTTTACATCTCCCTTAATCCTCCTGGAAACCCTTTGAGCTAGGTGTTAGTGTCCTTACCTTAATATGAAGCGATGCCAGAAGTTAGGTAACTTTCTAGGACTGTATGGCTACCATTTAGCAGTATTGCCATTTGATCTCTGCTTTTTTTTTTTTTTTTAACTTAAATCTAATGTATTTTCCATGGTATTAAGTAAGGTAAATACATTTGAAATACTTAGCATAGTGTGTGACGCATGATGCCAAATGGTAGTTCCTACTATTATTGTAATATCAAAACTTCATCACTGAAGGGTTGGGAATCTTCTCCAAACATGTATTAATAAAGCAGTCTCCAATGTATTTATGAAAACTTACTTATAGAATTGAACCCTCTGAGGATACAGCTATCTTAGTCTTGTGGACTGATGTAGCAGTCTACAAGACTGCTTGACTTGGGTCATAACTCTGTCAAGCCCTAGGATTTTATGCTCTTCCCTCAAGTTCCCCCTCCTTCCTCCGTGGGATATCGTGTAAATTTCCTGCTTCCTGGCCATTGGACTCTTGCTGCTGACAGCAGTGTTGCTTGGTGGCTTCCCTTTCCTGCTGCTGTTGATGCGCATGCTCCCACAGTTTCTGTTGCTTGCTACCACAGGGGCTGTGAAAGTTGAAGCAGGATTTTAACACCCAGGCCAGTGATATAACACTGTGTTAGGATCCCAGAAGGTAGTTGGTGCTTCTTCAGAGTATGTTTAATTTATTGATGGAGAATCTAGGGTTTCTTTCACATAAATAGTTGGAGAAGAGATTTTAATTCTGTACCTCAGTTTCTCTCTGCTTAGAACTATGGGTCCTGAGTCCTGAGCCTCTGTGGGATTCTGCAAGATAGGCTGATCTACAGCTCTAGCTGTTTTTGAGGTCAGAATTTTACCATGAATCAGCTGTGGTGTGCTGAGTTAGTAGTTGCCCTTGGGCTTCTTAGAGGTGTAGATGCCACCTCTGTTTACCCCAATACACCCTACAGATATTACCATTTTCTTTATGTATGCTCAAATTTAAAAGTGTTACAAAACCTTTCCCTAGCTTTCAGCTTCTTCAGTCCTCTTTTTACCAATTATCATCCTACTGTCTATTTTTTGTCTTCCAGAAATTAATTGAAATTTTTCATCTCATGGCTTTTCTTTCACTTTTTTCTTTAACATTATGAGTTTATACTGTTTGTAACCCTTTACTCTTGTATTAGTGGGCACTTAGAGGGGAAGAAGACACATACCTAAGTCACGCTGACGTTCTTAACTGAAAATCAGATTTTTTAAAAAATTTAACTTTACTAAATAGACGGGGAAACAGTGGAAACAGTGTCAGACTTTATTTTTCTGGGCTCCAAAATCACTGCAGATGATGACTGCAGCCATGAAATTAAAAGACGCTTACTTCTTGGAAGAAAAGTTATGACCAACCTAGATAGCATATTCAAAAGCAGAGATATTACTTTGCCGACTAAGGTCCATCTAGTCAAGGCTATGGTTTTTCCAGTAGTCATGTATGGATGTGAGAGTTGGACTGTAAAGAAGGCTGAACGCCAAAGAATTGATGCTTTTGAACTATGGTGTTGGAGAAGACTCTTGAGAGTCCCTTGGACTGCAAGGAGATCCAACCAGTCCATTCTGAAGGAAATCAGCCCTGGGATTTCTTTGGAAGGAATGATTCTGAAGCTGAAACTCCAGTACTTTGGCCACCTCATGCGAAGAGTTGACTCGTTGGAAAAAGACTCTGATGGTGGGAGGGATGGGGGCAGGAGGAGAAGGGAACGACCGAGGATGAGATGGCTGGATGGCATCACTGACTCCATGGGCGTGAGTCTGAGTGAACTCCAGGAGTTGGTGATGGACAGGGAGGCCTGGTGTGCTGCGATTCATGGAGTCACAAAGAGTCGGACATGACTGAGCGACTAAACTGAACTGACTGAACTGAAGGTATTTTTGATTTATAACAGATAGCACATATTTCTACTGAGACAGTTCGGTGCATTTTGATATGTGTATTAAAATCATCACTACTACCTACTGTACCTATGAAGGAACTGACACTTGAGGGAGCCTAGAAGCTCAGATTGGAACCCAGACTTGTCTGATGTCAAGTTTCATGCTGTGAGCTCTGAAGTCTGAGTTCTAGCTGGGAAAACAACAATTGACTATTTCTCATTTGCACAGGGAAAGAACGCAATCTCTGAATCTAGCTGCTGCTGCTAAGTCACATCAGTCGTGTCCGACTGTGCAACCCTATGGACAGCAGCCCATCAGCCTCCTCTATCCACGGGATTCTCAAGGCAAGAATACTGGAGTGGGTTGCCATTTCCTTCTCCACTGAATCTAACTACTCACTTCTTTAATAAGAGGGTTGTGCTAAATGATCCTGATGTCTTTTTCAGCTTCAAGTTTTTGTACTTCATGTGTATTTCCTATGCAGAAGTGGTAAATCTCTGTTCAAACACAGTTTTTTCAATTAAATGAAACTGTGCTGTTCTCTGTAATTTTCAAGTAGAGCTATATAAGACATTAAGAATAGGACATGACTGAGCGACTAAACTGAACTGACTGAACTGAAGGTATTTTTGATTTATAACAGATAGCACATATTTCTACTGAGACAGTTCGGTGCATTTTGATATGTGTATTAAAATCATCACTACTACCTACTGTACCTATGAAGGAACTGACACTTGAGGGAGCCTAGAAGCTCAGATTGGAACCCAGACTTGTCTGATGTCAAGTTTCATGCTGTGAGCTCTGAAGTCTGAGTTCTAGCTGGGAAAACAACAATTGACTATTTCTCATTTGCACAGGGAAAGAACGCAATCTCTGAATCTAGCTGCTGCTGCTAAGTCACATCAGTCGTGTCCGACTGTGCAACCCTATGGACAGCAGCCCATCAGCCTCCTCTATCCACGGGATTCTCAAGGCAAGAATACTGGAGTGGGTTGCCATTTCCTTCTCCACTGAATCTAACTACTCACTTCTTTAATAAGAGGGTTGTGCTAAATGATCCTGATGTCTTTTTCAGCTTCAAGTTTTTGTACTTCATGTGTATTTCCTATGCAGAAGTGGTAAATCTCTGTTCAAACACAGTTTTTTCAATTAAATGAAACTGTGCTGTTCTCTGTAATTTTCAAGTAGAGCTATATAAGACATTAAGAATAGTATTTTTTTTCTTTTTATAGGAAAGCATTTAAGAAGTAATGTAGGATCTGCAGGAAGTCCCTCAAGATAGTTAGGTAAGACAATATGAATTTTTTCAGAGTGTATTCTATAATTATTTTGCAGACAATCTGACTATAAAATTCTTAGCTTTGTGCTCACAAGAGACATTCTGCTCAGTCTTTTTATTATTATGTGGTTTTTAAGCTTAGTAATTGTGGAAGATGCAATAGTTACCAAATACTTAAAACTGTGTTCTTCACTTCTGCTAGAAAATGCAGATTTTTATATAATGATATAGATATAGTCCTGGGAATATCCCTGGCGGCTCAGAGGTTAAAGCGTCTGCCTCCAATGCGGGAGACCCGGGTTCAATCCCTGGGTTGGGAAGACTTCTGGAGAAGGAAATGGCAATCCACTCCAGTATTCTTGCCTGGAGAATCCCATGGACTGAGAAGCCTAGTAGGTTACAGTCCACGGGGTCGCAAAGAGTCGGACACGACTGAGCGACTTCACCTCATAGATATAGTCCTGTAACTCCATCTAGCTGTCTATCTATGGAAATGTCTCTACAGTTCTCAGATATTATCAGCAATGACTAAAATGCCATAGCCTAAAATATATAAAATATATCTATCATCTATACACAGGCACATATTATTTACATGTCAAGTATATATAATGTTTTTATGCAAAGCTGAAATCAAATTTGACTGTTATAAGATATGACATTTTATTTTCTACTCTCCAATCTTAGGAAAAAGAAGAATTTATAGACTCTTCATCAAGATCTTCATTTACGCAGCTGTTAAATCCAAGGCTACAGTTGTGGTGAAACCATGAATAAAAATACATCTTCTGTAGTATCATCCAGTCTACTTGAAAAGTAATTTCTAAATTAAATTTAATATGTTTTGAAGTATCATAGTTTAAAATATGTAGAATATTAATGAATGTTGGGGGAAAGTTTCATACAGCTAACTACCTGTGGTGTAAGATAGGGGTAATAAAAAGGTTGACCAGTAATTACCTTTCATTGTAAATCAAGGTATAGGGTAAATCCTGCATTCTCTTTTAGAATTATTTATAGAGCTGAATTTTTAAACATTTGGTCTGATTTTTTAAATATCAAAAATATTTTGTAATTCCAGTATAACTATAACATAATGTAAAATTAACATTTGCTGAGTAACAAACAAGCTCTAATACCTTAAAACAAGCAAGCATTTATTCTTTGTCATGACTCTGTGAACAGTTCTAGTCTGCACTGGATCCTGTAGGATAGCCTCACTGATGTGTTCTGGGGCCTTGTTTAGAAGGTTGGATGGCTGAGGTCTCTTTCAGCCTAGTCTCCCCTCCTCCAGGCAGCGAGCTCAGGCTTTCTCACGTGGTGCAGAGTGGTTCCCAGCAGCAACACGAGTGGTTTTCAAATGTCTGTTTTCCTCACATTTGCTTATGCACCATTGACTGAAACAATGTAGGTAACAAGTCCAAATTCAAGGTCTAGAGTTACAGACTTTACTTTCTAGTGGAAGGAACAGTAAAGACACATTCTGGGGGCATCCAGACAGAGATGGGAATAATTGGTGGCCATTCTGCAAACATGTGACACACATATAACAAAGTATATTCAGAGAAGGCCTTCTTTCAGTCTTATCCTTCTTTCTGGGCCCTTTCTCCTATAAATACCATCTTTTTTCTTAATTATTTTTCAGTGTTTCTTTTTGAATGAGCAAATACATATCCATGTAAATATATATGTATGTCATATATATGTGTGTATATAATTATATTTTTTCTCAAACGATTGTTTATTCTGTGTAAAGTTCTACTGGACATTAGACATTCTTCTACTCTTGCTTATGTAATAAACGAGTATACACCAGTGTTGACTCAAGTTTTAAGGTCTTTCCTAGAGAATGGTGTCACGTCAGTTAAACTCAGTGTTTCTTTCTCTGATGCCTCCTCCTGGGAGCATTGGGAAGCTCCAGTCTCCTAGGGCCATAAGCCAGGCCCAGCTGTGTTGATGAAGAATTCTGTCCACAGTGCTCCATGCACTGGTACTGAATAGCTTTGCTCTGTGGCAGCACAGAGTTTTATTCAACTTCTTAAGGCAAAATAAAGCTAATGAGAAAGAAGTATATTACTAAGGTAAGATGTTCCAAAACACCCAACATCCCAGGCTCCACTTGCCAGTGCATTCTTAACAAAAATGTAGCGTATTATATATAGTGGTATTTTTTGTTGGTTTTTAAGGGATAATTTTATTTGTTTATTTTTGGCTGTGCTGGGTCCCCGTTGCTGCTTGGGCTTCTCTCTAGCTGCAGAGGACTGGGGCTGCTCTCTGGTTGTGGTGCCTGGGCTTCCTTGTAGAGTGCAGGCTGGATGGTTGTGGAGCACAAGCTTAGTTGCACTGTGGCTTGTAGGATCCTCCTGGGCCAGGGGTTGAACCTGTGTCTCCTGCATCGGCAGATGGATTCTTTGCCACTGAGTCACCAGGAAAGTGAAAGTCCCCTGTCCTGTATGACTCTTTGCTACCCCATGGACTATACAGGCCAGAATACTGGAGTGGGTAGCCTTTCCCTTCAGGGGGTCTTCCCAACCCAGGGATCGAGCCCAGGTCTCCTGCAATGCAGGTGGATTCTTTACCAGCTGAGCCACAAGGGAAGCCTAAGAATACTGGAGTATGTAGCCTATCCCTTCTCCAGCGGATCTTCCCAACCCAGGAATCAAACCAGAGTCTCCTGCAGGTGGATTGCAGGTGGATTCTTTACCAATTGAGCCCTCAGGGAAGCCCTGAGTCACCAGGGAAGTCCTGTATATATGATGTTTTGACCAGGCCTTTTGTAAACTAACGTTATGTCCTGATGGTCACTTCATACGAGTTTATAAAGTTCTTCCTTGTACCTTGTTGTAACTGTATAGTATTCTGTTCTTAATATATCAATATCATAGTTTATTTATCCAGTACCTTACTGATGGACATTTGAATTATTTGCAATTTTTGGTGATTACAAATTATGCCAAATAACTAACCTAGTATACAAGTCATTTTATATTTGTCACCAAATTATCTTTGGGAAAGGTTCACAAAAATGAGTTTGTTAGATTAGAGGGTAAATTGTTGTTGTTGTTTAGTTGCTAAGTCGTGTCTGACTCCTTTGCCACCTCATGGACGCAGGGTCCTCTGTCTATGGGATTTCCCAGACAAGAATTCTGGAGTGCCATTTCCTTCTCCAGGGAATCTTCCTGACCCAGGGATCAAACCCATGTCTCCTGCACTAGCAGGTGGATTCTTTACTACTGAGCCACCAGGAGAGCCCAGAGGGTAAATTAGAGATTACTAAATCCCCATTTCAGAGGTTGTACCATTTTTTATTACCACCACAATGTGCAAGAGCACCTCTTTCCTAAAGCCTTGTCATATATTGTCAAAGTTCTAAATTTACATTGATCTGATTAGGTAAAAAGCAGTATTTCTGCCTGGATTTAGCTTGTAGATTCTCTTACTATATGATTAAATTCGAGCAGCAGAACTATTTTTAATTGCAAAAAAATTCAGTTCAGTTCAGTCGCGCAGTCGTGTCCGACTCTTTGCGACCCCATGAATCGCAGTACGCCAGGCCTCCCTGTCCATCACCAACTCCCGGAGTTCACTCAGACTCACGTCCATTGAGTCTGTGATGCCATCCAGCCATCTCATCCTCGGTCATCCCTTTCTCCTCCTGCCCCCAATCCCTCCCAGCATCAGGGTCTTTTCCAATGAGTCAACTCTTCGCATAAGGTGCCCAAAGTACTGGAGCTTCAGTTTTAGCATCATTCCTTCCAAAGAAATCCCAGGGTTGATCTCCTTCAGAATGGACTGGTTGGATCTCCTTGCAGTCCAAGGGACTCTCAAGAGTCTTCTCCAACACCACAGTTCAAAAGCATCAATTCTTCAGTGCTCAGCCTTCTTCACAGTCCAACTCTCACATCCATACATGACCACAGGAAAAACCATAGCCTTGACTAGACGGACCTTAGTCGGCAAAAAAATTAATGTAAATTCTTAACAAGGAGAGACTTTAAGAAAAACATTATTTAGTTATTTGGCTGTGTTGAGTTAAGGTTGCATCATGTGGGATTTAGTTCCCTGACCAGGGATCAAACCCAGGCCCCCTTAATGGGAACACAGAGTCTTGACCACTGGACTACCAAGGAAGTCCCACAATGAGGGAATTTTAAAGTAAGGTCCTAGCAAGTAAACACTGCTGTGTTAATCATAGATACTCTGTGCTGGGGTTAGAAAAGGAGGAATACTTTACTGAAATAGTAATGTGTGCTGGAGATCGTGTGTACCCCCATTGAGAGGAATTCACATTTAGACAGTTTTAAGAGGTTGTTGGAGGTGCCTGATGAGACCTTTGTCCCTTCCTCCTTCATCTCCTCTGCTTCTAGGCTTCAACTCTTTATTTACTTGCAGCCTAATCTCCTGCCAAGAAAGATTTTGAAATCTGACAGAAGAACATTTTCTGCCTTTTTTCCTAGCTAACTGACTATTACCCTAGTAACCACATAGGCTTTCTCACCCTAGAGTTAAATTCAGTGTAATACAACCATAACGGACATGCTCTAAGTGCTATATAAAGATCAAAATACTCAAAAATAGAGTTTGGTTTTTTAAGTTTTAATTTCTTTCATTATACTTTTTATGATTTAACTTTTGAATACAAGTTCTCATAAAGATAAAGCTAGAATTTCTATGGTAGAAGTTAAATATAAAAAATCTTTTAAAGCTGTAACCTTATGTAAAATGTGAACTAACTCTTTTTAACAGTGGTTTCTGTGATGGCACATTGGAAAACAGCTAGAAGTCCTGTATTCAACATTGGCTTTAATGTACCAGGGAAGCATCGAGGTTGAGGTGCTCTTAGATCTTAGACCTTACTTAGACCATACTTTGGCTCTGGAGCGAGATAGACCAGGCTCACATTGCTGTTCTCCAGCTTTGTAACTTTAGGCCACCAAGTCAACCTGCCCAGATTTGGGTTCTTTTAGAAAAATGAGGGTAATAATATTAGGGATTTTATAAATATTAAATGAATTGAATAACATAATGTGTGAATACTGCTTAGCACAATACCCACTACACCGTAAGTAAGCCCTGAGCTTCATTTCATACTTTACTCAAGTTCTTTTGGACCAGTAAAGTCTGTTCTGACCACTATTCAGAAACACAGCTTGGGGTGGGGGGAGGGTGTACATTTTGCAGAATTCTTTTTAACAGTTCCTTCCTTCCTAATAGCATCACTTTTATGTCCAGCAGAAATCACAGCTGGACCATGTGCTTTGTACAAGGAAAATACTCTTAAAGGATAAACTGAGGTGTTGTTTTGTTGTTTGTTTGTTTTTTTTTGAGATTCAAATGAAGGTTATATTTATTTTGCTTAAATGGCCACAAGCGTGTCTTTTAAAATTCACTTACCCAATTCATTAAAGTGTTTCGTTTTGGAATCCTAAAGTGTAGTGAAAAGTCAGTTAAAAGCAAGTCTCTGCAGTTACCTTTAATAAATCTTTGTTTGTTTAAATATTTTTAGTGTTCTTCTACTCCAAAGAAATAAGCATTATTGCTGTAATTTCTCTTATTGTCTGGTTTGCCAAAAATTTGTTTGGTTTACAGAAAAATTAGATTTGTTTTACAGAAAAATTAGAATTAGGGCTAAGAAAATTCATTTTATTGCCTTTGTATGATCATACTTTTAATAATGTCATTGCTAGTATGTACTAAGTATTTTGAATTATCTAGGTCTAAGAATTTAACAAATAGTTTAAAGAAAAAGTAGGTACCCATCTCTGGGCAGGGTCTCCCTGGTGGACCACCATCTCTAGGCTAATTTATGCATGCTAATTTACTTTATCTTAGGGATCCTGCCTTTCAGATGATTACAGTTACCAAGAAAACAGGCCTTGGTCTGAAGATCCTAGGAGGAATTAACCGGAATGAAGGTCCATTGGTATATATTCAGGAAATCATTCCTGGAGGCGACTGTTATAAGGTAACAATGAAGATAAAATAACCCTTCAGCTAAAAGACAAAACCACTAGTGATAAGGTTTGTTTCATCATCAGTAAATTTTTTATGTTAACTAAATGTCCACTATGACCATTTCTCAGTGAAAGACACAAAGAGAATGGAAGTAGACTTTTACACTCAAGAAGCTTTAACCTAACAAATGCATAAGAAATAAAAATGAATTAAATATGAAAAAGCAGATTTTAAGCTCTAACTAAAGGTTATATATTTTTAATTATATGCTGTTCAAATTTTATCCTAAGTCTGCTGAGAGAAATCATATCTGAAGACATGTTCTCTATTCACTGCTCTGAGTCTGGGTTAAGTTAGATCAGTTAAACTGTGTTCATTTGCCTCTCTTAAATGCAAAACAAAACTAAGCAAATAAAATCTATTGATTTTGAATTTGCAGTAATTCATGATAAGTTTGTTGTCATTTACTAGTTGTCCATATGAGAAATTAGATTTAGAATTAAGGCTAGAAAATATCTTTAAGAATGAGAAATCCTTACTCTTCTCATCACTGTAAGAAATATGTAAATCATGAATTCTTTGCTCTTGTTGCTAGGAAGCTCAGATTCATATTTGAAGCATTTAGTTAACAAATTGGTTACTGTATTTTCATGCTCATTTCTCTTGAATTTCATGTTTTTTCTGTCTTGCTAATGTGATTCTATATTTCTTTTGTTGAAAATTTCCTCCAGTCCTTTTTGGAGAGATGTAGTATATAAAGAATTTAATAAAATATTCTATTAATATCAAGCTATTTAACATGAGAAAGGATCCTCTTACAAAGTTTGTTTATATTGTTGTTCTTATTCTAGTTATTTTTGTTGAATAAATAGTCCTACCCTTACCCCTAGTCCTATCCCAAACACTGTTTAGCAAAAAGTTTGTTTATTCAAGTGGATTTTTTTCCAAGTTAGGGAAAAAAAAAATCAATTTAACCAAAACTTTCAAAGCAATAGATTTAAATTTTCTCGGGCTTGTGGAGATAATACCATGTCTTCCTAATACATTTATCAAGCTGTAAGTGTTATACAATAAGTATAGGATATTGTCTCTGGAGTAGGAAATTGCAACCCACTCTAGTATTCTTGCCTGGAGAATCCCATGGACAGAGGAGCCTGGCAGGCTACAGTCGCGTGGGGTCGCAAAGCGTCAATCAGACATGACTGAGCAACTGAGCATACAAACATAAAATAGGATATTATAATGATATAATTTTGGGCTACTGAATTTAATTTATTAACTAAATAAGAACATACTTAAATGCTAAATTTAAACAAATTCAAACAAAAGACAAAATTTTTCTTTTAAGAATTGAGATATATTACTTTAGTTTTAAAGCTAAAGGATGTGTGTATTCGGTATGGCTAAGCTATTTCTTAGACTATACTTGAAGTAATGCAATAGCTTATGGACCTACCAAGTGATAAGAATTTACTGTTAAAACAAACATCAATTTGTGCTTTTTTCCCCCCATGAAAAATATTTGTACATAAAGTAATAGTAGTGACTAGGTGCTGAGTGACTCGTCTCCTGTCAGCAATCACTGAATAAGAAATTATACCTGTAATATACATTTTCTCTTGCTGATTTTCTGAGAATTCCATTGTTTGAAAGGGCATTAGAAAGCAAAACCATGTAATAAAGTATATTCTATATTTACCACTAGAGAGCAGCATTGCTTTATTAATGTATTTTTACAGTATTTGGTTGTGCCCAAGAAAAGAAAACTGCCAATATAAAGAAGAGTGTAGACAGAGAAGAGAAGTGAGTTTTTAATGCTTACAGTTGCTTTTATCTACTTCCTCAAGATGGAGAAGTACATACATCTTTTGCTCTGAAAAGACAAATTAATTCAATTTTATATAAAAATATTTTAATGAATAATAGAATTTACTTTGTTCTAAATACTCTGTTCTTGCCCAAAAAATCCCATGGACAAAGGAGCCTGGTGGGCTACAGTCTGTGGTATCGCAAAGAGTCAGATATGACTGAGCGACTAAACAACAGCAACAACAAATACTGTGTTAGGCTTGTTAAAACTTCTAATCTGCACAAACTTTCTGCATGTGTATTCACGGAATAGGAAACAGAGGCTCATAGGTTATCTTTAAGTTGGTACACTGAACAACCGTTAATATTTTTTAAATGCATATGAGTGCTTTCACCTGCTGTAATTTTAACATTATATTGTTTCAGAGGTAATAATATAGCCAATCTCAAGCTTATTCCCCCTCATACACGCTTAAAAATATTTTTCCTTTTGGAAGATATGAGATAGAATACTGATTCAGTAACCAAAATGGTCATGTTTCTTTGAAAAAATGTATTCAGAGTTCAAACTTGAAACATCTTGAAATGTTTTTGCTGCTTCAAGTAAGAAAGAAGATTCTTGATTCTCCTAGCTCTAAGAGCTAGAGGTAGCCTATAGGTTGGAACAACTATACTGGGTACTGAGTTAAGGGAAGGATTAAATATGGGAACTCCAAGGCTCTTTTCTCTCCACCAGCCAATTCTGTATCAGTTTGGAGTCCTCAGTGTTCAGTCTTAGAAATTTTGGAGAGTGGGACATTCCTTTGACCTTCATACACACATATCCGATCGCCTGATCCACATTTCCACTTAGATCTCTTCAAGGCATTTCGCATGCAACTTGTCAGAGGCAGGATTTATGATAGTCACATCATACCTTCATCTACCCATTTCTCCCCAAATACACCTTCTGCCAATGTTCCCATTTTCTGTGAATGACACCTTCTAGTTGCACAAAGTCAAAAAACCAGATCTCATCCTAACTACTTCCTCTCCCTTAACACCCATATCTAATTAATTAGTACTTACTGTTGACTGTTTCTAAACAGTTCTTGAATCCATCAGTCTTCTTGATCTTCACTGCCATCACCTTTGTTTAAGTTATCATCAGTTCAATTCAGTTGCTCAGTTGTGTCCGACTCTTTGCAACCCCATAAACTGCAGCATGCCGGGCCTCCTTGTCCATCAGCAACTCCCGGAATTCACTCAAACTCATGTCCATCGAGTCGGTGATGCCATCCAGCCATCTCATCCTCTGTCATCCTGTTCTCCTCCTGACCCCAATCCCTCCCAGCATCAGACTCTTCTCCAATGAGTCACCTCTTCTTATGAGGTGGCCAAAGGATTGCAGTTTCAGCTTTAGCATCAGTCCTTCCAAAGAACACCAGGACTGATCTTCTTTGGAATGGACTAGTTGGATCTCCTTGCAGTCCAAGGGACTCTCAAGAATCTTCTCCAACACCACAGTTCGAAAGCATGGTACCTGAAACATATTAATTACTAAATTAATAACCAATGAATGAGTAATTCTTCAGTCATGTTGCTGAGAATTACTGATTTGCCTGTTTACCATTCGACAGCCACCATCTGGGGTCCACACCAAAGTGCCTTTTCTTCCCAGCTCTTTGTGTCTAATTCTGAATAATCTTTTTTTCTTCTTTCTCTGCTAATACTGTAAGGAGAGCAGGCAGGAATCAGACATTTTTCTTCAAACCAGATTCATTTTATTTACCTGATTCTAGGGTACACACACACACATACAGTCAGCCCTCCATATCCTTAGATTCCAAAGCTATAGGCTCAACCAACCTCAAATTGAAAATATTCGAAAAAGAAAATCCAGAAAATTCCAAAAAGCAAACTTGAATTTGCCATAAAGCAATTATTTACATATCATTTGCATTGTATTAGGTATGATAAGTAATCTAGAGATGATTTAAAGTATACAGGGAGGGTGTACATAGATTTCATGCAACTATTACAGCATTTCATGTGAAGAACTTGAACATCCATGGATTTTGGTATCCAGCACTGAGAAATGACTGTATACGTATGGATACACACCAATATTTATAAAACAGATATATAGATAAGTAATTACAGGTGTATGTACATGCACATGTGTGCTTGCTAAGTTGCTTCAGTCATGTCTGACTCTTTGTGACCGCATGGACTGCAGCCTGCCAGGCTCTTCTGTCCATGAAGACACAGGCACAAATACTGGAATGGGTTGCCATGCCCTGCTCCAGAGGATCTTCCCAATCCAAGGATCAACCTGATATCTTTTATGTCTCCTGTATTGGCAGGCACATTCTTAACCGCTAGTACCACCGGGGAAGGTCTGTACACACACATAGGGGTTTGTGTGTGTACATATGTCTGTATGTATATATTTTGTCTCTAGCATCTCTGAAATTGAAATGGATCTTACAGTAAATGTCATGGTATAACTGGCAGCATATTATTCAGCACTACATAAAATAATGGTATATTTCATAATCAGTATTACAGATCTTAGATGTAATAAATGATAGGATACTGAAAGAGGAACTCCGCAGGTCCGTAGATGCCCAAAGTGCTACTGGAGATCAGTGGAGAAATAACTCGAGAAAGAATGAAGGGATGGAGCCAAGGCAAAAAAAAAATAGCCAGTTGCGGATGTGACTCATGATAGAAGCAAGGTCCGATGCTGTAAAGAGCAATATTGCATAGGAACCTGGAATGTCAGGTCCATGAATCAAGGCAAATTGGAAGTGGTCAAACAAGAGATGGCAAGAGTGTACATCGACATTCTAGGAATCAGCGAACTAAAATGGACTGGAATGGGTGAATTTAACTCAGACGACCATTATATCTACTACTGTGAGCAGGAATCCCTCAGAAGAAATGGAGTAGCCATCATGGTCAACAAAAGAGTCTGAAATGCAGTACTTGGATGCAGTCTCAAAAATGACAGAATGATCTCTGTTCGTCTCCAAGGCAAACCATTCAATATCACAGTTATCCAAGTCTATGCCCCAACCAGTAATGCTGAAGAAACTGAAGTTGAACGGTTCCATGAAGACCTACAAGACCTTTTAGAACTAACCCAAAACACATGTCCTTTTCATTATAGGAGACTGGAATGCAAAGTAGGAAATCAAGAAACACCTGGAGTAACAGGCAAATTTGGCCTTGGAATGTGGAATGAAGCAGGGCAAAGACTAATACAGTTTTGCCAAGAAAATGCACTGGTCATAGCAAACACTCTCTTCCAACAACACAAGAGAAGACGCTACACATGGACATCACCAGATGGTAAACACTGAAATCAGATTGATTATATTCTTTGCAGCCAAAGATAGAGAAGCTCTACTCACTCAACAACAACAACAAAAAAAGAACGGGAGCTGACTGTGGCTCACATCATGAACTCGTTATTGCCAAATTCAGACTTAAACTGAAGAAAGTAGGGAAAACCACTAGACCATTCAGGTATGACCTAAATGCCATGTAAGGTAACATATTTACAGGTTCCAGGGATTAGAATATGGACACCTCTGAGGGCCATTTTCCTGCATACCCTAATGACTTTATATAAACCTCTTCCCTGAATGTTAGCTGTCCTTGGGACTCTGTCTTAAATAGGAATGATGCTATGTGACTTTTGACCCTTAACACTTTTCTACCTGAGCCTCTTGCAATTCTAGTTCTTGGATACTCCCTGTTGAAACTCAGCCACTATGCTGTGAGAAGCTCAAACTGATGGAGATACCATGTGCATATGCTTTGGTGGACAGTCTGAGTGAGCTCTCCCTAATACTCAGTAACAAATACCAGGTATGTAAGTGAGTCTTCTTAAACATCTAACTCCGTCAGACCTTTATATGACTTCAGGCCCAGCTCATGTCTGGCTGTAAGTGTATGAGAGATGCCAAGTGACTCTTCCAGCTGAGCCCAGCAACTGACCAAATATTGAGAGAGAATAAATTTTTGTTTAAGGCCACTAGATTTTGTTTTCAAAACTGCATAACGAGAAAGTCAAGCTGGGATGAGGTTTCCATCCTTTGACAAATCAACTTTGGCCAGGGGTTAAGGTCATTCTATCTGTCAGGTATCTTAACTTCAAAGAGTATAAATTAAATCTGGTTAATTGAAGCGGAGGAAACATTTCTCAGCTGCCTGCTTGGAAATTTCTACGGTTTGGTTTGGTTCCTCACTTTGGAATGTTTTGACAGTTGTCTTCTGGTGCTTTTCAGTCTCACTTCCAACTCAACAGCCCAATTTACAGATGAGATTGGGTGTCTTCTAGAATTGTTAATAAAGACTGGAGAACCAGGCTTGGAGCTATTGACCTAAATAAAGAGGTAAACTGGGGCAAGCTCAAAATTGTCAAAAAAGATGAGTTTATTCAGGAATAGCAGGGGGAAATACAATTCAGGACAGGTAAACCATAATACGCTATAGGTAACATAACTTGGCCTCAAAAATGAGATTCAAAGAGGATGACCTCTGAAGCAAAATGACCCTTGGTATCAGGTGAGGTGCCCACAGCAAGTCCCTTGTGTTTAACACTCCTGTGTGTTACCATCTGCATTTGTTTGGTAAGTCTGTTCTCAGATTCTGAGCTCCCTTGCTTCCTCTCTCTTTTTTAAAAAACATCATTTGTTTGGCTGTGTTGAGTCTTACAGTATGTGAGCTCTTTGCTGCTTTGGCACCTGGGCTTCTCTAGTTGCATCTCGTGGACTCTGGAGCTTGTGGGCTTAGTTGCCTCATGGCCTGTGGATCTTAGTTCCCTGACCAGGGATCGAACCTGCATCGGAAAGTAATTCATAACCACTGGACCACTAGGGAAGTTCCCTTGAACTCTTTTCCTCTGACTTGAGTTTTCTGACATTACTCAGGATCTGTCTGAAGGCTTTATCCTTTTTGATGAGGACTTATTTGTTTTCTTATTGAAGCACACTGGAATTTCAGGATAATTCCTTGGAAATTTTTGAGAGCAGCAATTAAAAACAGTATCAGTGGGTATTAGTAGAGCAAATAAATGCTGTTAGAGCACTTTCACCTCCTTATGAGAGACAAAGACTCCTATGAGAGGATAAGGCCAGATTGACATTAAGTTACCTCAACTATAAGACAATTTTCTTACAACAAGGGGCACATGGTCATGGATCAGACAACCAGGGCAAAGGCCATCCCCAGGAAGGAAAATCAAGGGCATCTTGGAAAAGGCACACTCTAGAACAGAACACAAATCCCGGCTCTGAAAGCACACCCATCAGGCTATTTAGGAATTTTTCTTTTGCTTTCAAAAAAACCTATGACATGTGGGATCCCACTCATTTAAATGCTCTAAGGGTGGCCGTCCTTCAGAGACTTCAGCCAGGTTTATGTTAAAGAATTGTAGCCTCTCTTCACATGCATTTTGGATTAAATGGGTCAGCCTTAGTAAAGATAATTAGAAATTAAAGAGCTGTTATGAGGAATTCTCGATCTCTCCAGACTTGTTTTTCTCCCAGACTGAATTAGAAGATTGTGGCAATAGAACTAAACAAACTGAATGAGATAGGTGTTTTAATTGGTACCTGCTGCTGCTGCTGCTGCTAAGTCGCTTCAGTTGTGTCCGACTCTGTGTGACCCCATAGATCGCAGCCCACCAGGCTCCCCCGTCCCTGGGATTGCCATTTCCTTCTCAAATGCATGAAAGAGAAAAGTGAAATTGAAGTCGCTCAGTCATGTCCAACTCTTCGTGACCCCATGGACTGCAGCCTATCAGGCTCCTCCATCCATGAGATTTTCCAGGCAAGAGTACTGGAGTGGTGTGCCATTGCCTTCTCCTAATTGGTACCTGAAGGTGAAGGTGAAGGTGAAGTCGCTCAGTCGTGTCCGACTCTTTGCGACCCCGTGGACTGTAACCTACTAGGCTTCTCTGTCCATGGGATTCTCCAGGCAAGAATACTGGAGTGGATTGCCATTTCCTTCTCCAGGGGCTCTTCCCGACCCAGGAATCGAACCCGAGTCTCCCGCATTGGAGGCAGATGCTTTAACCTCTGAGCCACCAGGGACATGTCCAACTCTTCGTGACCCCATGGACTGCAGCCTATCAGGCTCCTCCATCCATGAGATTTTCCAGGCAAGAGTACTGGAGTGGTGTGCCATTGCCTTCTCCTAATTGGTACCTGAAGGTGAAGGTGAAGGTGAAGTCGCTCAGTCGTGTCCGACTCTTTGCGACCCCGTGGACTGTAACCTACTAGGCTTCTCTGTCCATGGGATTCTCCAGGCAAGAATACTGGAGTGGATTGCCATTTCCTTCTCCAGGGGCTCTTCCCGACCCAGGAATCGAACCCGAGTCTCCCGCATTGGAGGCAGATGCTTTA
This sequence comes from Aepyceros melampus, assembly GCA_006408695.1. Taxonomy (NCBI): domain Eukaryota; kingdom Metazoa; phylum Chordata; class Mammalia; order Artiodactyla; family Bovidae; genus Aepyceros; species Aepyceros melampus. The sequence continues at coordinate 311,266 of SJXQ01012258.1, forward strand.
ACCTCTGAGCCACCAGGGAGCTTCTAAATGTACTCAGGATTTTGAAATTGCCTCTTTGCAAAATACTATTTCTGAATTAACTGAAGCAAATAAACAACTGAAAGGAGATAAAAAATCATTAGAGGTCTCTTCTTCCGCAGCACCACTGAGGTTTCCCTTCCCGACGGCTGCACCTCCTTTGTGGTCATCTTTGCCCTCTTCTGACCCCTTTCCTTTAATCTGAACTTTCCTTCTCTAATGCTGAAGCTTTCCAACTCCCATTAAAAATTAAGTCTTCTGAGGATCCTGCTAAATCATTAATTTCTCAGCATTCCATGGACCAAAGCTGAACCTCAAGCTATATGAAAGATTTTCCTAAGGTAACTGAGGATCTTTGTAGATTTTCAGAATTATTTAATATTGTATTTCAGACTTAATAACCTGGCTTCTCCAGGTTGCTTGTGGGAAAAGGTTAAACCCAGTATTGGATGAAAACTGCTAATGGGAAAGCCTCAAACAATCCTTGGAATTCCAAGTAAGTCAGCCAGTGGCCCTTTTGTATGACCAAGCTCATGGTTTACCTGAAAGGCAGCATCTTTCCATCCCAAGCGCTTTCCCTACACCAGTGGAGTGGAACACAATTCAGACGTGTACTCCCAAGCCTGCCAAATCTGTTTATGATTACTATTGCAGACTCCAAATTACCTCTAAAGAAAGTTTTGGACTTGTTATAGATGTTGAACCCAGCAGGGTGGCCTTTAAATTAATTTTTTATAAATGGTTTAAACAGGTCTCTGTTAGTCAGGAGAACTTGCATAGAATGGGAAGCAATGCCCACCTCTGATTTTGTCAATCTATTTAATCTGTTAGCCTGCACCCTAGAAGATGATTCCAAAGGAAGGGCAACTAAAATTTTCAACTTCAACAAATGGAATCTCCCAAACAAACTCTTCCTACTGGGTTCCCATTATTGTGAAAGAAACTGGCCACTGGAAAAAGGACTGCTATAGATCAAAAAGGTCTAGATGATTACAACTTTTCAAGAGCCAAGAATCAGACTCTTCCCAATGGTGGGACTCAGAGGAAACACAGGGACTGTTTCCCATGGCATCATTAAATAGGCTATAGGAAACTACTCTCTAGATTGGGGGACAAATCCCTTACAACATGTAGCTGCCCTGTCTGTGCTACAACCCTACTACAATGAAACAGTCTCTTTCTCAGAGTAGTACATTTATTCAATAGAGGTGGTCTCTAATAAACTAAAACAAGTCCCTGTTTCTACGCCTATATCCTTTTGCTTGGGATCTTTGAGAGATAACCATTCATTTCTCCTCAGTGAATTATCTCCTGTCCCGTTACTAAGATGAGATTTCCTAGAAAAATATTATACATCTATTTCTTTCTCATAAAAGGAGAAATAACTCTTGAGTTCAAATCCCATGAATCTCATCCTCAAGAAAATCCAAACCCTTTTTCTTTTATAAGTACTTTACAAACCAGGGAAGGTCAAACTTCAGACTTTCCCCGTCATTAGATTTATTGTCCCCTACTTTGTGGGCAAAATCTTCCACAGATATATTCAGAATTCATAGGTCTCCCCCTCCCCCACAATCCCATTTAGATCCAAATTCATTTCTTAAAACTTCTGCCCAGATTTGATACCCTATAAACAAAGAAGTTTTACAGGCACAAGACCTATCATAGAAGACTATTAAAGTGCAGGAACTTACAATGTCCCTTGCACCAGTCCTTATAAAATCCCTATTTTACCTGTCAGAAAATCTAATGGTGGAGGATGGAGATTTGTTGAAGATCTCTGAGCAATAGATATCATTGTTATTCTTGCCCATTCCATTGTTCTTAATTCCCACATGGCGTTATTAGCATCCATACCTACTGAAAGCAGATTTTCCAACTTTGATATATGCTGTGCATTCTTCAGTATTCCAACGGATAAGGTTAGTTAGTATCCTTTTGCTTTTACTGGGGAAGAAAAACATTATACCTGGACAGTGATGCCCCAGAATTTTACTGAAAAGCCTTCTTACTTTTCATAAACTTTAGAAGCTGATCTGGATGATATAAAATTTTCTGGAGGCTCCACCTGCCTACAAAATGTAGATGATTTACTTTTCTGCTCATTCTCTCAAGACTCCTCACAAGAAGACAGGATTCACCTTTAAAACCCTTAGCCACTCAGGCACACAGGGTCTCAAAGGAAAAATAGCAGTTTGTCAAAGCTCAGGTTGAACATTTAAGACATTTAATACAAGGAGGGTTATACCTATAGGCTTCATACCATCTTGAGCTTCCCAAAACCTAAAACTGAAGGTGAGTTTCAGGGTTTTCTTGGGCTAGCTGGTTACTGTCACAGTTGGTTCCAAACCTCTCCTTAATTGCTACTATATGTCTTATTAAATACCATAAATCTGATCCCATTATTGGGAAAACCAAGATGACCTGGCCTTTAAAACCTTGAAGGAAAGCTTAACAAATCCACCTGCTCTCGGCTATCCAAACTATTCTTTCCTTTCTGTAAACGAAGAGAGGGAGATGCCCTTGGAGTTCAGTTCAGTTCAGTCACTCAGTCGTGTCTGACTCTTTGCAACCCTGTGAATTGCAGCACTCCAGGCCTCCCTGTCCATCACCAACTCCCAGAGTTCGCTCAGACTCACGTCCATCGAGTCAGTAATGCTATCCAGCCATCTCATCCTCTGTTGTCCCCTTCTCCTCCTGCCCCCAACCCCTCCTAGCATCAGAGTCTTTTCCAATGAGCCAACTTTTCTCATGACATGGCCAAAGTACTGGAGTTTCAGCTTCAGCATCATTCCTTCCAAAGAAATCCCAGGGCTGATCTCCTTTAGGATAGACTAGTTGGATCTCCTTGCAGTCCAAGGGACTCTCAAGAGTCTTCTCCAACACCACAGTTCAAAAGCATCAGTTCTTCAACACTCAGCCTTCTTCATGTTCCAACTCTCCCATCCATACGTGACTATTTACTCTAAAACACAGAGACTATCACTGACCTCTGGGTCACAAATCCTAGATCCTATTGCCCGAAGTTAACCTCCATGCCACAGGGCTGTCCCTGCACTATCCTTCTAGTAAAGGCCATTGAAGATATAGTCAGTGGATCCTCTTTGCCATCTTTCTACCTCATGCTGTCTACGCTATCTTGGACTCACATGACACTCAACATCTTTCAGTGAGGCATCTCACTTCTTATGAAATTCTCTTGCTAACTGTCCCCCCATCACTCTTGTTCATTGTAACATTCTGAACCCTGCTACCCTTCCTCCTTCTTCCATGGACAAAACTCCTTATGACTGACTTTGATAGATCACCTAGTAACACCTAGTTACAAGAAATCCCCTTTAACAAATGTTAATTTCCCATGGAATACTGATGGCCCTTACTTGAAAGATGAAAATTGTAAACACTCAGCTACACATGCAATATCAATTCCTTTTCAAATCATTGAGGGAAAGAACCTTAGGTTTGACAACTTTAGCCCAACAAACCAAATTATATTCTTTTACTTGAGCATGTATTCTAGCTAAAGATAAACTGCAAATCACTATACTGATAGTTGACATGCCTTTGAAGAAGCCTATGATTTTGGAATATTATGGAACCAAGATTTCCTTACTTCCAGGGGAGACAAAATTAAAAGTGGCCCTTATGTCCCAAATTTATTAAATGCTATACTTCTGCCAGCAGCTCTGGCTATTATTTAAAGTTCTTGGGTATTCTAAGTCTGACTCTCTGGAAAACAAAGGAAATTACTTCACTGATTATTGTTGTTGTTGTTCAGTTGCTCAGTGATGTCCAACTCTTTGCTATCCATGGACTGCAACACGCCAGGCTCCCCTGTCCTTCATTATCTCCCAGAATTTGCTAAAACTCATGTCCATTGTATTGATGACGCCATCCAACCATCTCATCCTCTGTTGTCCTCTTCTCTTTGTGCCTTCTATTTTTCCCAGCATCAGAGTCTTTTCCAAAGAGTTGGTTATTCATATCAGGTGGCCAAAGTATTGGAGCTTCAGTTTTAGCATCAGTCCTTCCAATGAGAAGTCAGGGTTGATTTCCTTTAGGATTGACTGCTTTGATCTCCTTGTGGCCCAAGGGACTCTCAAGAATCTTCTTCAGCACTATAGTTTGAAAGCATCAGTTCTTCAGTATCCAGCCTTCTTTATGGTTCAACTCTCACATCCATACATGACTAGTGGATACACCATAGCTTTGACTATACAGAACTTTGTGGGCAAAATGATGTCTCTGTTTTTTAATATGCTCTATAGGTTTGTCATGGTTTTTCTTTCAAGGAGTAAGCATCTTTTAATTTTGTGGATGCAGCCTCCATCCACAGTGATTTTAGAGCCCAAGAAAATAAAGCCTGTCACTGTTTCCATTTTTTTCCCCATCTATTTGCCATGAAGTGATGGGACCAGATGCCATGATCTTAATTTGTCAAATGTTGAGTTTTAAGCCAGCTTTTTCACTCTTCTCTTTCATCTTCATCAAGAGGCTCTTTAGTTCTTCTGCTTTCTGCCATTGGGGTGATATCATCTGCACATCTGAAGTATTGATATTTCTCCAGCAGTCTTGATTCCAGCTTGTGCTTCATCCAGCCTGGCATTTCTCATGATGTACTCTGCATATAACTAAATAACTAGGGTGACAATATACAGCCTTGATGTATTCCTTTTCCAATTTGGAACCAGTCCTCTGTTCCATGTCCTATTCTAACTCTTGCTTCTTGACCTGCCTACAGTTTTCTCAGGAGGTCTGGTATTCCCATCTCTTGAAGAATTTTCCACAGTTTGTTGTGATCCACACAGTCAAAGGCTTTAGCATAGTCCATGAAGCAGAAATAGATGTTTTTCTGGAATTCCCTTGCTTTTTCTATGATCCAACAAATGTTGGCAATTTGATCTCTGGTTCCTCTGTCTTTTCTAAACCCAGCTTGTACATCTGGAAGTTCTTGGTTCATGTGCTACTGAAGCCTAGAATTTCAAGCATTATTTTGATGCTTTTTAAGGCCCACTAGGCTTCACACTGGAGAAGGCAATGGCACCCCACTCCAGTACTCTTGCCTGGAAAATCCATGGACGGAGGAGCCTGGTAGGCTGCAGTCCATGGGGTGGCTAAGAGTTGGACATGACTGAGCAACTTCACTTTCACTTTTCTCTTTCATGCATTGGAGAAGGAAATGGCAACCCACTCCAGTGTTCTTGCCTGGGGAATCCCAGGGACAGGGGAGCCTGGTGGGCTGCTATCTATGGGGTCACACAGAGTTGGACACGACTGAAGTGACTTAGCATAGCATAGCATAGGCTTCACACTCCTGGAGAAGGCAATGGCAACCCACTCCAGTATTCTTCCCTGGAAAATCCTATGGACAGAGGAGCCTGGTAGGCTGCAGTCCATGGAGTTGCTAAGCATCGGACACGACTGAGCAACTTCACTTTCACTTTTCCGTTTCATACATTGGAGAAGGAAGTGGCAACCCACTCCCATGTTCTTGCCTGGAGAATCCCAGGGACAGGGGAGCCTGATGGGCTGCTGTCTATGGGGTCACACAGAGTCGGACATGACTGAAGCGATTAGCAGCAGCACCAGCAGCAGCAGACTTCACACTCTAGGATGTCTGCCTCTAGGTGAGTGATCACACCATCATGGTTATCCAGGTCATTAAGATCCTTTTTCTATAGTTCTTCCATGTATTCTTGCCACCACCTTTTCTTAATGTCTTCTGCTTCTGTTAGGTCCATACTGTTTCTATCATTTATTGTGCCCATTTCTGTGCATGAAATGTTCCCTTAGTATCTCTAATTTTCTTGAAGGGGTCTCTAGTCTTTCCTGTTCTATTGTCTTACTCTACTTCTTTGCATTGATCATTGAAGAAGGCTTTCTTATCTCTCCTTGCTTTTCTTTGGAATTCTGCATTCAGATGGGTATATCTTTCCTTTTCTCCTTTTCTTTTACCTCCTCTTCTTTTCTCAGCTATTTGTAAGGCCTCCTCAGAAAACCATTTTGACTTTTTGCATTTCTTTTTCTTGGGGATGCTATCATACATGAATTATCATTTTTCACCTGATAAATGGATAATTTTATTAATCAATGTTGGTAAGGTAATCAACATTGCAAACCTGTAAAAAGTACTTATCTTTTTTGTTCCATCTGTCCTGAATTTAACTCAAGGAAATCTGTTTGTACTGCCCCTGCATATTTTAAGTTATCATTTATTGGACCATTTGTGGTTTAGCAAATGGATTTCATACAGTCACTCTCATCTCATGAATATAACTATTTTAGTAATGGTTTTCATGTGTTTACATTGAACTGAAGGTTTCCATGTAAACAACTGACTGCATTTTCTGTAACTAAAATCCTATTCAAAAAATTATTCCTACTTGGGGAACCACCCCCTTCCAAACTTCCTAGTGATTGAGGAACCCATTTTGCTGATCAAAACTTGGCAAATCTATGCTGTCTGCAGTTCTGCAGCACTTACATTGTGCTTATCATCCTCAGTCCTTAGGACTGATCGAATGTTATAATTTTATAGCTCACTGTAAGCTTTTTGAGAACACATAGAATTAGGTATTTAATAACAGTTGAGCCTAAGAAGAAATGAATCATTTCAATGGAAAAGTTTATGGTAGTTATCAAGGAGGAGATGATGTTTGGGCTGAATAGTAAAAGATGGGTAAAATTTCAATAATTGAAAAAGATAGGGAAGATAATAAGGGCAGTCTAGTCAAGGGAACAACATAACGAAAGCATGGACCTGTAAAACTTCCTCACATGTTTGGATAATGGTGGGTAGCTGAATATGGCACAGCGTAGGTACACAGAGAGACACAGTGGAAGACTGGGGATAAGGGAGGTTTCAGGAAGGTTGCATGGCAATCTGAAGTTGAGGCTGAGGAGTTTTCACTTCGGTTCACGAACTCAGGGAAGCCTGCAGAATGAGGCAGGAGGGCCCATTAAGGAGGGAACGTAAGCATATAACACAGGTGGCTATTTGAAAGTTGGAGTGGAAAGTGAGAGTCCAAGCTGGGGCCAATTAGGAGTCTTTAGCATCATACCAAGCAAAAGATAAAGACTAACAGCTGGATTAGGGCATTGGGATATTCTGGAGAAAGGAGGAGATTGGCAGGTGGATGGGGGGGTACAAATACCACTGAAGCATAGTTGAAGGGCTTTGGCAACTAAATTGGTGTGGGTTGAGGAGAGCTCCTTTGACTCCAATAGTTCAAGCCTGGATGACTGTGAGGATGCTCGTGCCATTACTGAGAAAGGGACTCAGAGGAAAAGCGTGTTTGGTCTGTCTTCAATTTTGCAAATTGAGCTTGAAGTCCAGAGGGCACAACTAAGCATCAAGAGCCATCAGGCAGCTGGAAATTAGAGCCTGGCCCTCTGGAGTGTGATATTATGGGCTGAAGCCTGAAAATCTCTTCTGGTCTAAATTCAGAATGATCAGATTATTTTTGAGTAGCAAAATTGCAAACATTACAAAGACTTTCTAAACATGTAGTAAAATTTTAATGGGACATTATAACACTCAGTATTTTTCTCTGATTCTTTTTTGTCATGCCATTTAAATCCCATCCTTCTCTTCTTGCTGCTTCTCAAAGACCATTACCAGAGAAGGAATGTTTTTCTTTCTGAGGTTCTTTCCCAATTTGGTGAGGTCCAGAAGAACAATATGTTAGGTACAGTTTGAAAAGTTTTGCTCTGTTCTTAAGCTGGTTCTAAAGGTTCAGGACCACATATCTCTGAGGTATATGCCTGTCTATCTAGTGCGGTCCGGGAGCTGTTTACTACTGTATGATATGTTTGTCATGACTGGTACCTTCAAACCAGAACAACCACATAGCATCGCTATGTCAACTTCTGATAAAAGTAAAATTTGAATATAAAACCCTGATTTTTAAAACATTCCTGGGCACTGTCCCTTCACTGCAGTCCCTGCCCTGTGTTGATGTCTGTCCTAGTCCTGTCTATTTGGGGGTTTTGCTGTCCGTTTTTGTCTTTACTGAATATGTTTTTTATCCATCAGTATATTTAGCTTTCCTGTTTTGTTTTTCAGTTGTGGTAAAGTAGATGTAAAATGTAATGTAAAATTTACCATCTTAACTATTTTTAGGGGTACCATTCAGCAGTGATAAGTACATTCACAGTGTTGTGGAATTAATCTCCAGAACTCTCTTCATCTTGCAGAGCTGAAATTCTACCCATTAAACAACTCCTCATTCCCCTCATCCCCTCAGCCCCCTGACAATCTCCTCTATGCTTCCTGTCTTTATGAATTTGACACCTCTGCTGCTGCTGCTAAGTTGCTTCAGTCGTGTTCGACCTTGTGCGACTCCATAGACGGCAGCCCATCAGGCTCCACTGTCCCTGGGATTCTCCAGGCAAGAATACCGGAGTGGGTTGCCATTTCCTTCTCCAATGCAGGAAAGTGAAAAGTGACAGTGAAGTTGCTCAGTCGTGTCCGACTCTTTGCGACCCCATGGACTGCAGCCTACCAGGCTCCTCCATCCATGGGATTTTCCAGGCAAGAGTCCTGGAGTGGGGTGCCATTACCTCACCTCTAGGTACTTCATATAAGTGGACTCATATAGTATTTGTCTTTTTGTGATGCTTTCCTAGTTTTGACCCAGAAACTCCTTTGATCCATCTTCTGGGATATGAACTAATCTTAGGCTTTGTCCCTTTGTGTAACGATTGACATGATAAAGGCCTGGACCCCAGAACTCTACTAGCATTATGTTGGGTCTGTGCTGCTCCCCTGACCTGAGAGAAAAGTCCATGTCATAAGAAAATGTTTCAGCTACAAGTAATTCCTCCTATCCAGTCTGCTGTCATCCAATCATGCAACTGAAAGGAATTCAGCATTCAAACCCCTGCTTTAGGGCAAAAATGTGTCCCCCCAACCTCAGCTCTGCAGTCATATTAAATACTAATGGCAAGAATGCAGGATCCTGTAAAGCAAAATAGTCTAAGAATGACCACTCAAAGAGTTAGAATATAGACAATGGAAAAAAACCACACCACCAGGAGTATGGTACTTTTCCTCTGAAGATGTAACACTCTTAACAGATATTATCTTAACAGTAAAGTAAGTTGTTCAGAAGACTGAACTCTGACAAATTAAACTCCTCTAATAAATGTCCCAACGAATGGCCTTATCTGATTTGGAACTGAAGCTGTCACCTGGAAAACTTGGAAAGGAGCCTCGGTTTTTGATGCCACTCTGGTGTCACAGGAATCTCTTTAAGCGAGTGCTGTGGTGGATCTGGGCCTGTGGGGACTTCAAAGTCATGGCTTCAGCAAGAATCTAAAAGGTTAGTATGTTTACCCAGCTCAGACCCATGCTGGGCGTGGGACAGTGTATCTTGTTTTTCGACCTTTTCTGGGCAACCCCTCATGTCTGACTGGTTCTCCCTCATATCCCCAGCTCTTGTTGCAATGCCTAACACACAGCACGGATTTGGTAAATATTTGCCAAATGATGAAAAAGAATACATATGAGGTCATCCTTCTTTATTTTTCAATCTCCAAATCTTTCATTTCTCAATCTGCAATTTGATCGCCTATTATCATTGACACTTAGGAAATTAGCTTAATGGGCTTAAATAGTATTTTCAAGTTCCAAGGAGACTGAAAAGGTACAAATAGTATCGGGACCATTAGGTCCCTGGGATTTCTTGTGATCTTCCATCAATTGAACACTTTATTCCCACTGCTCAATAAAATGTACTATTGGAAAAGATGGTATAAGTATTTTAGTTGTAGGAGAGGGAGAAATGTGGGGAGGGTAGGGGAGGGAGATGTGGCCTCACCTGTCTGTTTTTTCTGTTTAATGGAAATACCAGGAACAGGAAGTACACTGGGGATGGGTACACATTAGAATCAAGGACCTGGTTAAGATAGTTGACAATGCCTCTGCAGAGAGCTAGGACCCAGTTTCACTTCCAACTATGATACTCTCAACACAATTCAATCCCTCAAATGTGGGCAAAGCAATTCCCAACCAGGACTTGGAAACTCTGAAGAGAGAAGCAACAATGTGACCTGGGGATTATGACATCCTGTAACAATGCAGTGAGGTTTTCTTGCTTGGAACAGAGGACAATAATGGGAAGTAGCCTTGGACTTTGAAAGTAGGATCAATTCATAAAAAGTCTGGGAGTCAGGCCTAGAAGTTTAGAGTCAGTGTCAAGATAGTAGGGGCTACAGTAGGTTTGGGTGCAGGGTTGCATAGTTCTACTTTCAGTTGACATGATTTCCTTTTCATCACAATTGTCTGCAATATGGAATAGACTATGGAATAGACACTCATCATAGATTTATGGGGCTTCTCCAATGGTTCAAGCAGTAAAGAATCCACCTGCAATTCAGGAGACGTAGGTGCCACTGGTTCAATCCTTGGGTCAGGAAGATCCCCTGGAGAAGGAAATGGCAACCCACTCCAGTATTCTTGCCTGGAAAATTCCATAGACAGAGAAATCTGGCAGGCTGCAGTTCATGGGGTTTCAAAGAGTTGGACATGACTGAGTACGCATGTGTGCATACATTTATCCTGATCAAAGTATGACAAAATGAAATTAATTAATGTTTCAACTAATTAAACACTGAAACACACAAGGCCACTGTCTTTCTAGGACTGATCTTATATGGATGATAGACCTAGTTGATGATATTAAATACATAAGTTAGGTGGGGGTTCCTTAATACCAAAGCCTGTTTCACTCTCAACCCTTCAGCTGTTTTGTTCTTCACATGCATGGATCCAGGAGCTTTACTGTCGTTGCATGTAATTGCAAGGCAGTTTTGTTGAGGCCTTCTTTACTTATGTTGACTGCTGTGGATCACAGACCCCCAAGAATGTTTGCTGATTCTCCCATTGATCATATATGGTGAGCCAAGGTTTATCTGTTTCTCTTTTCTTTTTTAATTTTAATTTTTTTAATTTTATTGAAGCATAGTTGATTTGGGACTTCCTTGGTGGCTCAAATGATAAAGAATCTGCCTGCAATGTAGGAGATCTGGGTTTTATCCCTGGGTCAGGAAGATCCTCTGAAGTAGGAAATGGCAACCCACTCCAGTATCCTTGCCTGGAGAATTCCATGGACAGAGGAGCCCAGCAGGTTACAGTCCATATGGTTGCAAAGAGTCAGATACAACTGATCAACTGACATGTTGACTTTCATAGGTGATCTAAAATGTTGTGTTAATTTCCACTATTTTCCAATCAATGATTTTGTTTTAAACTTTGCGTTGTGAAAAATTTCAAACACGTAGTCTTTTCCTGGGTATTTTCATGTTGGCCTAGCCTCAGTTTTGGTCAATATTTTGAGTTCCTGATACCTTCATAGGAAGCCTTGGCTAGGTCTCAGAGGCCTCAGATTTATTTTATAGCTACTTGGCACAGGCCTGGTCCCAGACCAGAGATTTATGCCAGTCCTGACAATGGGTGTTGAAAAAAATAGAGGTTCAGCATTGGTGTGCCTCCAAGAGAATTCCTGAAACATGACTGAAAGAGTGGAATGTTGGTCTTAACCTCTTTCTTAAGATATTACTTAGAAGGCTGATTTGGGGTTCAGATTAGATTCCCCAAAGTAAAGTTAATGCCTACATCTACTTTGTTACATTTGCAGTTAAGTGTCATCCAGCAAAGCAGCTGGGCTTACACTAGGCCTTCCCAAGAAGGAGCTAATCCAGGGAGACAGTGGGAAGGGTGATGGAGGGTTACAGAGTGTGCTTGTGTCCCCTCTGTTTACAGAAGGGGTGTGATGGTGTGGCCACTTGCTGCACAGGGCTTTCCTGCACTAACTGAAGGACTCAGCTGAGGTTGGAGATGTGAAAGGCCCAGCTGGCATCATACACATCCATGCTTCTCCCACCCAGTTTAGAAACAGTGCCAAACCTTTGTTTTTAAGTGCTTCAGCTCCTGCTTCTGAGGAATACAAATTTCATTCCTCTCCTCAGAATCATGTTCTTAGTCTAGGCTCTTTGTGCTGTGAGCTTAGCCACATAGGAATCAGTCTTATGCTGGTGACGTCTCTTTCTCTTTTCATCTTTCTGTAATTTAACCGAATAGAGTATAAATGGTATCACTTTTGAAGCAACACCAGTATAGCCTGATCTACATTTAAGTGACATGTGATCTAGCTCTCAGCCTCAGCTAGACTTCTTTTTTTCTCGCCTGGTAGCTTTTTATTCCAGGAGACATTACCCATCAGTCTGAATAATTTCTTATACCTGCCCATTAGGAAATGGATTTTTTTAACACCAGCTCTTTCAGAAATAGCTGGGCAGTATGTAAATAAGTACATTATCAGTCTCTAGCCCAACAAAGATACTGATTCAAAAGAGCTAGGATGAGACACTCTAGGTAGTTCTTAAGACATTCCAGAGCATCTGAAAACCTGTGCCTTCAAGGGATTTAGAACTTGGCTAGGGAATGTGAAGTCAAGTGGGCCTTAGAAAGCATCAGTATGAACAAAGCTAGTGGAGGTGATGGAATTCCAGTTGAGCTGTTTCAAATCCTGAAAGATGATGCTGTGAAAGTGCTGCACTCAATTTGCCAGCAAATCTGGAAAACTCAGCAGTGGCCACAGGACTGGAAAAGGTCAGTTTTCATTCCAATCCTAAAGAAAGGCAATGCCAAAGAATGCTCAAACTACCACACAATTGCACTCATCTCACATGCTAGTAAAGTAATGCTCAAAATTCTCCAAGCCAGACTTCAGCAATATGTGAACCGTGAACTCCCTGATGTTCAAGCTGGTTTTAGAAAAGGCAGAGGAACCAGAGATCAAATTGCCAACATCCGCTGGATCATGGAAAAAGCAAGAGAGTTCCAGAAAAACATCTATTTCTGCTTTATTGACTATGCCAAAGCCTTTGACTGTGTGGATCACAGTAAACTGTGGAAAATTCTGAAAGAGATGGGAATACCAGACCACTTGACCTGCCTCTTGAGAAATCTGTATGCAGGTCAGGAAGCAACAGTTAGAACTGGACATGGAACAACAGACTGGTTCCAAATAGGAAAAGGAGTACGTCAAGGCTGTATATTGTCACCCTGCTTATTTAACTTATATGCAGAGTACATCATGAGAAATGCTGGACTGGAAGAAACACAAGCTGGAATCAAGATTGCTGGGAGAAATATCAATAATCTCAGATATGCAGATGACACCACCCTTATGGCAGAAAGTGAGGAGGAGCTAAAAAGCCTCTTGTTGAAAGTGAAAGAGGAGAGTGGAAAAGTTGGCTTAAAGCTCAACATTCAGAAAACGAAGATCATGGCATCTGGCCCCATCACTTCATGGGAAATAGATGGGGAAACAGTGGAAACAGTGTCAGACTTTGTATTTTGGGGGCTCCAAAATCACTGCAGATGGTGACTGCAGCCATGAAATTAAAAGACGCTTACTCCTTGGAAGAAAAGTTATGACCAACCTAGATAGCATATTCAAAAGCAGAGACATTCCTTTGCTGACTAAGGTCCATCTAGTCAAGGCTATGGTTTTTCCTGTGGTTATGTACGGATGTGAGAGTTGGACTGTGAAGAAGGCTGAGCGCAGAAGAATTGATGCTTTTGAACTGTGGTATTGGAGAAGACTCTTGAGAGTCCCTTGGACTGCAAGGAGATCCAACCAGTCCATTCTGAAGGAGATCAACCCTGGGATTTCTTTGGAAGGAATGATGCTAAAACTGAAGCTCCAGTACTTTGGCCACCTCATGCGAGGAGTTGACTCATTGGATAAGACCCTGATGCTGGGAGGGATTGGGGGCAGGAGGAGAAGGGGACGAGCGAGGATGAGATGGCTGGAAGGCATCACGGACTCAATGGACGTGAGTCTGAGTGAACTCCGGGAGTTGGTGATGGACAGGGAGGCCTGGCGTCCTGCGATTCATGGGGTCGCAAAAAGTCGGACACGACTGAGTGAATGAACTGAACTGAACTGAACTGAGGGTCAGTTTGTCTTCAAATGGATGATTATGGTTGCAAAACATTTCAAGGAGATGGTGAAGCAGCGCAGAAGTAGGGGATGGCTTGACCTGCTGTCGTGGGGTGAGGTGAGTAATATTTACTTGTCATCTGGGCTCCTCTTACCCAGTCCTTTCCCACAGCTGAACATCTTTCAAGGCTTTCTAAATTGCTTCATGAAAAATCAGGGAACCATTCTGAGACCACCTGTTCCTGGTACTGTCTGAGTCCTCTCTGAAAGTCCTGATGTTGCCAATAACCTTGCTGGCAGAGTATATCAAAGCCAAGAATCAGGTAAGCAATCTGCCTTCCTGTGCTGGTGAACACATTTTGATAAAGCTTTTGGCATGTTTCAGTTCTGTTCAGATGCTCAGTCGTATCCGACTCTTTGCAGCCCCATGGACTGCAGCATGCCAGGCTTCCCTGTCCATCCCCAACTCTTGGACTTGACTGAAACTCATGTCCATCAAGTCAGTGATGCAATCCAACCATCTCATCCTCTATCATCCCCTTTTCCTCCCACCTTCAATATTTCCCAGCATCAGGGTCTTATCAAATGAGTCGGTTCTTTGAATCAGGTGGCCAAAGTATTGGAGTTTCAGCTTCAGCACAGGCCTTCCAATGAATATTCAGGACTGATTTCCTTTAGGATGGACTGGTTGGATCTCCTTGCAGTCCAAGGGACTCTCAAGAGTCTTCTCCAACACCACAGTTCAAAAGCATCAATTCTTCAGTACTCAGCTTTCTTTGTAGTCCAACTCTCACATCCATACATGACTACTGGAAAAACCATAACTTTGATTAGATGGACTTTTGTTGGCAAAGTAATGTCTCTGCTTTTTAATATGCTATCTAGGTTGGTCATAGCTTTTCTTCCAAGGAGCAAGTGTCTTTGAAGTTCATGGCTGTAGTCACCATCTGCAGTGATTTTGGAGCTACCCAAAATAAAGTCTGTCACTGTTTCCCCATCTATTTGCCATGAAGTGATGGGACCAGATGCAATGATCTTATTTCTGAATGTTGAGGGTTTTTTTTTTTTTTGTAAATCAATTAATTTATTTTAATTGGAGGCTAATTACTTTACAATATTGTAGTGGTTTTTGCCATATATCGACATGAACCAGCCATGAGTGTACATGTGTCCCCCATCCTGAACCCTCCTCCCACCTCCCTCCCCATCCCATCCCTCAGTGTCTTCCCAGTGCACCAGCCCTGAGTGCCCTTCTCATGCATCAAACCTGGACTGGTGATCTAGTTCACATATGGTAATATACATGTTTCAGTGCTGTCTCTCAAATCATCCCACCCTCACCTTCTGCCACAGAGTCCAAAAGTCTGTTCTATACATCTGTATTTCTTTTGCTGTCTCACATACAGGGTTATCATTACCATCTTTCTAAATTCCATATATATGCATTAGTATACTGTATTGGTGTTTTTCTTTCTGGCTTACTTCACTCTGTATAATAGGCTCCAGTTTCATCCACCTCATTAGAACTGAGTCAAATGTATTCTTTTTAATGACTGAGTAATACTCCATTGTGTACATGTACCACAGTTTTATTATTCATTCATCTGCTGATGGGCATCTAGGTTGCTTCCATGTCCTGGTTATAAACAGTGCTGCGATGAACATTGGGGTACATGTGTCTCTTTCAATTCTGGTTTCCTCAGTGTGTATGCCCAGCAATGGGATTGCTGGGTCATATGGCAGTTCTATTTCCAGTTTTTAAAGGAATCTCCACACTGTTCTCCATAGTGGCTATACTACTTTGCATTCCCACCAACGGTATAGGAGGATTCCTTTTTCTCCACATCCTCTCCAGCAGTTATTGCTTGTAGACTTCTGGATGGCAGCCATTCTGATTGGCGTGAAATGGTACCTCATTGTGGTTTTGATTTGCATTTCTCTGATAATGAGTGATGTTGAGCATCTTTTCCTGTGTTTGTTAGCCATCTGTATGTCTTCTTTGGAGAAATGTCTATTTAGTTCTTTGGCCCATTTTTTGATTGGGTTGTTTTTTTTTTTTTTTTTTTCTGGAATTGAGCTGCAGGAGTTGCCTGTATATTTTTGAGATTAATTCTTTGTTAGTTGCTTCATTTGCTATTATTTTCTCCCATTCTGTAGGCTGTCTTTTCATCTTGGTTATAGTTTCCTTCATTGTGCAAAAGCTTTTAAGTTTATTATTTTCTTTTTTGTTTATAATTATTTTTAATATAAATTTATTTATTTTAATTGGAGGCTAATTACTTCACAATATTGTAGTGGTTTTGCCATACATTAACATGAATCCACCATGGGTGTACACATATTCCCCATCCTGAACCCCATTCCCACCTCCTTCCCCATACCATCCCTCTGGATCATCCCAGTGCACCAGCCCCAAGCATCCAGTACTATGCATCGAGCCTGGACTGGCAATTCATTTCACATATGATATTATACATGTTTCAGTGCCATTCTCCCAAACCATCCCACCCTTGCCCTCTCCCACAGAGTCCAAAAGACTGTTCTATATATACATCTGTGTCCCTTTTGCTGTCTCGCATACAGGGTTATCATTACCATCTTTCTAAATTCCATATATATGTGTAAGTATACTGTATTGGTGTTTTTCTTCCTGGCTTACTTCACTCTATATAATCGACTCCAGTTTCATCCACCTCATTAGAACTGATTCAAATGTATTCTTTTTAATNTCAAGTCATGCTGTTTTATAACTTTTTCAAGAATTGGTTTAAGTTTTAAAGCTACAGAAAATAAATTGCGACCTTTGTACAGACTTTGGTGTACTTTATTGTTGAGAAAGAGTTCCGATTGACTCTTCTAGAACGATTCTATCAATACTTGACGGGAATTTTCTTTCTTTAGATGTCAGTGACCTGCCTTCTCATTGTTGGTTACTATTAATGTTATTCTTTTGATTTACTTTTTCATATTTTTAAACTTGAATTCTGTTTGAATCTGAGAACTTGTTTGGTGTCATTGTTGGTGATAACTGGGTATTTCAGGCAGAGATCTTTCTTTTGAAGCCTTTGACTTTTTTGAATACCTAAATGCTATAATTGTTCAGATGAAGTACTTGGGCTTCTTTTTTGAAATTCAGAATGCTAAGAGTAATTGGGAAAACATGTTTCCCATATATGTGGACAAGTGTGGGGCCTAGTTAATTTCATATTTGGCAGCTTAAAGGAAAAGGCAACTCGGTGACTTTAGTGGTAAAACTGAACTATACATAGGTGAATTTAAAGGGACTCTGTCACGTGAAAGCATGATATAACATGCAGTCATAATTTCTGCTTTTCTGTTAATGGAGGTAAAGAATGAATTGTATGTTGTATGCTATGAACTGCTAAATATCATTCCTTCTTAAATGTATGCCTGAATGCTACTACCAGTATTCGATCAGGAAAGGTGTTTTTTGTCCTTTTAGAGCTTGTTAGGAGGAATAAGAGAGTAGCTTAAAGATTAAGTGATTGCTTTTCTGGAGACAGACGTCACCGTTTTACTTAGTCATCCCCATTCATTAAACAAATATTTGAGAGCCTGGTTTATGTCAGGTGTTCACCAACTGGAGATTTGGCAGTGAACAAAACCGACAGAAAAATGGGGGGAAAATGTGAAATAAAACTGACAGAATCCGTGTCATGGTGCTTACATTCTGGTGCGGAGAGATAGTAAACTGAAGACCAAGTAAAATGAGCCAGGTCTGCAGTGTGGGGGCGTCTGAAGTGTGCTAGCCCTTCCAGAATAGTGCAGCAAGGAGCCCACGGGGGTGGTGCTGGGAGGCGGTGAGTTTACTCTTTTAAACAGGTTCAGGGAAGGCCTCACTGATGAGATACTGCTTTAGAGGAAGTCTGAAGTGGTGAAGGTGACACTGTGATGAGCTAGGGAAAGAACAGTCCAGGCAGAGGGGACAACAAGTGTAAAGCACCGGAATTGAAGGGCCGGGCAAGGATGACTCTGTAGGTTTTGGCCTGAGCCAAAGGAAGGATGTAGCTGCCGTTTACTGAGAGAGGAAAAGTTGGAAGGATCAGTCTTCATAAATTGATTATGAGCCAAGGGTTCTAGAGTTTATTACGTTTAAAATGTCTCTGAAGTTAAATGAATGCTATTATTTTTCTTTTAACTTGTTGTATATTGGAGTATAGCCGATTAACAATGTTGCCATAGATTCAGATGGACAGTAAAGGGACTCAGCCATACGTGTACATATGTCCATTCTCCCCCAGAGTCCCTTCCCATCCTGGCTGCCACATAACATTGAGCAGAGTTCCCTAAGCTGTACAGTAGGACCTTGTTGGTTAGACATTTTAAACACAGCAATGAGTATATGACCATCCCAAACTCCCTAACTATTCCTTCACCCTGCCCTTTCCCCCAGCAACCATATATTGTTCTCTAAGTCTGTGAATCTGTTTCTGTTTTGTAAATAAGTTCATTTGTATAATTTCTTTTTAGATTTCACGTATAAGGGGTGTCTAATTCTCCTTATCTGTCTGACTTCACTCACTGTGATGATCTCTAGGATCCA
Organism: Aepyceros melampus; assembly: GCA_006408695.1. NCBI lineage: Eukaryota > Metazoa > Chordata > Mammalia > Artiodactyla > Bovidae > Aepyceros > Aepyceros melampus. The sequence continues at coordinate 329,800 of SJXQ01012258.1, forward strand.
CGGATACTATTCTTATTAAAAATATTGTTTTAATCTTCCCTTTTATTTAAACCTCTTCCACATCCTCACTAAATTTACTGTTTAGAGCAAAGTTTCCAGCATAAAAAAACACAAATGAACTTGAGAATTTAGGAAATGGTATGTTTCAGTGAAAATCTTTTTGTGTCTTAGTAAGTACTGTCAGCTTATAAGACTCATAGGCTCCAAATCACCAAATTAATAATTCTGACATGATGAAAATTGTTCTTTAATTGCTATTACTCAAGAAGTCTCCCTGGAACAGTGTTTCAACCTTTCCTATATTTTGAAATGTGAGTGACCTTATCAGAACCAAATAGAAACAGACAAATCTCAAAACTAGAGGAGCATGTTAATTAAGGGATTTTAGCAATAAAAGATGTGGCAACCCACTTCAGTGTTCTTGCCTGGAGAATCCCAGGGACGGGGGAGCCTGGTGGGCTGCCACCTGTGGGGTTGCACAGAGTCGGACACGACTGAAGTGACGTAGCAGCAGTAGCAATAAAGAAGTCAAGGGAGCCTTTAAAACAAAACAGAAAAAGGCGTAATGGCGGAAGAGGTGTTGACTTAAAGGGCACAGATTTGTTGCATTCATTTATCTTCGCTCTGTGGGAAGAACTCTGAGGAGTGAGTTCTAGTACATAAATAGATTGGCCAGGAGCAGTGATGGCGTTTCTCTGTTAATTGCAACAAAGGTGTAGGATATGCGCACAGATACTGGTTGGGGTAATGTGCAAGTTCTCTTCTCATTCCTTGGTTTTCCCAGTGAAGAAGGAACAGAAGTAATCTGCTGAGTGAGAAGGTGGGAATGAAAATGTTGGTGGTTGTTTAGTTGGTCAGTGATGTCTAATTTCTTTTTCAGCCCCATGGACTGTAGGCCACCAGGCTCCTCTGTGCATAGGATTTTCCTAGGAAGAATACTGCGGTGGGTTGCCATTTCCCCAGAAAGTATTGGAGATTGAAGAAAATAGGAGAGCGAGTCTATTAGGGGGGAAAAGTGGCATTAGGGCTTTTTGGAGATTAATAATCAGAAATTTAAATTCTCAAGTGTTTGAGAAAACAGGTTGGAGTTCTGTACTGTGCAGTAGTAAGCTTTCTGAGACCCAGTAGCCTTCCCCTTATGCCTCTCATCTGTTTCAGTGTCTTTCAGATAAAAGACATTGGTCTGTTATTAAACCAAATTAAGAAAAATATGTAGAAAAGAGCTAGCATTGTGTTAGTCCAGGTGGATCGTTAGATTTCAACTGCCCATACAGGTGATAAAATGTAAAGCATCAAGATAAGAGCAGTTGAGTTAAAAAATGAGGTCAGTGGAATAGTATTTGTGTGTAGTTGTGCGAAGTGGGTTTGATTTGTTTTTAAAACTCTTATTCATAGCCCATATTCCCATTAGCTTTCTGTACAAAAATGGTGAGAAATTAGAATTTGTAATTTCTGCTTATGTATTTTAGGAGACAGTGACTGCAACGCATTATGGATTTTTGGTTTGACTCATGTTGTTTCTTCTGCTGTTGAGTTTTTACTTGCGCTGTGTATTAGTTTGCTCAGGTTGATATAATGAAATACCACAGACCGGGTGGTGTAAACAACAGGAGATTATTTCTTACAGTTCTGAAGGCTAAAAAGTCCGAGATCAAGGTTGAGCCAACCCTTCTCTATGGTGAGGGCCCTCTTCCTGGCTTGCGGACCTTGGCCTTCACGCATTGTGGGGGCGGGAAGTGCAAGGAAAGCAAGTTCTCTGGGCCTCTTCTTAAAAGGGTACCAATCCCGTTGTGAGGCCCCTACCCTTGTGACCTTGTCTAAACAATTACCTCCCAAAGAACCTATCACCAAATGCACTGATAGTTAGAGCTGCAGCATATAAATCTGGGTGTGGGGAAACACAGTTTAATTCATAGCACTTAGTAAAAACTGGTACCCAGTAGAAATGCTAATGTTCAGCAGCTTATAATACCACAGCATTTATAACAGCATTTAAAATAGTATTAATACAGTTGTAATCTTGGTATCCATATCAAATTAACCTTTTTTTCTTTTTTTTAAACTCTTCTCTTATTTATTACAAAATTTTTCAATTTTACATTTGAGTATAGTTGCTTTACAGTGTTGTGTTAGTTTCAGGTATATAGCAGAGCTATTTAGTTATTGTTGTTCAGTCGCTAAGTTGTGTCTGGCTCTTTGCGACCCCATGAACTGCAGTATGCGGGCTTCTCTGTCCATCACTGTCTCCCTGAGTTTCCTCGAACTCATGTGCATTGAGTCAGTGTTGCCATCCAACCATTTCATCCTCTGTTGCCCCCTTCTCCTCTCGCCCTCAGTTTTTCCCAGCATCAGGGTCTTTTCCAGCGAGTCAGCTCTTTGCATCAGGTTACCAAAGTATTGAAGCTTCAGCTTCAGCACCAGTCCTTCCAATGAATATTCAGGGTTGATTTCCTTTAGGATTGACTGGTTGGATCTCCTTGCAGATCCAAGTGTCAGGAATTCTCTAGCACCACAGTTTGAAAGTGTCAGTTCTTGGGTGCTCAGCCTTCTTTATGGTCCAGCTCTGACATCCATGTTTAGTTATACAGGTACATATATCTATTCTTTTTCAGATTCTTTTCCCATATAGATTATTGTGCAGTATTGAGTGGAGTTTCCTGTGTTGTTCATAGGTGTGGGTTGATTATTTTACGAATAGTAGTATGTATATGTTAATCCCAACCACCTAGTGTATCCCTCCCCCCACACCTTTTCCATTTGGTAACCATAAGTTTGTTTTCTAAGTCTGTATTTCTGTTTTGTGAATAGATTGATTTGTACCATTCTTTTAGATTTCAGATATAAGTGATATGTCTTTCTCTGTCTTACTTCACTTAGTATGATAGTTTCTAGGGCCATCCATGTGGCTGCAAATGGCCTTATTTCATCCTTTTTCCTGGCTGAGGAATATGCTGTTGTATTTACGCAGCACATCTTTAGCCATTCATCTGTTGATAGCCATTCAGGTTGTTTCTCAATGCTGAAGAATCGGCCTGCAATTTAGGAGATGCCAGTTCTGTCCCTGGGTTGGGAAGATCCCCTGGAGGAGGAAATGGCAAGCCACTCCAGTATTCTTGCCTGGGAAATCCCATGGACAGGGGAGACTGACAGACTATAGTCTATGGGGTCGCAAAGAATCCCAGACGACTGAGCAGCTAACACACGGAGGTTTGTGTGCAATGGAATGGTGACTGAGGTTGGTAAGATACAGTTCTTGCCCTGTAGATTTTAACCTAAAAATATAAGCATTAGAACGTGCAGGAAAATAGGTTGGATTTATGTTTCATACATATGGACCCAGTCTGGCCTGTAAGCTCTGAAATAGAAGTCCAGAGTAAGGACTTATATGTGCGTATGGTGTAGAATTACAAATAAACTGTCAGAACACTTTATGAACTGCCATCTATGTGTACATCTATACATTTGTACATATTTTGCTTGAGAAGTAAAAATAATTTGGTGGACAAATCAGCATTTTTAATGCTCATCCAATTTAACACATATTCACTTATGTCAGCATCAAACAGTAAATATTTCCAAGGCTAGTCCAGCATATGTAAACTGTGTATTTTCTAACATATATGAAAATTAATTTTTATAACATTTGTATCTTATAGGATCTAAGCCTTTCCCACGTTATGGATATAAACCCTCCCCACCGAATGGATGTGGCTCCCCAGTGTTTGGTGTTCATGTAAATATTATTTTTTATTTGTAAGTTTTTATGATTGGTAGCCTTTGTAACACTTGATAAACCATCTGTGTGTTCTCAGGTTCAGAAATAATTTTGTTTGTTACAATAGTGATCTTTTATAACTATAACACAATAAATTCTAATGAAACTGAATAATGTAAAAGTCATTTTTTTTTTCTAATCCTGTAGATGTTAATACCATTTAAATGATATTTCCTTTATGTCACAAGTATGATTGAAAAGTTTGGAGTATAGAAGTAACACTACTTAGGATGAAAAAGTATAGGAAAGCATAGTATTTTATGTGTTGAAACTAGACTGAGTGGGATAGCTGTGTGTTTGTTATAAGGGAGGCTGAATCTGAGCCAATATTATGGGAAGAAAATGTTTTATGAAAGTGATTCCTGGACACAAAGGTTTTGCATATAAAATTATTTAAAATAGTTGAAGATAACTATGAATTCAGAGGAATAATAATATTTTTAGGGAATTGGTGAACACTTAAAGAGTAAACATAAAAACAAAAAAAAATTCAGTTGTAGGAGCTTAGACGTTGTCAGTGACATTTCATAAAAAGGACATTGTATTGAGAATCTGCCTGCAATGCAGGAGACCCAGGTTCCATCTCTGGGTCAGAAGATCCCCTGGAGGAGGGCATGGCTACCCACTCCAGTATTCTTGCCTGGAGAATCTCATGGACAGTGGAGCCTGACGGGCTACAGTCCATGGGGTCGCAGAGTTGGATACAACTGAGTGAGTAACACTAACATTGTATTGAGGGAGGAGGCACAAAATACTTTGGAATGGCCAAAAATCATACTTGTGTAGCCCTTGCAAAAATCTTCTAGAGTTCTTATCTTTATCTTTTTGTCTTTAAAACTATACACTCCAGTATTCTTGCCTGGAGAATCTCATGGACAGTGGAGCCTGACGGGCTACAGTCCATGGGGTCGCAGAGTTGGATACAACTGAGTGAGTAACACTAACATTGTATTGAGGGAGGAGGCACAAAATACTTTGGAATGGCCAAAAATCATACTTGTGTAGCCCTTGCAAAAATCTTCTAGAGTTCTTATCTTTATCTTTTTGTCTTTAAAACTATATTTTATGTCTTGGAAATTGTGTTTGCTATCAGCAGATGACTGCAAATACTCTAAGATGGCAAAATAGGGAGCTTTGGGGCATGGTTTCGAGGGAGAGGACGCAGTAACATGGGGGGTGCAAGTGACGAGTAATGGAGAGAGATTTAACCTGAAAAACATTTGGAGGCAGAAACAAATTTTGAAAATTATCTATACAGCAGTATTGTCTTTGATTTCTAAGTCTTTTTGAATGTACTACCTTAGAGAAAGGTTGAATTTCATCAACAATAATCCATCCAAATATTGCTTTCAGCTTAACATCGGCATACCTTCCCTGACAAAGTGCTGCAACCAACACGACCGGTGCTATGAGACTTGCGGCAAAAGCAAAAACGACTGTGACGAGGCGTTTCAGTCTTGCCTGTCCAAGATTTGCAGAGACGTGCAGAAAACACTGGGGCTGGCTCAGCACGTGCAGGGTAAGGCTGATTTCATGCGATGGGGGTGAATGTGTGTTAGTATCAGATTTACTGACAGAAATCTCTCACTCTGTATTACCTTATCTGTTGTGACATAGTCCTATCAATTTCCTAAGATGATTTTGTCATCTAAAATGATTTACAGTCACGGAAGCAAAAAGTGGTAGGAAACCTTGGGAGGAGGGTATGTGAGGCGGAGAAGAGTTCATCCAAGATCTTGTGCCCTGTAGTATAGCCCTAATTATCCAGAGCCTGAAGTTTGAAGCTCTGGATCCAGTGACGCTTCCAGTATAGCACCGTGGATTTGGAGTAGGAAATTCCAAAGATTTGCATCTTAACTCTGACTCTGTGTTGGGAATGTCCTCAAAACCCACCCCTAGGCTCAGTGATTTGCTAAGTGGATTCACGGGGCTCAGCATGTAGTCCTATTCATGGTGATGGTTATTGCAGAGTCGGCAAAGATGACTAGGCGTTTCAGTATCCTCATGTATAGAATGAGAATGATAATACCCATCTTGTAGAGTTGTCATAAGGGTAAAATGAGCTATTTGTATAAATACACATTGCTGTACAAATACCAGTAGTTAACAAGATTTTTTTTTTCCCTCTGACAAGCCAAAGAATATACCATATACTGAAATAACAAGAGGAAGGGCAATAAGAAGAGGCAGGAAAGGAAATTGCCATTTTTAAGCACTTTCCATAAGATACCATGCTAGACACTTGAGACATATTTTCACTGATGTTCACAGAAACCCAAAGTACTAGTTGCCATTATGCCCCTTTCTAAAGGAAAGAAACTGAGGTTCAGAAAGAAGTAACTTGTCCTAAGTTGCATACATCTGTCTACTCCAGTATTCCCCGTTTCATAGGTGTCTTGGATTTTGAAATCCTATTATGAGTAATAACTAGGAAGTAATAAGAAGGAGGAAATCTCTGTTCCAAGTGAAGCTTGAACTCACTCTCTCTGAATCCCTTTAAATGCTTTCGGCTAAGGTAAACTAGTTGTCTAGCTGAAGCACAGATACATGCCATTTCTGCTTTCTGACCAAAGGATATACTAATGTTTAATGATGAAACCAATTTCCTTGCAATCTCCTATTTAATAATCATAACCTTTACACTTCTGCAGTTAGTTGTATTCCTTAATGGCGCAGTCTTTTGGAAACTTTGAAAATGCCAAGAATTGTAATGAAAAGTTTCTTTCTTAACCTGAATGTTGGAAACTAGAAGTATTTGAATAACTAAAAATCACTCTGTGCCATGTCTCTGTAAGTATATTAAGATAATCGTGGACTTCCCTGGTGGTGCAGTGAATAAGAATCCACCTGCCAGTGCTGGGGACACAGGTTCGGTCCCTGGTCTGGGAAGATCCCACGTGCCCCAGCTAGCGCCTGTGCTCCAGAGCCCGCAAGCCACAGCTACTGAAACCCGCCTGCCCTAGAGCCCATTCTGGGCTATGAGAGAAGTCACTGCAGTGAGAAAAGCCCATGCACCACCACAAAGCACAGCCCCCACTCCCTGAGACTCAGGAAAGCCGGTGCACAAAAACGAAGCCCCAGTGCAGCCAAGAAAATTGTTAAAAAAATGTTAAAAAATAGATCATCTTACCTGGGTGTTCTAGGTTCCTTAGAATAAGAAAAGTTAAATCTATTGTCTTTTCTTACAGTCTTTCAAAAAATTAAGAATTCTCACCAGAGGAAAAACACCTTCGATTCCTGTGTTTCCCCTCCCTAGCCACATTTGGATATTGGTCAGAGAGAGAGATTGAGGTCTGTTTACTTTAAGCATCTTAAATGTGTGACCATTAAAAGCTATTGGCTTATAATTAAGTGTTTTGAGGTTTCTCCATTTTTAACCATTTTTTTCTGCACCTAAAAGTCGCTTCTTAAAGTGCAAACTGAAAAGGGTTATCAGGCTTCTCTCTTAATGGTATTTTTCAGACACAAGGGAAGTTAACAGTGATGAGCTTATCAGTGCTACTGAGAGAGACTCATTGTCTGGTACAAAAAGTTGGGTTGAATAGTTGCATGCAAAGAAAACATACAGGTGAAGAGGCTGAAATGAAAAGTCTTTGTATATATGTCTGTGTGACTAGTTTGCGAGAGCTTGGGAAGACGTTCACCTAAATAGGCTGAAGTGCCCACCAAGGCTGTGCCTGATACTGGGCTGAAACATGTAATATATGTGAAGAGTGAGTGATGCTTTGCGTTGCCCAGCAGTGACAGCACTTTCTTACTTTGCAGCCTGTGAAACCACCGTGGAACTCTTGTTTGACAGCGTTATACACTTAGGCTGTAAGCCGTACTTGGACAGCCAACGAGCTGCGTGTAGGTGTCGCTACGAAGAAAAAACCGATCTTTGAAGAAGATGGTGACAAGTGGTGACAACAGATGAGGACAGAAGAAGATAACCTTTGACAAAGAGCTAATGTTTTTACAGCCTAAAGTTGCCTTATTTTCGTGAAAGGATTATTTTAAGACCTTACTTTGACATTAAAACTTCAAACTAAAGAAACAAATGCAGGTTATCTTCTCAGACATTGCTGCCTTAGTGTGCCACATTGTTTTGACCGGTCACAGAAAGCGGTGCATGTTAAGGGGAGAATTTTTTAAAGAAAGAGTATGACTCGATTTTCACAACTGTATTTACCAAAAAATAAGGTCAAATATGAAATTCATGATAAGGTATGCTCAGCATTATCTTATTTGGAAATATGGTGAAGTCTTTGCTTAGAAATATGTTTGTTTTCCATAAAATTTAAAATATACATATATGCCCAGAAGGATCTGACTTTTATTTTTGGTTTTTTAATTAACACACACTATACAGTTTTTCCATAGCCCACTGAAACATAATGAATAAGCCACATTTCTATGAATGATGAGACTAGTCACAAGGACAAGGGCATGTCTGTTTCTGTTGTAAAATTAGAACTATCTGCTGGGACCTCTTAGGAAGCAAAGCTAGGATATCTAGGTATTAATGTAATGTGCCTATAAGATGACATGAACAAATTCAGAAGCATAGCCATTCCCATTTTATGAACCACTCATGACAAATGCCGTATTTTGCTATAATCTTTGCCTATTGGAGAAAAGATGGAGAAAAGATGGATTCAGTAAGACAAAAGACGAGTTGTTTAACACACATCAGAGCAATATAATCTATTATGCTTTGGTATTTACTCCTTAGTACTTGGTCTTCATAATAGATTTATTCCCATTTTATGAACCACTCATGACAAATGCCGTATTTTGCTATAATCTTTGCCTATTGGAGAAAAGATGGAGAAAAGATGGATTCAGTAAGACAAAAGACGAGTTGTTTAACACACATCAGAGCAATATAATCTATTATGCTTTGGTATTTACTCCTTAGTACTTGGTCTTCATAATAGATTTAGGGATATTTTTAAAAGACCGTAAACCTTCTACTAATTTAGTGGCCTTAACAAAATTGTTCTTGATATTGTTGGTTTTTTTTTTTTAAGTCTTTAACTGTGGAATCAAAAGAGATGGAAAAACAAGATACAAAAAACTGTCTTTTATAGAGCTCAATTTATGCCGAAAATTATTAATGCATATTTAAGAGCAAATTCCAGAACTTTAGCTGCCTCTGAAAATCTCTTCAGCTTCTTGGAAAGCTCAGCTGTGTCCCTCTAACATTCTTTGCTTACCACTGGCTACTGACTTTCCCTAGCCCAAGCTGTGAATGTCTCCTGGGTAACCTATGGCCAAAGTTATTAAGATAAACCACTTGGAAAGTCAGAGAAAGACAATACCAGGGGAAATAGTTCTTTTTAAATCATTAAATCAATCTTTTTAAATCATTGAGAAGAACTAAAATATGTTTTGGGAAAAGACCACATTTCCTAACTTGGAATATATGTCATTGCTAAGAACTTGATAGCTTCCCCAACTGAGATGATGGCACTGTTCTGCTAACAGATGTCCTCTATTAAACAAAGCAAGTGTGTCCCTCAGGGCTAAGTAAGCAAACTAGACTCCAGTCAGCAATATTTGACCAGGTAGCTTTAAACTTACAATAGATTCATGGATTTTCTTGGCAACCTTGGCTTTCTCAAGAGGACAAAGTCAGAATGTCTTTGTAAAATATTTAATTCATGATCATAAATGTACAGATACCAGTAGAAGCAGCTTTTATGTTCAGATTTTTAAAAACTTGTCTAGGAATAGTTTTAGATTTACCAAAAAGTTGCCAAGATAGTATAGAGTCTTCTCATATACACTTTATCCCTAATGTTACCTAAGGAGCCAGCATTGGTTGGTTCTATTAATGCAACTCTAGGCTTTATTTGACTTGCACTAGTTTTTCCACTAATGGCACTTTTTTTTCCCAGGATCCACTCTAGGCACCACACTGCAGTTAGTCATCATGTCTAATTAGCCTCTAGTCTGTGATGGTTCCTCTTTCTTTCCTTGTTTTTCATAACCTTGACAGTTTTGAGAAGTACTGGTCAGGTGTCCTGTAGAATGTTCCCCAATTTGGGTTAGTCTTTCCTTGTGTTTGGACTAGGGTTATAGATTTTTAGGAAGAAAACCAAGAGTTGACCAGTTCTTCTCATCAAATCATATTGGTAGTTGATTGTTACCAGCTCATTAGGTTAACTCTAGACATTTGGTTAAGGTAGTAATCATTAGTTTTCTCCACTCTAAAGTTAGTTTTCTCCACTCTAAAGTCATATTTTTCCTTTCCTATGCTTCTGTTCTTTGGAAACCAGACACCAAGTCCTGGGTGTGGTAGGTGGAGGATGGGCAAGATTACATTCCACATTTTGATAAGAGATTTTATCTAGATACACTACTTGAAATTCTTGTTAATCTCCCCCTCACCCACTTATTATTCAGTTTTTTATATTAGTATGGTTTCATGCTTATTTCTTTTGTACTCTGGGTAATATATACAAATCCTTCCAGCTTGGCTGTTGGGAATTAGGTCAGGTTGACTCTGTATGTCTTTGACCTCCACCTTCCTTTTAACTTTTGAGCATCTCCATACTTTCTAGCCAGAAAGTAGGAAAGTTGCTTCAGGTTCATCTTCTATATTCCCCGCCCCAGCACTAGAATTAGCATCTTTTCAAAGGTTACTTTGATTGAAGAATGGTTTCCAATGGCACTTAGAAACCAACATCTGGACAGTGGATAGCTTGTTTCTACGGGAGTGTCACTGCTTTGAGACCCTCCCACCAAACAGAGCTAGGAAATGTATGTATACTAACCCATGTACATGTACATATCTGTAATTATGTGTGTATATATTAAGTTGTCTTTGCTTGAATTCTGTACAACAGGGCATATATTTAAGTTTTAAGGATGGTATTTTCCTTATCTACGGAATACATTAATGAAAAAACAAAATCAAATGCCAAAAAACTGCTTTTAGCAGTTCTTTGCAAGACATATATTGATATTTTAAAATAATAAAACTATATTGCCTTCAAACAATGCCTGTCTTTTTAAAGTCTTTTGACTCACCTCTTCCAGGGACAGATATGGCTGTACTCATTTCATAGGTGGAGAAACCGAGGTACAAAGACGTTGCAATGAAGACAATTAAAATACGAGGGCAAAAGCAAATTAAACCCATCTTCTTGAGCAGGCTTTCTTCAGTGACCCCCCAGAATAGTCTAGACTAGTAGTACTAATTAAAAAGTTGTTTTGTTAGCTTATAACTACTACTCCCTAAAGTGAAAATGTGCTGTTTCTGTCAGTATGGACAGAAGCAGAAGATTGTCAGGTCAAAATGATCATTGTTTTATGTACAAAATGGGAATAACATCTAACAAAGTGAAGATAATGAGGCTTTCTGTAAAAACAACTGTTTTTAGTAGACGGCCTTTATTAATTTCTGGGAGTAGAATGAAACCGATTAGGTAAGGACCCTTCCACACAGGTAACGTTGTATTGGCCACAGTTCACAGACTCTACCCGCCGTGTATTCAAGTCTTGTAGATTGCCTGGCTCTAATGTTTGAAAGAGCCCCCTTAGTTTGCTGTTTTTCCTCTGAGTATTGGTTCAACCAGTATATGAAAAAGAGCTAAATGAAGAGTTACCAATCAAAGTAACTAAAACTAGACCAGCAGTGTCATCTTTGCATTCAGGCTGCAGTGATGTTATGCTTTGGTTTGATCTCAGGCTTAATTTGGTTTCCAAAACATCCTTCAGTCTCCTTGCTGACTACTTAATGTTTGTCTTTGTTGGCTCTCCAATGTAGGAATCAGAATTATAAAAATTCGGTATTTTTATGATTTGTATAGGAAAAAACAAGGTTTAGTGGGGGGTAAACACTGAAAAAAGAAAGGCCACATTTTAAGTTTTAGAATTCTCTCTGAATTTAACTTGAGCCCATGTATTTTATTCCTTGGATAGGTAACAGTTGACTAAGAGCTTCAGTTTCGTAAATTCTGTAAAAGTGACTATTTATAATGGCAAGAATCAAGCCATCCTGTAACTTTTGGTCTTTAATATATCTTAATTTTAATAATACGGATTTACTATGAGTTCTTTTTTTTTCCTTCTTTGAGAAGGACGAGATTTCTCAGTAGAATTCTAATCCGTCTATGTCTCAAATGAGAGCATGCTGCAGAGTCACTGGAGGGCTTATTAAAATATACTCCTGGACCCGACCTGCAGTTTCTCATCCATAATGTCTGACTGTATAGGTCCCAAGAGTTTGCATTTCTAGTACATTCCCAGATGATGTGGATACTGCTGGTTCAGAGGCCACAGTTTAAGAACTGTCTAGATAATCTTCAGTAGCTAAAAATAACACTGACCGAAAGCTCACTGTGGGCTGGGCACTATTCTAGGAGTTTCTGTCTCAACTATTGAATAATTTGGTCCCAATTTTAAAGAGAAGAATCTGAAACTGGGAGTGGTTAAACTGCCTTAATTGTCCAAAGCCTCATGGCCAATAAAATGATGGAGCAAGGATTAGAACCTTGGCAGCCTATTTCCCAATCACAGACACCCTTTTTCATGGGGTCAGGGTGAGGGGATAGCTATTGCTTTAAAAGGCTAAAATTTAGCACTTATAATTTTAAAATGGCTATCCTAATACTTTATACTTACATTTCCTAAGGTAAACAAATCTTTAAAATATATCACCCCATATGCTATAAAGGCAATACAGTATTCTGAGATAACAAACATCTGGGGGGAAATTTAATTCCTTTCATCTGTTCCTTTCAGGTAAATGGAAGGTTAGCCAATTGGAGTTCCTTTGGGTCTCAAGTAGAGGAGACCATGAAAAGTAGGCTGAAGAACAGGAAGCTCTGGTGGTCAGATAACTCATTCAAACTGGGTAAAGTCCGGAGCACAGGTGCTGAAATTACAAATCTCATTCAATGGGCAAATATTTATTGAGTGCCTCCTACATCCTAAGCAACTTCCTGGTAATTGGCAAACCAAAAGAAGGCCAGTCTGCTTTCAATATGCTTCAGATGGTGGCAGTAAAAACTTACTGAGCTTTTCACAAGCCAGGCATTGTTCTGAATACAGTAATTTAACTCAATTGTCTCAACCAGCTTATGAGGGAGATCCTGATATTCCATGTCTTCACTGCACTAGGAACAAAGTGATTTCAGAAATATTTTATGCCTACAATAAAACAAACAGTAAATGGCATGGAAGGAAAGTTATGAGCAACCTAGACAGCATATTCAAAAGCAGAGACATTACTTTGCCGACTAAGGTCTGTCTAGTTAAGGCTATGGTTTTTCCTGTGGTCATGTATGGATGTGAGAGTTGGACTATAAAGAAAGCTGAGCGCCAAATAATTGATGCTTTTGAACTGTGGTGTTGGAGAAGACTCTCGAGAGTCCCTTTGGACTGCAAGGAGATCCAACCAGTCCATTCTGAAGGAGATCAGCCCTGGGATTTCTTTGGAAGGAATGATGCTAAAGCTGAAGCTCCAGTACTTTGGCCACCTCATGCAAAGAGTTGACTCATTGGAAAAGACTTTGATGCTGGGAGGGATTCGGGGCAGGAGGAGAAGGGGACGACAGAGGATGAGATGGCTGGATGGCATCACTGACTCCATGGGCGTGAGTCTGAGTGAACTCCGGGAGTTGGTGATGGACAGGGAGGCCTGGTGTGCTGCGGTTCATGGGGGGTCGCAAAGAGTCAGACACAACTGAGTGACTGAACTGAACTGAAATGGCATCGGGTGAGTCAAATCCTTTGATTTCATATTCTGTGTGCTTTTTGGAACCACAGCACACGTAGGAAGTTAGATTTTATTTTTTCTCTCATATAAAAGGGTGATATTTATAGAAGCGTGAATGCTAAGTTGCTTCAGTCATGTCTGACTTTTTGGGACCCTATGGACCGTAGCCTGCCAGGCTCTTCTGGCCATGGGATTCTCTAGGCAGGAATGCTGGAGTGGGTTGCCATGACCTCCTCCAGGGGATCTTCCTGACCCAGGGATTGAACCTTGCCTCGGCATCTTCAGCACTGGCAGGCCAGTTCTTTACCACTAGCGCCTCTTGTGGTGATGGTTTAGTCACTAAGTCCTGGCGGACTCTTGCGAGCCTATGGACTGTAGCCTGCCAAGCTCCTCTGTCCATAGGATTTTCCAGGCAAGAATACTAAAGTGGGTTGCCATTTCCTTCTCCAGGGGTTCTTCCAGACCCAGGGATCAAACCCAGGTTTCCTGCATTGCAGGCAGATTCTTTACCGACTGAGCACCACCTGGGAAATCCCATTTATAGAAATTGGATCTCTTAGGCTAATATATTGGAAGTTGTGTCTTACACATTTCCTCCTGTCTGCCACTGGTTACTTTTTAAATGACGAGACCATGAGAAGTTGGAAAAGATGAGGCCACATTTTCTTCCAGTCTCAGGAGTTTACTAGTTGAAGCAAATTTACACAATAACCAGCCACCCGAAGAGGAGCTCAATTAAATGCAGCAAACATGTTCCAGCTCAGTAAAAGTCATAATCTACAGAGCCCAAAATCGAGTCTCCAAATTTCTGCATGATTCCTTTCCATGATTAACACTACATATGAAAGTCAGACTTGAAAATTATGGAGTTGCCTCTAGTTTACTTTGTCCCAAATCTGCTATACAAAGAGCATTTTAAAATACTCTTATGATTATACAGTGGAAGTGAGAAATAGACTTCAGGGACTAGATCTGATTGATGAGTGCCTGATGAACTATGGATGGAGGTTCGTGATATTGTACAGGAGATAGGGATCAAGACCATCTCCATGGAAAAGAAATGCAAAAAGCAAAATGGCTGTCTGGGGAGGCCTTACAAATAGCTGTAAAAAGAGAAGTGAAGAGCAAAGGAGAAAAGGAAAGATATAAGCATCTGAATGCAGAGTTGTCCAAAGAATAGCAAGGAGAAATAAGAAAGCCTTCCTCAGTGATCAATTAAAGAAATAGAGGAAAACAAGAGAATGGGAAAGACTAGAGATCTCTTCAAGAAAATTAGAGATACCAAGGGAACATTTCATGCAAAGATAGGCTTGATAAAGGACAGAAATGGTATGGACCTAACAGAAGAGGTGGCAAGAATACACAGAAGAACTGTACAAAAAAGATCTCCATGACCCAGGTAATCACGATGATGTGATCACTCATCTAGAGCCAGACATCCTGGAATGTGAAGTCAAGTGGGACTTAGAAAGCATCACTACAAACAAAGCTAGTGGAGGTAATGGAATTCCAGTAGAGCTATTTCAAATCCTGGAAGATGATGCTGTGAAAGTGCTGCACTCAATATGCCAGCAAATGGAAAACTCAGCAGTGGCCACAGGACTGGAAAAGGTCAGTTTTCATTCCAGTCCCAAAGAAAGGCAATGCCAAAGAATGCTCAAACTACCGTACAATTGCACTCATCTCACATGCTAGTAAAGTAATACTCAAAATTCTCCAAGCCAGGCTTCAGCAGTACGTGAACTGTAAACTTCCAGAAGTTCAAGCTGGTTTTAGAAAAGGCAGAGGAACCAGAGATCAAATTGCCAACATCCACTGAATCATCGAAAAAGCAAGAGAGTTCCAGAAAAACATCTATTTCTGTTTCATTGACTATGCCAAAGCCTTTGACTGTGTGGATCACAATAAACTGTGGAAAATTCTGAAAGAGATGGGAATACCAGACCACCTGACCTGCCTCTTGAGAAACCTGTATGCAGGTCAGGAAGCAACAGTTAGAACTGGACATGGAACAACAGACTGGTTCCAAATAGGAAAAGAATTGACTATGCCAAAGCCTTTGACTGTGTGGATCACAATAAACTGTGGAAAATTCTGAAAGAGATGGGAATACCAGACCACCTGACCTGCCTCTTGAGAAACCTGTATGCAGGTCAGGAAGCAACAGTTAGAACTGGACATGGAACAACAGACTGGTTCCAAATAGGAAAAGGAGTACATCAAGGCTGTATATTGTCACCCTGCTTATTTAACTTCTATGCAGAGTACATCATGAGAAAGGCTGGGCTGGAAGAAGCACAAGCTGGAATCAAGATTGCCGGGAGAAACATCAATAACCTCAGATATGCAGATGACACCACCCTTATGGCAGAAAGTGAAGAGGAACTCAAAAGCCTCTTGAGGAAAGCGAAAGAGGAGAGTGAAAAAGTTGGCTTAAAGCTCAACATTCAGAAAACGAAGATCATGGCATCTGGTCCTATCACTTCACAGGAAATAGAGATGGGGAAACAGTGGAAACAGTGTCAGAGTTTATTTTTCCGGGCTCCATAATCACTGCAGATGGTGATTGCAGCCATGAAATTAAAAGAGGCTTACTCCTTAGAAGGAAAGTTATGGCCAACCTAGACAGCATATTCAAAAGCAGAGACATTACTTTGCCAACAAAGGTTCATCTAGTCAAGGCTATGGTTTTACCAGTAGTCATGTATGGATGTGAAAGTTGGACTGTGAAAAAAGCTGTGTCGAAGAATTGATGCTTTTGAACTGTGGTGTTGGAGAAGACTCCTGAGAGTCCCTTGGACTGCAAGGAGATCCAAGCAGTCCATTCTGAAGGAGATCAGTCTTGGGTGTTCTTTGGAAGGACTGATGCTGAAGCTGAAACTCCAGTACTTTGGCCACCTCATGCCAAGAGTTGATTCATTGGAAAAGACCCTGATGCTGGGAGGGATTGAGGGCAGGAGGAGAAGGGGCTGACAGAGGATGAGATGGCTGGATGGCATTACCGACTCGATGGACGTGAGTCTGAGTGAACTCTGGGAGTTGGTGATGGACAGGGAGGCCTGGTGTGCTGCGATTCATGGGGTCGCAAAGAGTCGGACACGACTGAGCGACTGAACTGAACAAGTCCCCGCACTCGGAAAAGGGGGAAACGGGGCAGCGCACACCTTTGAGAGGCGGGAGGAGCAGAGACTGGAGTGGAGTCGAGCGATCGGGGCTCGCCGCAGGTGATCTGTAATTGCCTGCAGCCTCCCACCCCAGGACCGCGGGTTGGCTTCGGAATCGTTGCTGACATCTCCCGACGGCCGGCTTCTGCTTCCCAGGCGCCAGGCGGGCGAGACCGCGTCCTCTGCATTGCCCGCGCGCTCCGGCCGCGGCGAACTCCGAGCGAAGGAAGGTACACCACCAGACCCCCCAAACCCCGCCTCCACCGCTGGAAGGCAGGGAGCCGTGGCGGCGGGGGCGGAGGAAGGGGCGGGGGCAGCGGCCAGGCTTCAGGAAGCGGAGGCCGCCCGGGCGTCGGCGCTTCGCTCCCGGCTGCGATGAGCTCGGAGGCTGCGCTTCGCCGGGCTCGCGGTCCAGGTAGGTGGCGGGTGCCGAGCGGGGCGCGCGAGCGCGAGCGGGGCCGCGGGTTCCCCCGGCTTTGCTCGGTGGCTGGGAGAAGTTGAGGGTCTTGGAGGAAAGCGCTCGGGTCGGGTGGGCGCAGCTGAGCTTCTGGGCTCAGGAAAAACAACTCGGGGACCTCGCCGCCGCCTCCTTGCGGTCCCTGGTGGCGGCGTCTGGCGCATGGGAGTGCCCCAGCCGCTTTTGTGCCCCGGGCGCTGATCTCTTCCTAGTTGTCGTGGCTATTTGAACTTTAACTGCGCTTGATCATAAGAAAAGTTAACTTTGGGGTCTTGTTGGGCCTTATTTTTTTTCACTTCTACGTAAAAATAAGTGGTTGCCTTGTAGTAACAGTGGAGCGTGAGCAGCCCGCGGAGGCGCCGGGGCAGAGAGAAGCCCCCTGGCTTGCCCGCCCGGAAATTGGAGATCAGAGTCAGGCCTTGGGAGCTGTACAGCCCCCAAGGTTCTCCTGCATCCGGGAAACCCGCAGTTGTTTGTGAGTTTAACTTAAGGCCACGGTAACTTTTCTCTGGGGGTTTCCCTGGTGGCTCAGACGGTAAAGAATCCGCCTGCTAATCCCTGGGTCGAGCAGATCCCCTGGAGGAGGGCATAGCAACCCACGCCAGTATTCTGCCTGGAGAAGCCCGCAGACAGAGGAGCCTGGCGGGCTGAGGTCCATGGGGTCTCAAAGAGTCGGACACAGCCACTAAAACAACAAACAACTTTTCTCTACAAAATATTCAGCTTCTAAACACATGCTTTAGGACGTTCTTCCTTGTCATTTATAATTATATTACTGATAAGGTTTAGAAACTCTGAGCCTGGCCATAGTTTTTTAAATGGGCGGGGCAGGGCGGGGTTGGGGGAGGAAGGTGGAGAGTGGTTTGAGTTGCCGGCGGCCTTTATTTCAGAGCTTTCTGTTCCTTGCTACAGAAAACAAGCCTTGTCCCAGAGGCAGGTTGTAAAAGTCACCACGGTTGTTCAGGAAGTATGGTTACCCTGATGGGACGGTGCGAGCTCCAGCAACCATTTCCCTTTTGGAATCCAGGGGGAGGGCTGGGAAGGAGGGCAGGATGCTTGAGGCACCGCTAGTCGCTGCACATTCCCCGCCATTCTTGTAATGGTTTCCTTCCTTTTCCTACTTGCTCCCCTTTCTTTGTCCACATTACTCCTTTTTCTGTGTATTCCAGGCCTGACATGAGTCACTGAAGGTAGGATTATTAAACCAGTCCTTGGCTTCCCTGGTGGCTCAGAGGTTAAAGCTTCTGCCTGCAATGTGGGAGACCTGGGTTCGATCCCCGGGCCGGAAAGATCCCCTGGAGAAGGAAATGGCAACCCACTCCAGTATTCTTGCCTGGAGAATCCCATGGGTGGAGGAACCTGGTGGGCTACAGCCCACTGGGTTGCAAAGTGTTGTACACGGCTGAGTAACTTAACCAACTTTGATAAGGAATATGGGTAGATTGTCACAGATACTGCAGTGAATGAAGATGATGACAGTAGATACTGAAGAAGTTTGGAGAAGTGAGCACTTGGTTTAGAAAGGTTTCTGGTCTCTCCCTGGTGGGAGTGGTTTTACCATGTTAACAGCTAGTGCATGGACTTTGGAATCTGCAGGTAGAACCGGGCCTTTCAGTACCAATTCCAAGGCACCACCTCAGATAAGCTCCTTGCACTTTCTCTGTCTCAAAGGGCCTATGGAGTAGAGTGAGATAAAGTTATCTCATGTGCCAAACCATCAACAAATGGTGAAGTGAAGTGAAGTCGCTCAGTCGTGTCCAACTCTTTGCGACCCCACGGACTGTAGCCTACCAGGCTCCTCTGTCCATGGGATTTTCCAGGCAAGAGTACTGGAGTGGATTGCCATTTCCTTCTCCAGGGGATCTTCCTGACCCAGGGAATGAACGCAGGTCTCCCCCATTGTAGACAGACGCTTTACCGTCTGAGCCTCCAGAGAAGTCCAGCAAATAGTCCAACAAATGGTAGCTGGAGGCATTCTCAGGTTAGGGTGTGGAGGAAAAAGAATGACTGACTGGTTTTGTAAAAAGCGGGTTTGAGCAAAGAGATGGTTACATTTTTGGAGAGGAAAATTGCATAAATCAGAGACAAGGAGAAGGGAGGAGAGGTCAAGAGTCCGGTTGACCCGTTTCTGAGAATAATTGCAGGTGAAAAGGAATTTATAAATCTCATATAGAGTATCTCCCTCACTAAGATTTATTTTCTCCATGTCAACAAAGCCAGTTTATTTGTATTCATGCAGTGTGTCATTCAGTCGCTAAGTTGTGTCCGACTCTTTGCAACCCCGTGGACTGCAACACGCCAGGCTTCCCTGCCCTTCACCATCTCCTGGAGCTTGCTCAAACTCATATCCATTGAGTCAGTGATGCCATCTGACCATCTCATCCTCTCTCTTCTCCCTCTCCAGCCCTCCGTCTTTCCCAGTATCAGGGTCTTTTCCAACGAGTCGGCTTTTCGCATTATTCAGTATAGTGATACCATGCACCCTTCCTGAAAGCTGGCCTGTTGGGCACGCACAGTTTAAAATGACTGTGACAGAATCATAATGATCTCGGAGTGGCCCCAGTGAGCTGTGGCACAAAGCAAGACAGTAATTCCCTGTCCAGGAGTTGAATCTGGGTAGCCTCAATGAAAACCAGGAATCCCAGCTTGCAGACCGTAAGGGCTAGAGGCTAGAACCTGTTTTCCCCTGACTCTTGCCCCCAGGGAAAAATGCATTTTTCACGGAGGCAAAAACTATAAATGCAGGTACAAAGTTTATGATTAGAGACATAGCACAGTGACAAATGGGAGCGAACACAGAGAGACTGTTAAGACAGACGCAAGCCAGAGGTGAAAGGGTGTGGGGGTGTCCTCTCTAATGAGCAACACAGGAAAAAGAAGAGTCAGTTCAGTCTCTCAGTCGTGGCTGACTCTGCGAGATGGTTAAGTCATTTATATGGGACAGTGCTGGTGGCTAAGACGGTAAAGAAGCTGCCTGCAATGAAGGTTTGATCCCTGGGTCAGGAAGATGCCCTGCACAAGGGCATGGCAACCCACTCCAGTATTGTTGCCTGGACCGTGCAAGAGGGTTCCCTTTTCTCCACATCCTCTCCAGCATTTATTGTTTGTAGATTTTTTGATGATGTCCATTCTGACTGGTGTGCAGTGATACCTTGTAGTTTTAATTTGCCTTTCTATAATAATTAGCAATGTTGAGCATCTTTTCATGGGTTTGTTGGCCATCTGTATGTCTTCTTTGAAGAAATGTCTATTTAGGTCTTCCATTTTTTGATTGGGTGGAGATGAAGCCTTTATCTGTTGCTTCATTTGCAGTCATTTTCTAGAAGGCAATGGCACCCAACTCCAGTACTCTTGCCTGGAAAATCCCATGGACAGAGTAGCCTGGAAGGCTGCGGTCCATGGGGTCGCTGAGGGTTGGACACGACTGAGCGACTTCATTTTGACTTTTCACTTTCATGCATTGGAGAAGGAAATGACAATCCACTCCAGTGTTCTTGCCTGGAGAATCCCAGGGACGGGGGAGCCTGGTGGGCTGCCGTCTATGGGGTCACACAGAGTCGGACACGACTGAAGTGACTTAGCTCCCATTCTGAGAGTTGTCTCTTCATCTTGTTTATGGTTTCCTTTGCTGTGCAAAAGCTTTTGAGTTTAATTAGGTCCTATTTGTTTAGTTTTGTTTTCATTACTCTTAAGAAGTGGGTCAAAAGATCTTGCTGTGTTTTATGTCAATGAATGTTTTTCTTATGTTTTCCTCTAGGAGTTTTATAGTGTCCTGTCTTAAATTAGGTCTTTGATCCATTCTTAGTTTATTTTTTTGTACGGTGTTAAGTACTGTTCTAATTTCATTCTTTTCCGTGTAGCTGTCCAGTTTTCCCTGCACCACTTCTTGAAGAGACATTTTCTCCCTTGTATATTCTTGCTTCCTTTATCATAGATTAGGTGACCATAGGTGAGTGGATTTATCTCTGGGCTTTCTGATCCTTATTTCTGTTTTTATGTCAATACCATACTGTTTTCATTACTGCAGCTTTGTAGTATAGTCTGAAGTTGAGGAGCCTGGTTCCTCCAGCTTCATTTTTCCTGCTCACAATTACTTTGACTATTTGCTTTCAGCAGTTTGACAGTTGCTTTCAGGATCTTTTGTATTTCCATACAAATTATAAAATTTTTTGTTTTCATTCTGTGAGAAATGTTATTGATAATTTGATAGAGATTGCATTGAATCTATAGATTGCTTTGGGTAATATAGTCATATTGGCCCATCCAAGAATATGGTGTATTTCCCCACCTGTTTGTGTCATCCTTCTGTCTTTGATTAGTGTTTTATAGTTTTCTGAGTGCAGGTCTTTTGCCTCTTTAGGTAGATTTATTCCTAGGTGTTTTATTATTTTGGTTATGATGGTAAATGGGATTGTTTCCTTGATTTCTCTTTCTGATCTTTCATTGTCAGTGTATAGGAAGGCAGTAGACTTCTGTGCATTAATTTTGTATCGTGCAACTTTACCAAATTCATCAATGAGCTCCAGTAGTTTTCTGGCGGCATCTATAGGATTTTCTATGTATAATATCATGTCATCTGTAAACAGTGACAGTTTTACTTGTGCTTTTACAATTGTATTCCTTTTATTTCTTTTTCTTCTCTGATTGCCATGGCTAGGACTTCCAAGTGAAAATGTTAATCACTTAGTCATGTCCAACTTTTGCAACCTTGTGGACTGTATAATTGTCCATGGAATTCTCCAGGCAAGAATACTGGAGTGTGGAGCCATTCCCTTCTCCAGAAGAATCTTCCTAACCCAGGGACTGAATTCAGGTCTCCTGCATTGCAGGCAGATTCTTTACCATCTGAACCACCAACTTCCAAAGCCATGCTGAATAATAATAGAGAGATTGAAGATCCTTGTCTCATTCCTGATCTTAGAGGAAATGCTTTCAGTTTTTCATCATTAAGAATGATGTTTGCTGTGGGCCTATTGTATTTGGCCATTATTATATTGAGGTAGATGCCCTCTATGCCCACTTTCTGGAGAGTTTTTTTTTTATCATACATGGGTGTTAAATTTTGTCAAAAACTTTTTCTGCATCTATTGAGATGATCATATGGTTTTTATATAATTTAATATGGTGTGTCACATTGATTTGAGTATATTGAAGAATCCTTACACCCCTGGGATAAATCACACTTGATCACGGTGTGTGAGTCCTTTAATGTGTTCCTGGATTCTGTTTGCTAGTATTTTGTTGAGGATTTTGTGTCTTTGTTCATCAGTGGTATTGATCGGTAACTTTTTTTTTGGAAGTTTATTTGTCTGATTTTGGTATCAGGGTAATGGTGCCTTGTAGAATGAGTTGGGGAGTGTTCCTTCCTCTGCAATTTTTGGGAAGAATTTGAGAAAGACAGGTGTTATCTCTTCTCTAGATGTTTGACAGAATTTGCCTGTGAAGCCATCTGGTCCTGGCCTTTTGTTTGTTGAAAGATTTTTAATTACAGTTTCAATTTCCTTACTTGTGATTGGTCTGTTTATATTTTCTAATTCTTCTTGAAAAGTTGTACCTTTCCAAGAATTTGTCCATTTCTTCCAGGTTGTCTATTTTATTATCCTATAGTTGCCTATAATAGTTTCTTATGATGCTTTTTATTTCTGCAGTATTAGTTATTAATTTCTCCTTTTTTGTTTCTAAGTTTGTTGATTTGAATCCTCCTTTTTTTCTTAATGATTCGGCTAAAGGCCTATCAATTTTGTTTATCTTCTCAAAGAACCAACTTTTAGTTTATTGATTTTTGCTATTGTTTTCTTCATTTCTATTTCATTTATTTCTGTTCTCATCTTTATCATTCATTCCTTCTAAACTTTGGTGGTGGTGGTGTTTTATTGATGTTCTTTCTCTAGTTGCTTTAGGTGTAAGGTCAGATTGAGATTTTTCTTGTTTCTTGAGGTGAGATTGAATTTTGGATATAGATTTAATGTGTTTAGTTTGAGTGATTCTATTTGTTTCTTATGTAATTGTTTTAATGATAAGGAGGTAAGGATATTAAAAGGAGGTAAGAAAAAAAAAAAGTAGATCATGGAATGCTTTTGAAAATGGAAGGAGAGGAAACCCTGCGTATTGCTTAGTAGAGCAGTGTGGGGAGCAGGAAGGAACCCCAGTAGACAGTGTGTGGAATAAGAGGTCTTCTGGGAGGGCAATCTGTGGGGTGTAGGAGGAATCCCAGTTAGAACAGTGTGTGACTAGGAAGTAGCCCCAGGAGAGCACTGTGTGGAGTAGGAAGTGTCCTGGGAGCAGTGTGTGGACGAGAAAGTGTCCTCCTGTATCACTGTGTAGTAGGAAGTATTCTGGGTGGAGGAGTTTTCGGGCTCGGAGGGATTTGGGGTAGCTCAGTATGTAGAGTGGGAGGTCAGCCTAGAAGAGTTGTGTGTTCAGCAGGGCAGCATCCCTGAGCAGAGGGGAGTCTTGGTGGGCAATGCACCCCGTGGAGCAGACGTTCTCCGTGGTCCGGCAGCGTGTGCAGCAGGCTGTATTCTGGGTGTGGCGGGGTGTGGCCTGGGAAGAGCAGGACGGACATTCAGCGGGGCAGTGTCTGGGGTCGGGAGGATCCTCGGCGAGCGCTGAGCGCAGCAGGGAAGGGCCTTGTACAGCGCTGTTGAGGAGGAGATCTCCAGGTAAAGCGGCCTGGAGAACAGTGAGGGAACTGCCCTTGGTGGAGCACCGAGGTAGTAGGGCGCGTATCGCACAGAGCTGTGGTGGAGTAGGTGGCCACGCAGAACGCTGTGGAGTAGGAAGGAGCCGCCTCTTGTAGAGCGGTGTGCCGAGTCGGACATTTCTGGCAGCTTGTGGCTTAAGAAGGGAGGCTGTCTCCTCGGGTGAGCGCTGAGTGGAGAAGGCAGTCACTGGTGCAAAGTGTGCAGAGAAGGAAATAGCCGACCACAGAGCAGTGTGTGGAGCAGGGAGGATTCTGGGCAAAGTATTAGTAGAGGAAGGAGAGGCTGTGTCCAGAGTACAGCAGTGTGATGGGACATACCCTTGGCAAAGTAGTGTGAGGGGTAGGCTGTGTCCCGGATACCGCAGGTATAGGTGGTACCGGGTGACCCTGGTAGGTCGGTGTGTGGAGGACGAGGTCCCCAGGGCAGGCCGGGTGTGGATTCAGAGTTCCTGTGGTAGAGCAGGGTGTGGTGCCGGCTGCATGCCCTTCGGCAGTGTGTGAGCGGGGAAAGTATCCCAGCTCATCCTCGTGTGGACTAGGAAGTATTCCGGGTACAGCAGATTGTCCGTGTCCCGGGGAGAACAGCGTGTGTTGTCGGAAGTGATCCTGGCAGAACAGGGCGTGTAGGAGGTCTGCAGGGCCCAGCAGAGGGTGGAACTGGAAGTGCCCTCTAGAGCTGTGCCTTCGCTGGGTCAGCATCCCCAGTGGAATGTGTCTCGTTAGGAAGCATCGGCTGTTCGGCAATGTGTGGAGCAGGGAGTGTCCTGGCAGGAGCCCAGTGTGTGATGGAGGAAGTGCTCTGGATAGAGGAGTTTGGGAGGAGGAAGTGTCCCCAGTATCCAGCGCACAGGGCAGGAGTTCTAGTAGAAGCGTGTGGAATGTCTCTGGTGGGACAGTGTCCAGCAGGAAGTATTAATAATCCCTAGGGTCAGTGTGTGGAGTAGAAGTCTCCTGGCGCGACAGGGTAGGAGGTTCCACGTGACCTTAGTAGAGCAGTGTATGGAGTGGGCCGGACCCCTTCTAGAACATTGTGTGGGGTAGGGCGTGTCTTCAGTAGAGCATGTGTGAAATAGGAGATCCACCAGTCATGGTAGGGAGGTCCCCTGATGGAGGAGAGCTTGGTAGGAAGTGTCTGCAGTACAACAAGATGTAGAATTCGCAGGAGCCGCCTTAGAACAGGATGCGGGTAGCATGGAAGCCTCGGGAGAGTGGGGAGGACGCATTAGAGAGGCTGCTTCTGACTCCTAATCTTTGGTGCGAGTGAAAATCACCTTGGCACATCTCCCAGGATTCTGATTCTGTAAATCTAGGTTAGGGACCAGGAATCTGCATTTTATCATGCAGGCCAGGGATTGATGCGGAAGGTTAAGGAAAACTGATTGGGGCCTACTAGACAGGGGAAGGGTGATGCCTGTCTGGGATCTTGGCTGGTTTGAATGCTGGATACAGTCCAAGAGGAGCAGGCTGAGAGTGACTGGTAAAGGGCCCTGGAGTTGATTCTCCCTCTCCTCATCCTCTCTCCCTAGGTGGATTTTTGTCAGTGAGGAGACATGAGGTTAGAACCATCAGGCATGAGGGAGAGACTCCAAGGAGTGAGGGGAACACCACCCTCTTGGCGGGGAGATGATGGGTAGGAGTTTACCCTTAGGGTCCATCCACCTTCCTTCAAAGACCTCAACTGAAAGGGGCATCTTGCTACATTATTAGTATTTGTGTAGTTGTCACTTTCTGTCCCCTCTCAAGCTGTTTATCAGGTAAAAGCAGATTCATGAGCATATGGACTCTTCTGGTAGAAGATGTTAAATTCAATATTGCTGTCCAGTGGAGAAGGCAATGGCAGCCCATTCCAGTACTCTTGCCTGGAGAATCCCATGGATGGATTGCAGTCCATGGGGTTGCAAAGAGTCGGACACGACTGAGCAACTTCACTTTGACTTTTCACTTTCATGCACTGGAGAAGGAAATGGCAACCCACTCCAGTATTCTTGCCTGGAGAATCCCAGGGACAGGGAGCCTGATGGGCTGCTGTCTGTGGGGTTGCACAGTCAGACACGACTGAAGTGACTTAGCAGCAGCAGAGAAGCATTGGCCACACATTGTATAAATTTAAATTAGTTGAAGTTAATTAAAAATTGAGTTCCTCAGTTGCACTAGCCAAACTTCAAGGGCTCAGAAACACATGTGGCCATTGGCTGCCCCCAGAGACAGCTCGGGTATAGGGAATTCTGTCACTGCAGAAGGCTCTGTTGCACAGCACTGTTCCTGGGAGGAGAGGGATTCAGTGAGAGGTTGTCTTGTGGGTGAGGAAGTCTGCTCTTGGGTTGGGAGAAGAGTGTCCCCATTATAGGATCATAACAAGCGCATGTTTCATGCAGGAGATCAGAATCTGAGTCTTTGCCCTTCCTTTCCTCCACCAAAATATCTGCCGCTTCTAGGCAGTAGGGTAATCGAGTGTCAACCACACTGTGTTCAGTTCTCTTGCTTGACTTCACTCTTTCTCTGTTTCAGAGAATATTTGCAAAAAACATTTGCTGCAAAATAAAGCAATTTCATATTTCATTTGAGCTTCATAATCACAGAGCTACATTTGTTACTTTTGGCATAGTGTGCAGCAAATGAATGTGAGTAGTATTTTTCCATTTCTGCTTATGATCTTTTTTTATTTTGCATGTAAGAGTTGGAGGTGAGAAAGAGCTGAGCTGTGCGTTTACGGTTCGTTTATTTATTTTGGCTGCGTTGGGTCTTCCTTGAAGCGCGCGGGCTTTCTGTAGTTGTGGTGTGCAGGCTTCTCTAGTTGTGGCACGTACAGTTCATTTATTATTAATAGCACTTTCCCTTCCTTCTCCCTTACCCCTTCTCACATCCTTTGACTTTTCAACCAACCAAGACAGAAGGAGCTTAGCGGATAGGAATCAAGGCAGCTGGGAGTTCCTCATGTGTTTTATGACCATAAATCAAAAAGTATATTAACAAAACCCTACTTTCTTTTAATAGGTGAAGAACAAAACATGACCGAAATAGATGCCTTCCCTAGGAGGTAATAATGTTCTGTTTACTCATTAAGGTCTTTTCCTTTATTTGCCATCATTAGCCTACAGAAATCAAAAAAGAAAGGGACATGGGCGCTGAAAAGCAGAGCGGAGAATGTCAGGTTTAGCATCTGGAGGGCTGCCTTGTAGGTGTGCGGGTTGGTTGCTGGACCTAGACTGAGGCTCAAGATATTGAACAATTGGGATGCCTTGGCCTGGGCCAGACCATTGTCTTTGGTCCCCAGTCCCCGGTCCCTGGAGCCCTGAGGGAAAGACACCCAAGCAGAGGAATTGGGGGATGGGAGGAGTTTGCTCAGGATGGCTGCCATTTACTAGTTGGTACAAAGATGTTTCTGGACTTTGCCCATCAGTGCGGCTGGGAGGCCTGCCCAGGGCACAGCAGTGGCCTGCCGGCCTGGTAGACCAGGAAGCAGCAGGCCTCTGTCTGTTCTGTGCATTGACCTTGGGCTTGGAGGAGTCTATTATTTAATATGACCTAGAGTGATTGTTTTTTTAAACTTTTCCTAAACAGAGAAATATTTGATCCGACTGAAAAGTACAAAATGGACCACAAGAGGAGAGGAATTGCGTTAATCTTCAATCATGAGAGGTTCTTCTGGCACTTGACCCTGCCAAACAGGCCGGGCACCAGTGCCGACAGAGACAATCTTAGGCGCAGGTAGTATTGTTTTATTTAACATCCAGGTGGTCAGATATTTAAGCGATAACTGCTTGTCCGCACTGTACAAAGAACAGAGCAAGAGTATTTGAGGATGAACCTCACTTGGGCTCAGCCTCCCCTAAGAACTTGCCTGAATTTTCCCCCAATCCTGTTCTATTAAATGTTAACAGTCTTTGCATTTTTATAAATATATCTGCATAGTAGACAGCAGTATTCTAACTTAAATCAGTTACCATGAATAAATCTCTTCCTGCCATGGGTAATCGAGGAAAACCATCATTGTCAGATTTGAGTTTTCTTTCTCCCTAAAGAAAAGTCAATTTATATGTCATAAAAATGAGTATAGATTCCTTAAATAATTAGGAGTATATGACAGTTTTGAATAGCTCATAAGCTAGTATCCAATTTAATCTCCAGTTTTCAGATCTAGGATTTGAAGTAAAATGTTTTGATGATCTTAGAGCAGAAGAACTATTGCTCAAAATTCATGAGGGTAAGTAGTTTTCCTATTCATCTTCCTTTGATGGGACTGAGTAGTTTTTAATTATCCTTGTATGGAGACAGGTCCAAATAATTAACTGTTGTAAAAAAGGCTTGTCAATTAATTAAGCATGGGTTATAGGTTTTGGTTGTGCCTCTCTGATTATACATTACTCAGCAGATTTAGAGGCCTTTTGCAAAGTATAATGCCTACCAAGTTATAGTTTATATACCATAGTTACAGTCTGTTACTCTGGAAATGAATGTAATGCTCTTTTCATTTGGCAATTAAAAGCCTAAGATACAAATACTACAGATGCTAGGCAGTCATTTTTTAACTGACTCCTTCCACACCCAAGTTTTTTACTGACTTCAAAATACTGCTGATTGACATACATTATCTCATAATTTCTACATCACTATGCAGTACGTTGGAGAAGGAAATGGCAACCCACTCCAGTGTTCTTGCTTAGAGAATCCCATGGACAGAGGAGCCTGGAGGGCTGCTGTCCACAGGGTCACACAGAGTTGGACACAGCTGAAGCGACTTAGCATGCAAGCATGTATTGGAGAAGGAAATGGCAACCCACTCCAGTGTTCTTGCCTGGAGAATCCCAGGGGCAGAGGAGCCTGATGGGCTACAGTCTATAGGGTCGCAGAGAGTCGGACGCGACTGAAGCGACTTAGCTGCAGCAGGAGCAGCATGCAGTAGGTAAATTAACAACTTAATGTGTATAATAATCACCACATGTCAAGGGTTTTTAAGTAATTTGTCAATGGACTATCAGGACAATTGCATCATTAAACTTTCTTCAGAACTTTTTCGTAAAAATTGAGGTATAATTGACATGCAGAGGAGCCTGGTCTGCTGCAGGCCATGGGGTTGCATTTGTGTACATTGGGGAACGATTGCCACCGTTTAAGTCTGGTTACCGTCTGTTACCATTCATAGTTACAAACCTTTTCTAGTGACTTTTAAGATTTATTCTCTTAGCAACTTTCAAATATGCAGCATAGTACTGCTAACTGTAGTCATCAAGCTGTACATTAACATCCCCAGGACTTATATATTTTGTCACTGCAAGTTTGCACCTTTTGGCCCCTTCACCATTTCGCCTCACACTTCTCCTTTCCCCTGCCCCAGCTGCCAGCAGTCTGCTCTCTGCAGCTCTGAACTTGGTTGGGCTTGCTGGGTTTTTAGCTCCTGCATACAGTGATGTGGTCACGCCCTTCTCTGACTGTATCACTTAGCATAATGCCCTCAGGGTTCATCTGTGCTGTTGCAAATTGCACCTTTTCCTTTTTTAAATGACTGAATGCTCATCCATTGAATATATACAGACCACACTTTCTTTATCCATTCATCTGTTAGTGGACATTTAGGTTGTTTCTCCATCTTGTCTGTTGCAATAATGCTGCAGAGAAAACAAGGGCTCGTATATCTTTACAAGTTAGCGTTTTTGTTGTCTTTGGATATATACCCAGAAGTGGAAATGTAGGATATGGTAGCTCTGTTTTTAATTTTTTGAGGACCCTCATACCAGGGTTCCTCTTTAATCTGTAAATAATGTTGCCTGGTTGCTCCCCACCTTTCCTGCTTTGCTCGCTCCTCAGCTTTGGGGGGCAACCACCTCATGTCTTAACACTCTTTGGGAAGCTCCAAGCGCTATAGACAGAATAGCGGCGGTGCTGCCTCCCTTCCAGGTGCAGCGACATGGAGGGGGTGTTCCGGGATAGTTCCTGTGTCTCTCCAGTCTGCCCTGAGAAGGTCTCTGCTGATTCAAAGAAATGTCTTAGGAGTTCCCCATAATAATCCCTTTAGGCTTTCCATGTCATTATTCTGTGTTTTAAAAAAGCTAACAAAAACCTGTTCAAACTCTTATTTCTTTGAACTGTAATAATTTGGTTGTTTAAAAGTCAGATATTGTATTGTATAAATCGTTGCTTAATTAAATAAGTTGTTTCATTAGACATTTTATAAAAAATTTTCCCTCAATTATCTGAAACTATTATTAGTAAATTAAAATTTCATATGTAGATAATTAAGTACCTTATTTTCATTTCTGAATAACTTTTGGGGTCCTTTTTAGCATCAACTGCTAGCCACGTAGACGCAGATTGCTTTTTGTGTGTTTTCCTGAGTCACGGTGAAGGCAACCACATCTATGCATATGATGCCAAAATTGAAATTCAGACGTTAACAGGCTTGTTCAAAGGAGACAAGTGTCAGAGCCTGGTTGGAAAACCCAAGATATTTATCATTCAGGTAAGACTGATTATGTTATAATCTTAATTATAAAGACCATAGTTCTATACATGTGATTAGAAAGAACTAAAGCTGATTTTGGAAGTTAACTTTCTCCAGTAATTGGAAAAGGCCCATTTTGAATCCTAGCCAATCAGAGTTGCAGCTTCAGCTGTGAGTGGTAGTTCTTTAACGTAAAGATGCTCAGAATCTTTATTACTTGGAAATGACTCAAAATAACGAATATTACTTGGAAATGACTCCCTGGCCTAGCCCAGTGTCAAGGTAGGGCCTCTGGCGAAGGTTTCTACTGATGGGCCAGTGCGGTGGGCGCCGCCTGTTCAGACCAGGTTTGGTCTGAGGGCTGGAGAACGTGCCAGCCAGTGATGAGAAGGTGGGCATGAAGACTTCTAGTTCCAGCTAGACTTCTAGTCCTTTCACATTTTCCCTTCAGCCAAGATGTGGCTAGCCACTGCCCAACTTGTAAGAATAAAAATATTTTGGGGGTCCTGAATAACACCCCCTTTGTTACCTCAGTAAGGATTTCTGGGGTAAAATGAGAATTCCTGATGTTGCCAGGCTGCATGAAGGACATGGGCACCTTTCACACCCCACCATTCCTTGAGAAAGGGAGTAGGGGGCTACTTAAAAAAGTCAAGGATGACTCCCCAGTTTCTTGTTTGGACTGCGGCACTGGGGCGTCTGTGAGACGTGTTGGAAATACAGGTCGAAACTCGAGACAGGCGGCCTAGGCTAGAAAGTTAGTTGGGAGTATCGAGGGGGTGGATGGTAATGGAGACAGGCAGCCCGGGTTAGAGAAGTACCTCAGGGCGGTAGTGAGCAGATGGGGGTTCTGGGAGGCATGGCAGTGGATGAGCTTCTCCGTGTCAAGGATCCCATGAAGAAGGCGTGTAGAGAGGGAATGCTTTGCGGCCCATTGACAGCACGCAGTGCCATCACTGCCAGGGCTCCAGCTTCAGTCCCCGTTGGAAAACGTGGTGCCACCAAAAGCAAGTGGAGAGCAGAGCTGAGGGATACTGATGAGGAATGGGCAGAGGGAGGACAACGAGGAGGATGACTCAGAAGAACAGGAGAAAAATCACAAGAATGACAGGTGACTATTCATGAAAAAGGGAGTAGCCAGCACCATTAGGCACTACGTCAAGGAAAACGTTTTGCCAAGTTATTTTCTTTTCCTATGCCTCAGATTCTTCATAACAGGCGCACTGCCTCGTAGGGTGATTGGGAGGATAAGATGCCGTGGCCTAAGATGACAGACGCTCTGAACAGCGCCCAGGAAGTGGCACACCCCCAGCCAGTAAAGGCCGGCTCTTACGCTTACCGCCGTTGATTTGGCGAGTGATGGCGTTGAGTTCCACATGCTCTGCATTCCATGTAGGAAGACAGTAGAAAAGGTCTGAAAATAAGCCTGATAGTACAAAATAAGATTAAAATCTCCCTGTACAAATAGGGTATTAGGAGTCTTGTTTATCTGGTAACTCTGAAATCCATCAGAATGTTTCTTTTAAAGCTTATAATTCTTCACCCATTTCAGAATTGATGGACACATTTATAATACTACAGCAGAATCTTGTTAGAGCACTGTGCTACTTTTACGAGGGCTGCCAGAACAGAGTACAGGCATACCTCGCTTTGTTGTACTTTGCATATGTTTACACTTTCGCTTTTTAAAAACAAACTGAAGGTCTGTGGCAACCCTGCGTTGATGCCATTTTTCCAACAGCATTTGCTCACTCTGTGTCTCTGTGTCCCATTTGGGAACTTTGTATTTCACACTTTTAAAATATTGTCATGATGATCTGTGATTTTGACATTACTATTGTAAAAGGATTATGGCTAGCCGAAGATTCAGGTGATGGTCAGCATTTTTTTAGCAAGAGTATTTAATTAAGGTCTGTACTTTTTTTTTTTTTAGAATTAATGCTACTGCACACTTTAACAGACTATAGTATAAACATAACTTTCATATGCCCTAGGAAACAAAAAAGTTCATGTGACTCACTCTGTAGCAATATTCGCTGTTGTGGTGGTCTGGAACTGAAGCTGCAGTATCCATGAGGTCTACCTGTACAAAGACTGGGTGGCTTAGACAACGGAAGTTTGTTTTCTTGCAGTTAGAAGCATGAGCTCAAGCTGTCAGCAGGGTTGATTTCTTCTGAGGCCTCTCTCCTTGGATGGGAGGTTGATTCTCGTTTCTTTCGTCTTCACATGGGCTTTTCCCTGTGCTGTCTGTGCCCTGGCCTCTTTTTATAAGGACACCAGTCATAGGGGGTTAGGGCCCACCAATAGTCCTCATTTTACGTTAACTACCTCTTTAAAGACCATATCACCGTATACAGTTACATTTGAAATATTGGAGGCTATATGTTTTATACTGAAGCCCTCAGTATATAGATGGGGGTGGGATCTGTTGACTGAAAGAAGACCAAACTCCCAGGGAGAAGGACCCTGCCAAAAACTAAATAGTTAAATGGAGTGGGGACAAAAAGCCCGTAATAGTCATTTAATGTTAGCCTTTGTATGAGTTAGAATTAGTAAGAATTTGAGCCGTCACTTTAAAGTAGGAGCAGAGGGAAGGAGGCACATTGATAGTGATTCTCAGGTCAGGTGGTGTCATTTTGACCCTTAAAAGCAGCTTGGCAAGGAAAACCCAAGCTGAGAATATATTACCTAATTACATACAAACACTTAGGGATGTACTGTAATTTTCTAAAAGAAGGGGTGGCTCTTGGTGCTGTGGTGTGCGTAATGCATAAGAAACTTTAAAACCACAGATGTTTTCCCTCTACAGTATACCTTTCAATCAACATAATCTGGCATCTAGTTGAGGATGCCAGTTTTTTAAATCATCAACTGTTGATGATGAAAACATAAGTAGGAAAAAAAGAACTCTCGGCTTTGGCCTGCTCTAAGCCTGAATGCATTGTTTCTGAAATGCCTATAAAGTGGATTCTGTTGACGCTGCTATAAAGGCGTACTGAGCTACACATTCGCTGTGAACGTGAAGCACGGGCAAGGACAGGTAACTAAAGGCGGGGACTTTCCTTCTTGTCCCGTAGGCGTGTCGGGGCAGCCAGCACGACGTGCCGGTCATCCCTCTGGATGCAGTTGATCACGGGACAGACATGCTGGGTGCCAACGTAACCCAGGTGGATGCGGCCTCGGTTTACACACTTCCTGCTGGAGCCGACTTCCTCATGTGCTACTCTGTGGCAGAAGGTGTGTGGGTGTTTAATACAAATGTATAATTGGCTTTCTTGGCTAAGTTTCTGTACGTTTCATCCCGGCTTGATTTAGGTGAGGTCTTTCTAATGGGACATGAGATCTGGTCGTGAAGCTCACAAGCTTACTGGACATCTTGGGCCATGTGATCAGAGTGACATTTAAAACTATAAAGTACCTTATAGAAAAATCCTTCCTGAAAACTACTATATGTTAAATAAAGCTCTAAGGCTAATTATATTGAATATCTTAGCAGAATGTGTCAGTGATGGTGATTCCATTTTTATAGTTAACACTTGTGGAAAACATTGTTGAAAAAAAATTTTTTAAGTGTGGCATCTAAACCACTGGACCACCAGGGAAGTCCCTGAAAAATATTTTGATGACAATTGTTCTCTATTGTAGTAAATAATTTTATGTTTTTCTTTTTTTCTAATCACTGGTCTCAAAAATCATTGCCTAGTTTACTACTAGCTTGAGAATTTTTAGGAAGTGGAGAAAATTACATAGCATCAACACCATTTTTATAGAACTGTATGGAATTAATCTTTGTTTCCATGAGAAGAGTCAGCAGAGAAAAATTACAAACTGTAACATGGACACATCTTAATCTCGCCCAGTGATTTTTGAGAACTCGGACTTGAAAAGTGATTTTCTGTCACAGTAGGTAACCAGGAAACTTCAGTGGCTTCTCCTGTCTTTTTCAGGTTATTATTCTCATCGGGAAACTGTGAATGGCTCATGGTATATTCAAGATTTGTGTGAGATGCTGGGGAAATTCGGCTCCTCTTTGGAGTTCACAGAACTCCTCACTCTGGTGAACAGGAAGGTTTCTCAGCGCCGAGTAGACTTCTGCAGAGACCCAAGTGCGATTGGAAAGAAGCAGGTTCCCTGCTTTGCCTCAATGCTAACCAAAAAGCTGCACTTCTCTCCAAAATCTAAATGATAGGTGCTATTTTGTTTTATGTATTCAAAATAGATTTTCTCTTTTCATATAAAGGAGTATCACTTGGTTGAAGCAATTTAAATGGTACAGCAATTTTAAATGTTTTAAGCTTTAATAACTTAAAATAGTTCACATTGGACATGGTGAAGGGGTTTTGATATAATGGAGAAATGAAATCCTCAGGGAATTCCTACAGATAAAAATCCACAAGCATTTGTAATACTAGACTTTTGTAGTAAATTGCAAGTTTACTCAATCTCTGGCTGATTTAACTTGTACTTTGTGACTTTTTTTTTTTATAAAACTTCATAATGTTTTTAAGGGTTTTTGAAATCTAAGAACTTGTTTTCCTTTAATATTTGAAATTTTTTCATTAAATTTTTCTAATTTCCATTCTTTCTTGAATAATTTATAGATGGCTTGGTTTTACTTGGTCATAAAAATTAATCTACATATGAATTATCTCTTTTTTGTATAAGACTAAGTGTTTAAAAAAAAGCCTTCAAGAACTATTATGTGGCATTTTGAAGAAGAAATATAAAGCAGTTAATTCTTAGTAGAGGCCACAAACCTGCAAAGTTTGATTCTGTCGGTGTCTTGCATGGTAAGTTATTGTACACTGCCTGGTAGTTCCACTCACAGACCGTCGTCATATTTTGGAATAATGGATGTTGCTTTTTGTTTTTGGCAGTGCTGTGCAGCATGTGGGATCTTAGTTCCCAGATGAGGGACGGAGCCCATGCCCCTGCAGTGGAAGAAAAGGGTCTTAACTACTGGACTGCCTGGGGAGCCCCAGATGGTGTTTTTAAGATTCAGCTCTTACTAATAAGATATGTAAAACTTGAGTAATATGCTTTGTTAATCATCTGCCACTGGCTGAAGATGGTTAACAGTCTGAGTTTTGATAACAAGCTTGGGACCTGCTAGTTCAGCAGTGGTTTGTGCTATTTCAGGTATAGTTCAAAACATGTGCCAACTATATGCCAAGGTCAGTGGGGCATTCATCCCTTTTCCTGTGGTCATGGCAGGCATTTCACTGTCAGTTGAACAGTTTACCTTCAACCTCTGACCCTCAGGTGCTGCTGTCTCCATGATGCTCCTTGCAAGGGTGAATGACTAGAAACTCCTCAGCTCATCCAGTGAGCACAGGCCCAGCAAAGATTATATAGCTCTGCTTACCTAAGTCGGAGAAGGAAATGGCAACCCACTCCAGTGTTCTTGCCTGGAGAATCCCATGGACCAAGGAGCCTGGTAGGCTGCCATCTATGGTGTCGCACAGAGTTGGACATGACTGACGCGACTTAGCAGCTTAGCAGCAGCAGCTTACCTAAGTTAACTGATGTTATTGAAAAGCTCAACCCCTTCCACCCACCACATGCATACACACACATTTTTTTTTTCTTCAGTGATCAGAGGGTTTATTTGAATAAAATCCTCTTGTTCAGATGCAGTAGCACTGGTATCAATGTATCTGGGTACCAAAGTGCCATCAAATTTGAGCTGTGGAAACAATAGGGACACAGCTGAATTTTCTTTAAAACAGTTGTCTCAAGATAAGACAACCCTTTCATAATAAAATTAACATGCAGTTTCTTTGGAATCCTTTAATTTTGGTTTCAGTCTGTTTAACTGGGAACTTGAGTAGAAAGATCATACTCCATGTTAATAAATGATCTCTCAATCAATAATGTTTTAACATATATGACATCTCCCATTTGAGAAACTACAGTTTAAGTACTAAAAAGGGTCAGAATGTCCTGCCTCTGATCACTGAGCTGTCATCCCCAGTGCTCAATCAGTTTCACCTGTCACAAAAAAAGTACAATGTGACCTACGCGCAGCTCCTTCTCTGAAGAATTAAACTCTTATTTTAAAAGACTATTTTACTTTGTAAAGTGGGATGACACTAATCAAAGGGAGCTATCTTTACTGAGAATTCATTCATTTTTCACATGACAAGTTTTCTGAAGCTCTGAAGACACAGAAGTATTCTTTGATAATTGTCTTTCACACCCTTTTTCAGAGGTCAGTAGAATTTTTCTGTACAGAGCCAGAGATGAACTGTGTTGGGCTTTGCAGGCCACACTGTCTGCTGCAATCAAACCTTGATTCTGTATTGTGAGAATAGCCATAGACGGTGCATCAGTGTTCATACTTTACTAAAATAAAATTTTATTTACAAAAACAAGCAGATATTAGTTTGCCAACCCCTGCTCTAGTCTACCCCTCTTCCCAGGTTTTCCTTTAGACTGAGAATTCAGAAGCCATCCTTTCTCTTTCCTATTCCCAGCTTTCTCCTAGCTCTATACCTGAAAATGCCATAGATACCTGTCTCTCTCAGGTATGTCAGAGGGGCCAGGCATTCTTCTTGATGCTGGGGATGGAAGCATCAGTGAATTGAGTACAGCAAACGGCACCCCCAAGAGGTAAGGCCTACCTTGCCCAACTGGTTTCTCTTAACTTTCATTGTATTGATGGTCTTGTCCCTTGCTGGGAACAGGGTTCCTCAAAGGCAGAACATGTCCTAAGTGCTTGTCATAAGTGCATATTCTTAGCTTGTTAATAAAACACTTAACATACTGCTAATCCAGACTCTCTGGGTTTCAGAGATACTGATACAGACTAGCACCTGGATCGCTGGGTGCTGCTCTAATTAAGGTGTTTGAAGTTTGAATCTGATTTGACTGAAAGGTATACCCTTAAACAGCATTCTTTTTCTTAAAGCCAATCTCAGTATCAGGGTTTCATCATTTCTGTCCCGTAGTCAATCACTGAAAAGGTGACATCCTAGGTAATGGATCAAACACCATGAGTTGTACATTTATAAAGATGTATGATCTACTCTGAGTAGGTGTTTAAATCTTTTCTAGCCATGTACACCTGGGCAAATTAACCATGATAAAGCTTAGTTTCCTTATTGGGATTAAAAACAGCAACCTTATAGGATTATAGGATTATAAATAAATATATGTAAAGCACCTAGAACAATACTTGACAACAAATGGTCCTTGGAAGAAAAGTTATGACCAACCTAGATAACATATTGAAAAGCAGAGACATTACTTTGCCGACTAAGGTCCGTCTAGTCAAGGCTATGGTTTTTCCTGTGGTCATGTATGGATGTGTGAGTTGGACTGTGAAGAAGGCTGAGCGCCAAAGAATTGATGCTTTTGAACTGTGGTGTTGGAGAAGACTCTTGAGAGTCCCTTGGACTGCAAGGAGATCCAACCAATCCATTCTGAAGGAGATCAGCCCTGGGATTTCTTTGGAAGGACTGATGCTAAAGCTGAAACTCCAATACTTTGGCCACCTCATGCAAAGAGTTGACTCATTGGAAAAGACTCTGATGCTGGGAGGGATTGGGGGCAGGAGGAGAAGGGGACAACAGAGGATGAGATGGCTGGATGGCATCACGGACTCGATGGACGTGAGTCTCAGTGAACTCTGGGAGTTGGCTGGCGTGCTGTGATTCATGGGGTTGCAAAGAGTCGGATACGACTGAGCGACTGAACTGAACTGAGTGAACTTGAGTAAATATTAAGATGAACCATTTCAAGTGACATTTTATAATTTCACTCTATCAAATGATAAAAATCTTCCAACTGCTGTGAATTAAAAAGAAATTAATGACCAGATGATTTTAAATGAAGCCTAAGAAAGGGAATCCAAGCACACTGACCATTTCATGTCTGCATGGGAAGGAACACGGGACAGGCTAACAAACTTCTTAAATGATGAAATCAAAGCAGCAGCTTTGAGTTTGATGGATGCAGCCCAGATCCTTCCAGCAGTAAACCTCAACAGGCCGTGAAAACCCACAAACTGAAAATCTCAAATGAGAGCATCAAAGAATACCTGTGTTTTGCAAGCATTATTTTTTTATTAACAAAAGATTGAAACAGTCAAGTGCAATGAACTGTAGGATCCAAAAAGTTCCAGTTGCAAAATAAACACATCATGGAAAAATTCACTGACATTAAAAATGTAAGATTACTTCTTTTCATCGGGTTCCTCCACTTGCATCCGCAAATAGAGAGAGCGGCGCACACGTCTCAGGGCTTCGGTAGCCTGTCCAAGGGAAGAGGAGGGGGCACCGATCAGAGAGGACCACGAACTCATCAGACTCCTGTTCCAAGGAAGTTCATAATTCTAACATCTCCTGAGGCCAACACAGAGATCTAAACGACAAGTGGCAACTGCCCACAGTATTTCAACTTATGCGGATTCTTTTGTAAAAGAGTTTTATAGTATGAGTTTATAGTATATGGTTTATATACTAAGTATATAAACTATGAGTTTATAGTATTTCCTTATAGTTCTTATTATGTTTGTTTTCCCTTTTATTTGTAAAAGGGTTTTTCTAGCTCATGAAAAACAATAGCAACAGCAACAACAAAACTCCATTAATCTGACCTATTAGCTTCCCCTTTTTATCAACTTTATTACCTTAAAAATCTAAATCTTCAATGCCCAGTGCTGGAAACTACTTAGGAGAACATTCTTTAGCCTTCTTGGATTGGATCATTTAAATGTAAGTACCCCAAAAAGCATCATTACATTTTTCCTAAGTAATGATTATATGGAATGTAAATGTATTTTTAAAGCCTCTTTATCTTCAATTTTTGGGCTGTAAATTCCTGTTATATCTTTCCTTTTTTTTAAATTTGAGGGATGGGTAGTTTAGAAGATACAGGTAACAAAAGATATGATTGATCACTGGCTATTAAATGATCATGTATTGAACATGAAAGTGAAGTCGCTCAGTCGTGTCCTACTCTTTGCGACCCCGTGGACTGTGTAGCCCACCAGGCTCCTCTGTCCATGGGATTCTCCAGGCAATAACACTGGAGTGGGTTGCCATTTCCTTCTCCAGGGGAATCTTCCCGATCCAGGGATCGAACCCAGGTCTCCCGCATTGCAGGCAGACACTTTAACCTCTGAACCACCAGGGAATTTTTTTTCTAAAACTTTGTTATAAAATTGCTAAGAAAAATTTAAAAAGCTAATGGGTCTGCTGAGAGGCCAGAGATAACAGCTGCCTAGGAATCAGATTATATGGAAGTGCTCCAGAGTTTGGCTCCAGAGCTAAACTTTTGGCTTCATACCCTGGTCTCCCCACTTTCCAACAGGGTATACACCTCTGTTTTCTCATCCGAAAGAAGGAAAAGATGAAAGGAGGAATGCCATATGGATTCTGTTTTTAAGAAGAAACCTGGAAAGTATTTAGAGAGTTTAAAATTGTTTTATCAGAGTGCTCACCTTCCTAAAAGTCTTATGTTCTTAATGGGTTCAAAATTTGCAACTGAGCTTGATATTGGACTTCTTTCTTTAAAAACACATCTTCACTTAGAAATAGATTTCTATTGAAAACTATTATTTTACTATCTCAGAGTCATTTAAGACTTTTCCTATTTACATTTAAAGCTATCCCCATGTAGAATACAGATGACAAAAAAAAAAAAAAAACTGAAGGAAATTAGTATCAGGACATGTCAGCTGTTTCACTGAACAAACCAGAATACCGAGAAGCCTGTGTTGGACCAAGATTTAACCTGTGTGAGTGAGCCACCGAGTATGCTTCCCTGACCCTAAATTCTGGCTCCCAAATAAGACCGGCTGTAAGATGTCATATTTGCAATGAGGTACCTTAGCAAGGTCATCTTTCAGCTTGTTGTACTGTACCACATCAAAATGCTGTTGCTTTGATCTCTTATGGAAGAAGTGAAGAAACTGCCTACTCTTTACAGCTGAGTAAGTATAATCCTAAAAAAAGCAAAGCAAAACAGAACATGCTTTAAATGAACATAATACCTCGGCAAGAAAGACACTTGTCTTAGCAACAACAAAGCAGAGGAAGGCACATCAGTAAAATATTTGCCATCATATTTGTCGCCATCAGAGCCAGCATAAGGCAATGCAAGTGAAACATTTAGTCTCACTCGAGATCAGTTGTTCCTTTCAAAAGCAAGCAAGCAGGGAAGAGAAATCACACACGCAGGGATAGAAAAGAGGAAGTGGAAAATGGACATTTTTGGCAAAACAATTACAAGACAAAGCTAAAGTTACTGGGTGGTCTGAAATATAAATTCACTTATAAACAGGGCACAGAGTACACAAATTTGATGTGTGTATCTCAAAGGAGGAGTTTAAGTTGCACTATATTTCTCTATAGAGGTTATACACACTTTCTCTGTGGTAATATAAATCTCCGTCCTCTGGAAAAACAATAAAACTTAACAGCTGAAAAGAACCCAGGTAGCAGTAATTCAGTAAGTAAGAAGGATTTTTTTGCTCATTATTTGAGTGAGGAATTATTTACAAAAGACGTTATAACTTAACCATTTTCTAAACAAACTACTTACCTGTCGAGTGACTATAAAGTATGCAAAAAAGACCATGGAATTTGCAAATGTGATGA
Organism: Aepyceros melampus; assembly: GCA_006408695.1. NCBI lineage: Eukaryota > Metazoa > Chordata > Mammalia > Artiodactyla > Bovidae > Aepyceros > Aepyceros melampus. The sequence goes on from SJXQ01012258.1 coordinate 370,651, forward strand.
AGTAGGTAACTGGTTCCATGATATCCCAGGAGTACACCCACCAGGTGAGCCAGGCCATTGCTCCGCCCTGAACAGACAGCATCGCTAATCCAGCCCACAGGAGTCCACTGATTTTGGCTTCTGAGCGAGCTTCGATTCTAGCTTTCACCTGAGGAAAGACCAAATGACTTGTCAGTTGTTTACAGTGCACCAGCTTAAAAAAGGAATGAAAGTAATACACATCTGCATTAAAGAGGTGAGATTTGTGAAAAATTAGAATTTATAAAACATGTACGTTCACGAGTGATCACTTATTTCCAAATCAATTCATTAGTCAACCATTTTTAAAATTATAACAGTAATACCTGGTCATGGAAAAAATAAACAGAAGGTATACAATGAAAAGCTCAGAAGTCACCTCCTAAAACCAAGCTAAAATTATGTCTACTTTCTTTGACCTAGCAATTTCACTTCTGTGGATCCTACACATAATACTTGCACACACATGATTCATTATAGGTTCATTCTTAAGAGTTAACCAAAAACTATCAATTTTTCATGAAGCTATCATGCAGCTTTAGTGAGAAGGCTCTCTAGGTATAATATGGAGATCTTTCCTGGATATACTGTCAGTGAAAAAAGGTGAGTACAGCATATATACTCTTTACTAGAAAAGGGAACAAAATTATATATTTGCATTTGTACACAGATAAAGTCTGAAATGATTCACAGTTCAGGGATATGGTACTAGGAGGACAGCACGAGGAAAACTTTCCATCAGCCATTTTTTTAGATTTTTTAAATCTTAACACAAGTGAAATGTATTACCAACTTTCAGAAAAAATGAAAAGGTGGGTGTCCTTAGTTGCTCAGTTGTGTCTGACTCTGCAACCCCATGGACTATAGCCTGCCAGCTCCTCTGTCCATGGGGATTCTCCAGGCAAGAATACTGGAGTAGGTTGCCATACCCTCCCCTCCAGGATATCTTCCCAACCCAGGGATCAAACCCAGGTCTCCCACATTGCAGGCAGATTCTTTACCGCCTGAGCTTCCAGGGAAGCATGCAAATGTGGGTACACAATCCAAAAACAAAGTCCCTCTCTCTGGCATCCCCTAAGTATCCTTAGAGCTAATTACTATCAAAAGTTTCTTTCAACAAGGCACTACTGTATAGAACAGGGGACTATTCAATATCCTGTGAAAGTCTCTCAATCATGTCTGACTCTGTAACCCCATGGACTAATACAGTCCATGGAATTCTCCAGCCCAGAACACGAGTACGTAGCCTTTTCCCTTCTCCAGGGGATCTTCCCAACCCAGGGACTGAACCCAGGTCTCTCGCATTGCAAGCAGATTCTTTACCAGCTGAGCCACAAGGGAAGCTCAAGAATACTGGAGTGGGTAGCCTATCCCTCATAGCTCTATGTCCTGTGACAAACTATAATAGAAAAGAATATAAAAAACAATGTGTGAATCACTGTGCTTACAAGAGAACACAATACTACTGTAAATCAACTATACTTCAATAAAACAACATTTTTTCTATCTCCAGAAACTCTTTATTCATACACAAAGATATACTTACCCATTTTTAAAAATCACAAATAGGAACAGAGGTTTTAAAAAATGCATTTTTCCCTTAAAACAGACTCCTGCCCCTCCTCCCTAGAAAAGTTTGTGGTTTTGTTTTCCTTCCACCACTGATTAACTTCAGATGTTAGGAAGCCATTGCTAACTTTCCAGTTGCAATTCAGTTGAGCAGAATGGGAGTGGAGGGCCTACTGTCTTAAAACAAACAAACAAAAAAAATGGTAATGCTCCAGCTAGTGCATCGCAGTTAATCTTACACTCAGTCACTGAGACACTGGCCCATCCACAGACAGAACGCACAGCCCGGAGTTGAAGATGGCAGCCTGGAGTCAGACTGCCAGAGCTCAAGTTCTCTTCCACATAGTAGCTATGTACCTTTGCTGTCTTAGTTTCCTCATGCAAGAATGAGGCTGATAATACAGAACTCACAGGTTCACTTCGAGGATTAAAGGAGAAAAAACCTATGTGAAGCATTCAGAAAAACGCTCACATGGAGCAGTTATACTAATGAGTGAGTGAGTGAAGTTGCTCAGTCGTGTCCGACTCTTTGCGACCCTATGGACTGTAGCCTTCCAGGTGCCTCCGTCCATGGGGTTTTCCAGGCAAGAATACTGGAGTGGGTTGCCATTTCCTTCTCCAGGAGATCCTCCAGGGATTGAACCTTGGTCTCCTGCATTGTAGGCAGACGCTTTACCGTCTGAGCCACCAGGGAAGATTCAGTATTGGGTATTAAAACCTTATGGGCAGAGAAGCCTGGTGGGCTACAGTCCATTGGGTCGCTAAAGAGTCAGACACGACTCTGTGACTAAACGATGATTATTTACAAACAGACTCAATCCAGACGCTCCAAACCTGTTCAAGGGGCTGCAGCTGTCCCTTCAGGTGGTCAATTTTCTCCAGCAGATGGTGCTCTCTCTTCTTCTGAAACTCTTCTAAATGCAAGGCGGTGAACAGTCTGTAAACCACCGATTTCATGTTTTCTATCTCAGTAGCCTGCTCGCTGCTGATTTTTTCTGAGAAAAGAAGACACAAAGGAGACGTAAGGCAGTCACCACATCTTCTCCTCAGGGAACCAAATCTGCGGCCCCCTGGCTGGCTGGCTGGGCGCTCCCCACTCCTTGGGGGGCATTTGATATCGGCCTTTATTCCCGTCTCAGGTGATTCCTCTTTCTGGAATAATAACAACCAGACAGTAGGTTTAAAATTCATTATGTTTTTGTCTTTTTTTCTTTTGTAATACGACCAGCACTGTTTTTTTTTTTTAAGGAAGAGTAATACAGGAAAAAGGAGTATCCATCTACCAGAACCCAGGTAAGTACCTCACCTGAGTTTGTAACACATCAGTTTACAGGTTCACTTTTACAACTGAGTTAACTAAGATCCTTCTTAACCCTCAACTCTCCATCCAAAATCACTTTAGGGTCCACTGGGGAGGGAAGCTGGTGTACAAACATGTACACAACAGTACAATATACATTTGAAAAGCAATTCAAGTATAAGTTATTTTCAATAAGACATAGAGCTGAGGGGAATCACATTTCTCATTTTTAAAATTATTTAAATTTTTTCTTTTTTGAATTTTTAGAAATATTTTTCTTGGAGGTATCTTCAGAGAAAAGGCTGTTATCGGTGCTGCAGTATAAGATCAGCCTGAATCATCTAGTTACATGAGAAAGAAAGAAAATGTTTAAAATAAAAAGGGGCAGGCGAGTCACAAGCATGGGAGCCAATGATGTTCAAATTGTACCAGATATGGTTAGTAGGAGACCCTCCAGCTGGCTCCTGTGTCCTTATGACTTACTCCCATTTTTGTTAGCATTTCCTTATTTTTTTTTTAACATATATATAGTTGACATAGTATGTTAGTTCAGGTGTACAGCATAGTGATTCTGTATTTTTACATATTATACTCCATTAAAAGTTATTTGAAAATAATGGCTATAATATTCTGGGCTGTATTCTTGCTTATTTTATAGATAGTACTTTGTATTTCTTAATCCCCTACCCCTATCTTGCCTCTCCCCCTTTCTTTCTCCCCACTGGTTCCCACTAGTTTGTTTTCTATATCTGTGAGTCTGCTTCCATTTCGCTATATAAATTTTCCTTTATTTTTTAGATTTCACATATAAATGATATCATATAGTATGTGTCTTTGTCTGACTAAGCATAATACTCTCTAGGTACATTCATGTTGCAGCAGATGGCAGAATTTCATTCCTTTTTTCTTACGGCTGAGCAATATTCCTTTTTAATGGCTGAGCAATAGTCATTCTTTTTTATGGCTGAGTAGACATTCCAAAATGTCTACTGAGGTCTGAGTATGTACAGCAGTATTCCACTATACACACACATCTGTTGGTGGACACTTGGGGATGCTTCCATGTCTCGGCTATTGTAACCAGTACTGCTGTGAACACTGGGGCGCATGTATCTTTTCCAGTTAGTGCTTTCATTTTTCTCCATATACATACCTGGCGTGGAATCGCTGGGCCATATGCTAGTGCTAGTCCTATTTTTGGCTTTTTGAGGGACCTCCACACTGTTTTCCAAATGCCTGCACTGATTTACATTCCTACCAACAGTGCGCAAGGGACAGTCACTCTTAACTGGTATGAAGTGATACTGCATTGTCTGGGTCTGCATTTCTCTGACAATTAGTGATGCTGAGCATCTGTATGTCTTCTCTGGAAAATGTCTACTGAGGTCTTTCACTCATTTTCCATTTGCATGAAACATCTTTTTCCATCCCTTACTTTCAGGCTGTATGTCTTTAGCTCTCAAGTGAGTCTCTTGTAGGCCACATATAAAAGGTTCTTGTCTTTTTTAATCCAGGCAGCTGCTCTATGTCTTTCAATTGGAGTAGTCAGTCCATTGACATTTAAAGTAATTATTGATAAGCATGTACTTATCACCATTTTATTACTTGTTTTCCAATTGTTTTTGTAGTTCTTCACTGTTTTTTNTTGTAAATTTTCCTTCCTCTGTAATTTTCTGGAAGAATTTGAGTAGGATAGGTGTTAGCTCTTCTCTAAATTTTTGGTAGAATTCAGCTGTGAAGCCATCTGGACCTTTTGTTTGCTGGAAGATTTCTGATTACAGTTTCAATGTCTGTGCTTGTGATGGGTCTGTTAAGATTTTCTGTTTCTTCCTGGTTCAGTTTTGAAAGTTGTACTTTTCTAACAATTTGTCCATTTCTTCCAAGTTGTCCATTTTATTCGCATATAATTGCTGATAGTAGTCTCTTATGAGCCTTTGTATTTCTGTGCTGTCTGTTGTGATCTCTCCATTTTCATTTCTGCTGCTGCTGCTGCTGCTGCTAAGTTGCTTCAGTCATGTCCGACTCTGTGCAACCCCATAGACGACAGCCCACCAGGCTCCACCATCCCTGGGATTCTCCAGGCAAGAACACTGGAGTGGGTTGCCATTTCCTTCTCCAATGAATGAAAGTGAAAAGTGAAAGTGAAGTCGCTCATTCATGTCCGACTCTTTTTCTAATTTTATTGATTTGATTTTTCTCCCTTTGTTTCTTGATGAGTCTGGCTAATGGTTTGTCAGTTTTATTTATCCTTTCAAAGAACCCGCTTTTGACTTTGTTGATTTTTGCTATGGTCACTTGTTTCTTTTGCATTTATTTCTGCCCTAATTTTTAAGATTTCTTTCCTTCAACTAACCCTGGGGTTCTTCATTTCTTCCTTTTCTAGTTGCTTTAGGTGTAGAAATAGGTTATTTATTTGACTTTTTTCTGTTTCTTCAGATCTGCCTGTATTGGTATGAACCTTTCCCTTAGCACTGCTTTTAAGGTGTCCCACAGGTTTTGGGTTGTTGTATTTTCATTTTCATTCATTTCTATGCACATTTTGATTTCTTTTTTGATTTCTTCTGTGATTTTTTGGTTATTCAGCAGCGTGTTGTTCAGCCTGCATATGTTGGATTTTTAATAGTTTTTCTCCTGTATTGAGATCTAATCTTAGTGCATTGTGGTCAGAAAAGATGCTTGGAATGATTTCAATTTTTTTAATTTACCAAGGCTAGATTTATGACCAGGGATGTAATCTATCCTGGAGAAGCTTCCGTGTGTGCTTGAGGAAAAGGTGATATTCATTGTTTTGGGGCGAAATGTCCTATAGATATCAATTAGGTCTAACTGGTCTATTGTATCATTTAAAGTTTGTGTTTCCTTGTTAATTTTCTGTTTAGTTGATCTATCCATAGATTTGATTGGGTATTCAAGTCTCCCACTATTATTGTGTTATTGTTAATTTCCCCTTTCATACTTGTTAGCATTTGTTTTACATATTGTGGTGCTCCTATGTTGGGGCACATATTTTATAATTGTTATATCTTCTTGGATTGATCCTTTGATAATTCTGTAGCGTCCTCCTTTGTCTCTTTTCATAGCCTTTGTTTTAAAGTCTATTTTATCTAATATGAGTGCTGCTACCCTTGCCTTCTTTTGGTCTCATTTGCATGGAATATCTTTTTCCAGCCCTTCACTCTCAGTCTGTATGTGTCCCCTGTTTCAGGTGGGTCTCTTGTAGACAACATATATAGGGGTCTTGTTTTTTGTATCCATTTTTTGGTTAGGGCATTCATCCATTTACGTTTAAGGTAATTATGATAAATATGATCCCGTTGCCATTTCCTTTATTGTTTTGGGTTCGAGTTTATACACCCTTTTTGTGTTTCCTGTCTAGAGAAGATCCTTTAGCATTTGTTGGAGAGCTGGTTTGAGTGAAGCCTCTCAGTCGTTTCCGACTCTTTGCGACCCCATGGACTGTAGCCTACCAAGCTCCTCTGTCCATGGGATTTTCCAGACAATAGTACTGGAGTGGATTGCCATTTCCTTCTTCAAGGGATCTTCTTTACCCAGGGATCGAACCCAGGTCTCCTGGGTTGTAGACAGATGCTATACCATCTGAGCCACCAGGGAGAGCTGGTTTGGTGGTGCTGAATTCTCTGAGCTTTTGCCTGTCTGAAAGCTTTTGATTTCTCCTTCATATTTGAATGAGATCCTTGCTGGGTACAGTAATCTGGGTATAGATTGTTTTCTTTCATCACTCTAAATATGTCCTGCCATTCCCTCCTGGCCTGAAGCGTTTCTGTTGAAAGATCAGCTGTTATCCTTATGGGAATCCCCTTGTGTGTTATTTGTTGTTTTTCCCTTGCTGCTTTTAGTGTTTGTTCTTTGTGTTTTATCTTTGTTAATTTGATTAATATGTGTCTTGGGGTGTTTCACCTTAGGTTTATCCTGTTTGAGACTTTTTGGGTTTCTTGGACTTGGGTGATTATTTCCTTCCCCACTTTAGGGAAGTTTTCAACTATTATCTCCTCAAGTATTTTCTCATGGTCTTTCTTTATGTCTTCTTCTGGTACTCCTATGATTCAAATGTTGGGGCATTTAACGTTGTCCCAGAGGTCTCTGAGATTGTCCTCATGTCTTTAATTCGTTTTTCTTTTTTCCTCTCTGATTCATTTATTTCTACCATTCTATCTTCTACTTCACTAATCCTATCTGCCTCTGTTATTCTACTATTTGTTCCCTCCAGAGTGTTTTTGATCTCATTTATTGCATTATTCATTATATATTGACTCTTTTTTATTTCTTCTAGGTCCTTGTTAAACCTTTCTTGCATCTTCTCAATCCTTGTCTCCAGGCTATTTATCTGTGATTCCATTTTGATTTCAATCAGATAGATTCTCTATCTCTTCCTCTTTGGTTTGGTTTGGTGGCCATTCATCCTGTTCCTTTACCTGCTGGGTATTCCTCTGTCTCTTCATCCTGTTTATATTGCTGTGTTTGGGGTGGCCTTTCTGTATTCTGGCAGTTTGTGGAGTTCTCTTTATTGTGGAGTTTCCTCACTGTGGGTGGGGTTGTACAGGTGGCTTTTCAATGTTTCCTGGTTAGGGAAGCTTGTGTCGGTGTTCTGGTGGGTGGAGCTGGATTTCTTCTCTCTGGAGTGCAATGAAGTGTCCAGTGATGAGTTATGAGATGTCAGTGGGTTTGGAGTGACTTTGGGCAGCCTGTATATTGAAGCTCAGGGCTGTGTTCCTGTGTTGTGGAGCATTTGCGTGGTATGTCTTGCTCTGGAACTTGTTGGCCCTTGGGTGGTGCTTGGTTTCAGTGTAGGTATGGAGGTCTTTGATGAGATCCTGTCAATTAATGTTCCCTGGAGTCAGGAGTTCTCTGGTATTCTCAGGGTTTGGACTTTAGCCTCCTGCTTCTGGTTTTCAGTCTTATTTTTACACTAACCTCAAGACTTCTCCATCTATACAGCACCACTGATAAAACATCTAGATTAAAGATGAAAAGTTTCTCCACAGTGAGGGACACCCAGAGAGGTTCACAGAGTTACATGGAGAAGAGAAGAGGAAGGAGGGAGTTAGAGGTGACCTGAATGAGATGAGGTGGAATCAAAAGAGGAGAGACCAAGCTAGCCAATAATCACTTCCTTATGTGCGCTCCACAGTCTGGACCGCTCAGAGATGATCACAGAGTTATACAGAGAAGAGAAGAGGGAGGAAGGAGACAGCAGTGGCCAGGAGGACAAAGAGGGGAGTCAAAAGGAGTGATACAGATCCAGCCAGTAATCAGTTCCCTAAGTGTTCTCCACCGTCTGGAACACACAAAGAGATTCAGAGAGTTGAGTAAAGAAGAGAAGAGGGAGGGAGGAGATAGAGGCGACCTGGTGGAGAAAAAGGAGAGTCCAAAGGGGGAGAGAGCAGTCAAGCCAGTAATCTCGCTCACAAGTGAAAATCAGTACTGAAGATTGGGTTCTTAAAGGTACAAAATTGATAACAAATACCAAAAAGCAAAGATTAAAAATCTAGAGTAGAGATTAGATTTTCAAAAATACAATATTAAAGAAAAGAAAGAAGAAAAAAAGTCACAAAAATTATAAAATATATATATGATGTTTGCTTTAAAAAATAGGGTCTCTTTCTTTTGCAAATTAATAGTAGGTTATAAAAATGAAAATTAAAGGAGTAATAGAGGACTTAAAATTTTTTTAATTAAAAAACAAAGGATGATAGTAAAAATATATCTAGGTATTTCTCTGGTATCATTGTGGGCAGTGTGGATCAGTTCATTTTCGGATAGTTCCTTGGTCCGGCTTATATTTCTCAAGATCTATAGGCCCCTTCCTATGTAGTCAGTACTAACTACAGGGTTTTAATCTATTGCACTTGTCACTTCCAAGATGGTTCCCTCTGTTTTAGCTTCTTCTATTCGCTGGTCTCTTCAGTGTCTGATTTCCGCCCTGACACAAGGGTGCAAGTAGCGGACACTTTTTTAGGCTCACTTGTTCAGTTTCACTGTGGGGAGGGAGGGATGCTGCAAACAAATAACACTGACGTGTGCTCGCAGTGTCTCAGCCACACTGGGCCTGCCCCCGCTCACGGCACGTGTGCCCTCCCTGCCCACACTGCTCAGGCTCTAGGTTGCTCCGCTGGGAACCATCCGAGGCCGGCCTTGGACTGCATGCACCTCCCAGGTCTAAGCTGCTCAGGTTCAGGCACTCGGGTAGTCCTCAGAGGCACAGACTCCATTGGGCCTGCGTTTTGTGCCCTTCCCGGGTACGAGCAGCTCAGGTGATGAGGTGTTTGGCGAGCGGTCGCTGCAACTTACCGCTTCCCCCATCCCTGCCAGTCAGTTTTCTGGGTGTACAACCGGCGCACCTTCTCAGGCAGATGTGGACCATCCAGAACCCCAAGAAGTCTTAGTTAGCAAAGAAGCTTGCTTGCAGTTTGGTAGATAATGTCTCTCAGGGGCTGCAATTGCCCCCTTCCGGCTCTGGCTGCCTGTCACTGGAGGGGGATGGTCTGCAGCCGACTAGCTCTGTACAGTCCTTTGTTCTGAGAGCGGGCCTGGCAGTGTCTTAGGTTAGGGCTTTTCGCGTGGTAGCTATCCCACCGTCTGGTTTGCTAGCCCAAGTTAGTTCCCCCAGATTGCCCTCGGGGCATTCAAGCCTGATCCTTACTCTAAGCAGTGCAGCCCGCGCCTCCCTGCCCAGCCCCTGCATGCTAGTGGCAGGTGCAGGCATCTGCGCTGCTTCTCCGCTGGGGGAGTTACCGTTGGGCATGTAATCTGTGGGTTTTAATTTTTATTTATTTTTCCTCTCGATTATGTTGCCATCTGTGGTTCCAAGGCTCGGCACAGACTTGGCAGTGAGAGTGTTCCTGGTGTTTGGAAGCTTCTCTCTTTATAAGTCTCCTTTCCTGAGACGGAGCTCTGTCCCTACCTCTTTTGTCTCTCTTTTTGTCTTTTATATTTTTTCCTACCTCCTTTCGAACACAACGGACTGCTTTTCTGGGTACCTGATGTCCTCTGCCAGCTTTCAGAAGTTGTTTTGTGGAATTCACTGTGTTTAAATGTTCTTTTGGTGAATTTGTGGGGGAGAAAGTGGTGTCCCTGTCCTATTCTTCTGCCATCTTAGGACCGCCTCCCCGCCAAAAATTTAAGTTTTATATATGAATTTTGATAAAATTTTTAAAGATAGTATTTTAAATATAAATTCATATTTCAATGAGTTGGAAGGATTATTTGCAATCCAGTTCTATCATTTATAAGATTTCCATATATACCTGGGCCTTTCTAGACTCTTTATTCTACTGGTTGACTTGGCTTCATTAGTCTTGATATATTTTCCCACCTTGTTGTTCTTTTCAGATATTACTTTGGCCATCTTATCCATATAAATTTTAGCCAGAATTTTGCTACTTTGAACTTATAGATTATTTGGGGGGAAATCAACATCTTTATAAGTTTAAATCTATCTGTGAACATATTTTGTCCTCTTATTCATCTGTATCTTCTCAGTGGCATATAATAAAACACTTGAGGTATTTTTTTCCAATGCTACTGCTGCTGCTGCTAAGTTGCTTCAGTCGTGTCCGACTCTGTGCGACCCAATAGATGGCAGCCCACCAGGCTCCTCCATCCCTGGGATTCTCCAGGCAAGAACACTGGAGTGGGTTGCCATGTCCTTCTCCAATGCATGAAAGTGAAGTCGCTCAGTCGTGTCTGACTCCTAGCAACCCCATGGACTGCAGCCTACCAGGCTCCTCCTTCCATAGGATTTTCCAGGCAAGAGTACTGGAATGGGTTGCGAGCATTATTAATCTTGTTAGATTTATTTCCAAATACCTCACACTTTTTTGCCATTGTAAACAGTGGGGGTTTTTTAAAGAGTGTTTATTTTAGAGCAGGTTTGGGTTCCCTGCAAAATTAAAGGGAACATACAGAGATTTCCTAAATACCCCCACCTCTACACATACTTAACCTTGTCTGTTGTTGACCTCCTCCTTCAGAGTGACACATTTGTTATAATTGATGAGCCTACATTGACACAGCATAATCACCGAAAGTTTGTAGTTTACATTATGGTTTACTCTTGGTGTATACATTCTGTGTTAGGTTAGGACAAATGTATAGAGACATACATCAATCATTATGGTATCATACAGAATATTTTTATTACATAAAAGATTCTCTGTGTATTGCCTATCATGTCTCCACAGCCTTACCAACCCCCCATCCAAATCCATCACAACCACTGATCCTTTTATTGTCTCTATAGTTTTACCCTTTCCAGAATGTCATATACTTAGAATCATACAGTATATAGCCTTTTCAGATTGGCTTCTTTCAGGCAATAATAAGCATTTAAGGTTTCTCCACGTCTTTTCATATCTCTTATCTAGATGGTTATTTATCCCTTTACCTACTGAGGACTTCCCTGGTGGCTCAGACAGTAAAATGTCTGCTTACAATGCGGGAGACCCGGTTTCAGTCCCCTGGGTAGGGAAGATGCCCCGGAGAAGGAAATGGCACCCCACTCCAGTATTCTTGCCTGGAAAATCCCATGGACAGAGGAGCCTGGTAGGCTACAGTCCATGGGGTCGCAAAGAGTCAGACACAACTGAGTGACTTCTTTTTTTTTTTCTTTTTATCTACTGAAGAACATCTCAGTTGCTCCAAGTTTGGATAGTTATGAATAAAACCTCTGTAAATGTCCATTTGCATGTTTTTGTGTGGACATAATTTTTCAACTTCTTTGCATAAATACCAAGAAACTTAATGGATGGACCGTATGTTAAAAAGATGTTTAATTTTGCAAGAAACTGCCGACTCTCTTCCAAAGTGGTGTACTGTTTTGTATTCTCACCAGCGATGAATGAGCATTCCCATTGCTGTGAATGAGAGTTCCCAAAGACCTGGTGGTTTGGGAACTTATCACCCAGTTCTCCCTGAATTGAGGCACTGATTTAGCAAAACTGATTCTGTAGCCTTTAGAGTAGGAAGACTGAAGCAGTCAGAGCACAATTTCCTTCCTCTATCTAGGTGTTATGTTCTTACCTACTTAATGTGACAGCAGAACATTGTTTTCTAATTGCCAAACAGTATTAGAAGTTACCATACCCATCTTGATGAGGAAAGGCAGAGGTGGTTTGGGGTTCTTAAATAAGCCAAGTAGGGAATGAGCATGCAGAGCTTCCTTATCAATTGCAAAGAAATACTCGGTCTCCAAATTAGTAATTTACTTCCTTTTTATCAATACCAATATGATTTTAGAGCCGATAAGAATGTATTCAGTATTTGGCATTTTGATAGCAAAAGCAAAGTGCTGATGGTAATTGTACAAGGCCTACATGCCAATAACTTCCTGTTTTGTAGATTCAGATCAAATATTGTGCAAGAGTCATTATATCGGTGTACAAGAATTTTTCTGTAATATTCTACTTGTCAACACACAGAAGAGTCCCCATTAAATGTTGGCTTTCCTTTTTTTTTCACCTGAATCCACACATCCATGATAAGAATCCATTTTTACTTCACCACACTCACATATGTAAAAGAAACAAAAATCTCAAAGCGTTACTTAGCACTTTTTACATCCTTGTGTTCTTATTTAATACTCAATTCCAGTCCAGTAAATATTAGGTCTTATAATTTACTAAGAGTTATGCACCACCATTTGAAAATACTGTTAAATATCACTGCTTGTCAAGCAGCTTACCAGAAACATTCTAAAAATATTTTTAGTATTAGCCCAAGTTTTTTTGTTCTATTTTGTTTGTTTGTTTTAGTTAACACTATAGTGCCTCATATGAAATAGTATATCAGTTGATCTGAGGTCAGACTACTGACATGCTGTGAAGATGGGGAATTCCAGTGTGCTCACCCCTTCAACCATGTCATCTTAAAGAAGAGAATCAGGTTTTGTAATCCATCTGTTAAGAATGCTTGTTTTTTACCCATATGTTTCTCTGGTTTTTTGGCTTATATTTTCCTTTATTTTTTAAAAATATTTTTACTGAAGCATAATGGATACAGTAATAAATAGAATCATACAATATGTACTCTTTTGTAACTAGCTTCATTTGCTGATCATTCTGTCTGACTCATAAGATTTCTTGAAATGCTGTCTTAAGAAGGAATTGCTGAGTCAGTGTAAGTCCTGCTTTTGTTTAGTGGACAAAAAACTTTTTGCTTTTGTAATAATTTGGCATTTAGAACCAAAAATATAATTATCTTGCTGTGATTCTAGTCATCACTGCTATATTAAAAATTCACACAGTGCTATACCTGCTACTGGCACGAGATTACATCTAGAAAAGGCAAGATTGGAGCCTCCATTTAGCAGTGTTCTAAACTTAGCATCAGCAGACGATGGTCCATGATGATACGACGGGTTTACCACAGTAATCACATATCGTAAAGAGGTTATATTAAAATCACAACTGGGGTCCTTGCTCAATCAGTTATGTGATTGTATTTTAACAAGAGAAATAGAATAGAGTGGAAAATATTAACGTGAACTGTGTATAATAAAAGTGATAATGTTTAACTGATACTTGGGTCATAATATAAATGATATTTCTCCCTGTGTGTAGCAGTAAACATTTTATAGTCACTTCACTGTATACTCATCCATAACAGATTACATGTATATTAAACAGCTGCAATGTGTGTGGCATTGCTAGTTGCTCCAACACATGTTATAAGGTAAATAAAACTCAAGCCTGTCCCTCAAGGAATTTAGGATATAATGTAAGAAAATTCATGTATACAAATAAAGTTTAAAAATGCATTGTGATAGGGCCATAGTAATAATAGAACTTAGAGCACTCGGGGAAAATTCGTAATGGAGGTAGGGTTTGAGTGAGTTTTCATTTTTTGTTTTGGTGTTTCTTGGCTATGCCACATGACATGCTGGACAGGGGATCAAACTCAGGTCCCCTGTCGTGGAAGCATGGAGTCCTAACCGCTGGGCTGCCAGGGAATTCCCTTGAATGAGTTTTGAATCATATAGGATTTTATCTGCTCAAGAGGTGATCAGAGTGATGAGTATTAGCATGAAAAAATAAATGTGTGTAATGTGATAGTAAGCAGAGAGTAATCTACTTTTTAAAAAAGATAGTTGAGTACATGCAGGTCAGAGAAGAAAGGAAGAATAAATATTAAACTTTAACACTGACTAGATGCTGAAGCTGAAACTCCAATACTTTGGCCACCTGTTGTGAAGAACTGACTCATTTGAAAAAACCCTGATTCTGGGAAAGATTGAAGGCACAAGGAGAAGGGGACGACAGAGGATGAGATGGTTGGATGGCATCACTGACTCAATGGACATGAGTTTGGGTAAACTCCAGGAGTTGGTGATGGACAGGGAGGCCTGGCGTGCTGCAGTCCATGGGGTCCCAACAGGTCGGACATGACTGAGCAACTGAATTGACTGATTGTACCTGTAGTTAAGTTAGTAACTATTAAGGAGAATAGTGATATAATCAAAGTGATATTTTGGAAATAGTAATCTCAAATAGATGAGGAAACAGTGGAAACAGTGTCAGACTTTATTTTTCTGCGCTCCAAAATCACTGCAGATGATGATTGCAGCCATGAAATTAAAAGACACTTACTCCTTGGAGGAAAAGTTATGACCAACCTAGATAGCATATTCAAAAGCAGAGACATTACTTTGCCAACAAAGGTCCGTCTAGTCAAGGCTAGGGTTTTTCCTGTGGTCATGTATGGATGTGCGATTTGGACTGTGAAGAAAGCTGAGCACCGAAGAATTGATGCTTTTGAACTGTGGTGTTGGAGAAGACTCTTGAGAGTCCCTTGGACTGCAAGGAGATCCAACCAGTCCATTCTGAAGGAGATCAGCCCTGGGATTTCTTTGGAGGGAATGATGCTAAAGCTGAAACTCCAGTACTTTGGCCACCTCATGCGAAGAGTTGACTCATTGGAAAAGACTCTGATGCTTGGAGGGATTGGGGGCAGGAGGAGAAGGGGATGACCGAGCATGAGATGGCTGGATGGCATCACTGACTTGATGGACGTGAGTCTGAGTGAACTCTGGGAGTTGGTGATGGACAGGGAGGCCTGGCGTGCTGCAATTCATGGGGTCACAAAGAGTCGGACTTGACTGAGCGACTGAACTGAACTGCACTGACTGAATCTTAAATAGTGTTGTTTATCTTGGAAGGGGTTAAAGTGGTGGTTGGTAGTCTAGACAGGGGACCAAAGAAAGACTGCAGATTTGAATGAATAAAGAGAGGTGAGAAGAATGAGAAAGGAATGGAGAGACATATCTAAAACATTGACCAAAACAAGTATGCCATCAATGAGGCATGCATTTGAATGTCAGAGCAAAGGAGAATGTGTTAAAGTTAACCCCAGAGTTTTTTATTAGGGTGATTAATGATATACTAGATTTTCCTGGTGGCTCAGACGGTAACGTGTCTGCCTACACTGCGGGAGACCTGGGTTCGATCCCTGGGTGCGGAAGATCCTCTAGAGAAGGAAATGGCAACCCAGTCCAGTATTCTTGCCTGGAAAATCCCATGGATGGAGGAGCCTGGTAGGCTACAGTCCATGGCGTCACAAAGAGTTGGACATGACTGAGCGACTTCACCTCACCTCAATGATATACTAGTTCTTTTACTAGGAAGAAGGAATAAGAAGAGAAAGGTAGAGAAGATGATGGGCTGCGTTTTGGAAAAAGTTCATGATGCTGACTGGTGTAAATAACCGAAAAGCAATAAGGAACTATACATCAGGAGAGAGATTGCAAATTACGTGGAGGCTGATAGTTGTAATAGCATGGCAGTGCACGTTATCACTCAGGGACAGCTTGTAGAGGAGGTGGCAGAAAAGGACAAACTTTGGGGAACTTTTCTCCCTTTAAGAAATAGAAATGAAATGAAGTCATTAGAAACAGCCTAAATATCCTGAGGGTAGATGAGATAGTAGAGTATCAAAAACCTAGGGAAGAGAAAGTTTCAAGGATGAATGGCTTGAGCAATACTATGTGTAAGAAAGTGGTTAACGAAAGTTGATGAGGGGCATATTTTTTCTTATAGCAGGTTGTTTGGTGACACTACAAGTAATTATTATTAAAATATGGGGAGGGAGGAAAGATATGTAAACCAGATTATAAGAAACAAAAGGATTAGGCAGGGGAAAATAAGGGAATACACAGAAATTTTAAGGAAAGGAGGTAATTAGATGGGCTGGTTCATAATGGAAGCCTTTATCAACAAAATTAGACTGAAACAATGGTTGCTGTTCTGTTTTAAGAAGAATTGAGGTTGTGAATGTGGCCAGTGCAATAGTGGCTATCCAGAAATGGCACACGACAAATAACTTAAAAACAATGATAGTGAATAGTGAGCAATAGTGAAGGGAGAACTGAGGTGAGGCCCACTGAGCACAGTGCAGTGACTTTCTGTAGGGCCTTGTCATACTACATTGCAGAATAGAAATGATTTATAATGTTATTTACCAAGTATCACAGAGGTCAGGGGGCCCAAGGGTCGAAAATGATATCATGAAAACCAGGTAAGAAAGAGATGTAAGAAGATAAAGAGGATAAAGGTCAAGAGCTGGAGGTAGATTAGAAAACAGGTATCTGTCCGGAATCATTCATGTTAAATAGCAACAGTTTATCTCATTAGTTGAAGCATATTTGGAAAGTCACTGACCACGAAGGGGCTTTTCAAAGAATTCACAAGTAATATCTATGGCCAGTTTTTGCTGCTTAGCCCTAAAATAACAATAGAGTTTATAACATTTTGTAAATCATAGTTTGTCTCTGAATGTTGGTGTAGTGTTTTGCCTCCCAAAATGATACCATGGATTCTTTCATTCATGATGTATGTTCATTTTAAACTCAAAAATGATGACTATATGCCTAAAAACCCAATCCATAATTTATCTTAGTAAATTTTTATAACTCTGTTATCTGGATTCTTATTTAAACTCTTAAATTCTTCTTAAGAAGAATTTTGCTTCTTAAGGTAACGAGGTAGAATAAGCAAATCTGAATGTTGAGTAGTGTTTCCCAGAATGTGCTCAGTAGACATTAGTCCCATGAGATACTACAAAATAAAGGAGGGTTGTGTGTGTAATATGGTCAGAAAACTTGAGGAAAACAAGTCATTATGTTCCAATTTGGGATATTCAAAATGCTTATTAGCATATCAGAGCTACTAGAAGACCTGCAGGGAAGAAAGATAACTTTTTCTAAATCTTATATTTCTCTAACTTAGCTGACCTGCAAGGACCATTGCCACCATCACCATCACCCTGTTATGGTTTTATGCAAAACTAGTATCTTACGGAACACACTTTGGTAATATTGCTACATTTGAGATTGTATTCAGAAGTAATCTAAACAGTTTAAGAATGAAAAGAATAGCAGAGACAGATGAATATGAGATCATATATATTATGGATAATGACCATAAATACACAAAAGCAAATGTGTCAGGGCAACAGGAAGCAGTAATTTTAGGAAAAATATTTCTGCCAAAACTTAAGGGATGACTTCTACTTGTGATATCCTAGGATTTGGAAAGCAAATCTAAGTTTATCATTTCCATACCAGCATGATTTATTTTGAACAGTTAGTAAAAATCTGAACTCTGTGGGAATCTTGGAATAGCCGCTTTTGGGCTATGAAAATACCCTAGGCATGTTGGTAAACTTTTGAGCCCTTTGCCTCATCTGTGAAATGGAGACAAGGTTTTAAAGATAATGGTAAGGATTTAATATTGAAAATATATAATCCTTAGCAGTGTATCTGCACAAAATTCCCAGTTAATGGTTGATTTATTAACTATTTGTATTATTTTTTCCTACTCTGCATTCACCTCTCCTCTCTGAAAGGCCCTGCTTTTAAATCTCATGTTTAGATAGCAGTCAATTTCTCTATTCAGTCCTTTAAATTGTATTTTCTATACTTTATTTTTAGTTCTAACTTCCACATAGAAAAGAGATGTAATTAGACTTGTATTTTTATCTGATAAATTGCCATTTTTTTTAACCTTGTAATTGTTAGAGATCAAACTAGAAGTAAGAGAAATTGTCATCTCTGATTCATTGTTGTTGTTTTTATTCACCTGTGCATGAATTATTAATATTACCCTCAAGACACAGTTTCTGTGCAAGAATCTTTTTAAGGCACTTTGGCTGATACATTTTGTTTAGTTAAAACAAGTCACATAATCAATTAATGTACTTTACTGGGTTCATGTAAACTATCTTGGTTGATAATGTCCAATATTTTGTTATCTGTGGATACGTACTTGGAGTGGATATCTTTAGGGAATAGTTTATGTTGATAACTCATAAAGTCTTTTCTTAAATTGAAGTGTAGTTGATAAACCATATTATGTTAGTTTCAGGTGTACAACATAGTGATTCAACTCTCGGTGTTATACAGTATATTCTTATTTCTTATCTAGTCATTTGTATCTGTTATCCCATATGCCTAATTTGGCCCTCTCTTCTTCTCTTTCCCTTCCAGTAACCATAGGTTTGTTTTCTATTGCTGTGAGTCTGTTTCTGCTTTATAGATACATTCATTTGTATTATCTTTTAGATTTCACATGTAAGTTGATATCATATAGTATTTGCCTTTCATCTGTCTAGCTTGTCTCACCAAGTATAATATTGTCTATGCCCAAACACATAGCTGCAAATGGCCTTATTTTTTTCATTTTTATGGCTGACTAATATTCCATTGTGTGTATATGTTTTTTATATATAAACACATACATACTGAAAGCACTTATAAACACATACATTATAAACACAGCCTTAAAATTTGGATTTTAAGGAAAAATTGTTAGATAAGAATTTTAAAGATGACAGTAATACATACAGAGTGTGTATACCTCATAAAAGTCTAAATTCTGTATTAGTAGCAAAAACATAAGGTTAAGCTTAAATGAATTTTTACCCCAGATTATTTAATATTCTCTTTTATCTAATGAAACAACTCCAAAATAAGAAACTGAATCTTGTTATTGTAATGCAAAAGCCTAAGATTCATCAAAAGAGGATTTTAGCTCTCATAATTAGTATCTAATGTATAACTTTTCTCTCATATTTTAATATGTAGTTTCTTCCCTGTGATTGCTTTGTTGCTGTTGTTCAGTTGTTGAGTCATGTCCAGCTCTTTGTGGCCCCACGAACTGCATCACACCAGGCTTCCCAGTCCTTCACTGTCTCCCAGAGTTTGTTCAAACTCATGTCCATGAGTCCGTCATGCCATTCAACCCCCTCTGTCACCCTCTTCTCCTCTTGCTCTCGATCTTTCCCAGCATCAAGATCTTTTCCAGTGAGTTGGCTCTTTGCATCAGGTGGCCAAAGTGTTGGAACTTCAGCTTCAGCATCAGTCCTTCCAATGAATATTCAAGACTTATTTCCTTTAGGATTAACTGGTTTGATCTCCTTGCAGTCCAAGGGACTCTCAAGAGTCTTCTCCAATACCACAGTTCAAAAGCATCAATTTCTTGGCCCTCAGCCTTCTTTAGGGTCCAACTCTCACATCTGTACATGACTACTGGAAAAACAATAGCTTTAACTAGACCCGACTTTTGTTGGCAAAATGATGTCTCTGCTTTGTAATATGCTGTGTAGGTTTGTCATAGCTTTTCTTTCAAGGAGCAAGTGTCTTTTAATTTCATGGCTTCAGTCACCATCTGCAGTGATTTTGGAGCCCAAGAAAGTAAAATCTGTAACCGTTTCTACTTTTTCCTCATCTATTTGCCATGAAGTGCTGGGACCAGCAAATTTGGAAAACTCAGCAGTGGCCGCAGGACTGGAAAAGGTCAGTTTTTGTTTCAATCCCAAAGAAAGGTAATGCCAAAAAATGCTCAAACTACTGCACAATTGCACTCACCTCACATGCTAATAAAGTAATGCTTAAAATTCTCCAAGCCAGGCTTCAGCAATATGTGAACTGTGAACTTTTAGATGTTCAAGCTGGTTTTAGAAAAGGCAGAGGAACCAGAGATCAAATTGCCAACATCCACTGTATCATCAAAAAAGCAAGAGAGTTCCAGAAAAACATCTATTTCTACTTTATTGACTATGTCAGAGCCTTTGACTGTGTGGATCACAATAAATTGTGGAAAATTCTGAAAGAGATGGGAATACCAGACCACCTGACCTGCCTCCTGAGAAGTCTTTATGCAGGTCAGGAAGCAACAGTTAGAACTGGACATGGAACAACAGACTGGTTCCAAATCTGAAAAGGAGTACGTCAAGGCTGTATATTGTCACCCTGCTTATTTAACTTATATGCAGAGTACATCATGAGAAATGCTGGACTGGAAGAAGCACAAGCTGGAATCAAGATTGCCGGGAGAAATATCAATAACCTCAGATATGCAAATGACACCACCCTTATGGTAGAAAGTGAGGAAGAACTAAAGAGCCTCTTGATGAAAGTGAAAGAGGAGAGTGAAAAAGTTGACTCAACATTCAGAAAACTAAGGTCATGGCATCTGGTCCCATCACTCCATGGCAAATAGATGGGGAAACTGGATACAGTGGCTGACTTTATTTTTCTGGGCTCCAGAATCACTGCAGCTGTTGACTGCAGCCATGGAATTAAAAGACGCTTACTCCTTGGAAGGAAAGTTATGACCAACCTAGACAGCATATTAAAAAGCAGAGATATTACGTTGCTAACAAAGGTCCGTCTAGTCAAGGCTATAGTTCTTCCAGTGGCCATGTATGGATGTGAGTGTTAGACTATAAAGAAGGCTGAGCACCAAAGAATTGATGCTTTTGAACTGTGGTGTTGGAGAAGCCTCTTGCAAGTCCCTTGGACTGCAAGGAGATCTACCCAGTCCATCCTAATGGAGATCAGTCCTGGGTGTTCATGGAGGGACTGATGTTGAAGCTGAAACTCCAATACTCTGGCCACCTGATGCGAAGAGCTGACTCACTGGAAAAGACCCTGACGCTGGGAAAGATTGAGGGTGGGAGGAAAAGCGGACGACAGAGGATGAGATGGTTGGATGGCATCACCAACTCGATGGACATGGGTTTGAATGGACTCCGGGAGTTGGTGATGGATAGAGAAGCTTGGCGTGCTACAGTTCATGAGGATGCAAAGAGTCGGACACTACTGAGCGACTGAACTGATGATACCAGAGGCCATGATTTTCATTTTTAGAGTATTGAGTTTTAAGCCAGCTTTTCACTCTCGTCTCTCACCCTCATTAAGAGGCTTTTAGTTCCTCCTTGCTATTTGTCATTAGGGTGGTATCATCTGCATATCTGAGGTTATTGATACTTCTCCTGAGAGTCTTGATTCCAACTTGTGATTCATCCAGCCTGGCATTTTCATCATGTGTTCTGCATATATGTTAAATAAGCAGTGTGGCGATATACAACCTTGACATACTTCTTTCCCAATTTTGAACCAGTCCATTGTTCCATGTTCTGTTCTAACTGTTCCTTCTTATCTTGCATACAGATTTCTCAGGAGACAGGTGATTCCTTAGAAACAGATGAAATGGAAAAGCTTAAGCATGAAAGAAATAATGCCTTGGAAGAAGTGAATACACTTAAGGTAATCTCCAATTTAGCTTCTTTATATTTTCTTTTGTATAAAGAAAAGAAAGAAAATTATCTTGTGTTGAATTCTGGAGTATTGAGACTTAGTTTTGTTTTATTTTTAAGAATATCTATATCAAATAGCTTAGTATAGAATATTAATATCAAATTAATTAATATTTATTTCCTTAGCTGACCTTTAGAGAGTAAATTTTTTAGCTCATATACTCATTATTTATATTTCACAGTCAGTGATTTCCTCAGCTGACCTTTAGAAAGTAAATTTTTTAGCTCACATACTCTTTATTTATATTTCACAGCTTCATTGTGAACAGTGTGGTTTGAGTCATACCTTCTAATCTGGCTACTTCTAACCCCTTTTTTTCTCACACTGATGGGAAGGATGAAGAGCCAATGAAGCAAGCCATGACAATTTTAGATCCTCAGATGTTCATTGGAAAATACATTTTCTCTTATGTTCATGGGAATGCTTCAGGGACATCTTGTTTTGCTAAGATAATTTGAAATTAATGGATTGAGATTTAAAGGAAATAAAAACACAATGTATTTCCCAAATATACTGTAGATTTTCTTTCTCTATATATGTTTTAATTTTGTGTTTAGAATGTTAAATTTGTATCTTAATTTTTATGGAAAGCCATTATGTTTTTCAAGTCTTCAAGAAAAGCAGTGTAACTACTTGTTTTCCACTAATTCATCATAGGAATATATTTAAATTTTTTTCTGTGTTTATTTTTGGCTGTGCCGGGTCTGCATTGCTGCACAGACTTTCCTCTAGTTGCAGAGAGTGGGGGTGGCTCTCTAGTGTGGTACTCGGCCTTTGGTGTGGTGACTTGGACTGTTGCCGAGCCGGGCGCCAGGGCGTGCGGGATTCAGTCGCTGTGGCACGTGGGCGCAGCAGCTGTGGTGCCCAGGCTCTAGGGCAGGTTCAGTAGTTGACCCTGTGCACAGGCTTTGTTTCTCCCTGGCATGTAGGACTTTTCCTAGGTCACGTCTCGAAAGCCTGAGTCTCCAGCATTGGCAGGCAGATTCTTTACCACTGAGCCACCAGGGAAGCCCCAAATTATTTTTAATAGTTTCTTAAAGAAGTGAAATTCTGTTATTTGTTTCCTTTTTATTGAGATAAAGTCTTTACACCAAATTTAAAAAAGAAAGAAATTTCCTTGCTACCTTAGTCTTTAAATTCTGACCTCTAGAGGAAGCTATTGTTTAACATATCTTATTTACCCTTTCAGAGACTTTCCCTGTGTTCCCAAGCATATGCTAAAAAATATGTGTATATTTGCTTCTTTAACTTCCTCAGAATTGTTTCCTATTTTGTACACTTTTTTACAACTTGTCTTCTTTTTTTCTCTTTGTTATTAGCATTATATCTTGGATAACTTTTCAGGTTAATATATATGAATTTACCTAATTCTTTTCAGTGCCTCTCCTATCCTCCAAAGGTTTTGTTCTAGATTATTTAACCAGTTCCCTATGATGAAATGTAAAAGATCTGAGAGCCTCAGAAAATTCTGATGAACCATAAGATTCAGTGACTTACACAGAGTAAATTATATAAAAATGCTATCTTACCAGTATAACCAACACTGCAGATGTTTTAAGAAAAAACTACAATTATTAAAGCTTAATTTATATTTTTCATCTTAATTCTTGATCATGTCTAATTCTTTGTGACTGTAGCTTGCCAAGCTCCTCTGTCTGTGAAATTCTCCAGGCAAGAACAAAGGAGGTTGCCATTCCCTACTCCAAGGGATCTTCCTGACCCAGGGATCAAACCTGGGTCTTCTGCATTGCAGACAGATTATATTTACTGTCTGAGCTACCACGGAAGCCCCAATGTTTATCATTGTTAAATTTAGTGATATAATCTTGTTTTTTACTGGAGTATCAGTGGTAATAATTAGAATTTTAATTTAAAGATATATTCATTTAACATTTAAGCAGTTTTCCGGAGGAACTATTGAGTAAATCAGGATTTGTATTTAAAATTTACGAGATGTAACTGAACATATCCTACTGTGAAAAAACCTGAAATCACAGGTTAAATATGTTCCATATAATTTCCTTCACCTGAAAACCTATCTGTTAGCTGAGAGCCAGTTGCTTAAATACAGAAAAAACTACACAGCAGTAAATGTTTTGTTTGAGATCATCTTTGTACTTTGAGTTTTTCTGCTTGTATTATACACACATCTACACACATCTTGTTATATGGATTTCACAGAATGTGTAGATGTCATCACTTCCCATTATCCTGTGATCTCTGTTTATCATGTCTGATTTGAGTTACAAATAAAAACGGAACCAAGAAAATTTGATGCCAATGGCTAATTTTTATTCTGCAAGAATGATTTTTAAAGGTTCATGAGCTTTATTTAACTTAAAACCTTTCTGCAGAGTTCACATTGCTACTGCTTTGCAAAGTTGAATGAAAATAGATATATTTTCCATTTACAGATGCAAAAAACTAGGACACAAAGAGTGAAGGTGACTTACCAGAGCATAAAAGCCCAGGAGCCAGAAGTTTCTTGGCTCTTGTTCTGTGACAGATTCGTTAGATTGCTGTATTATATTCATCTTCATGTACCTTCATTTCATCTCTTAGACAAGAATGATCTCAAGTATAGCAGAAAGTAGATTGCTTCTTGTAAACATTCCAATGTTGCCATGAATGTATACCACTCATTATAATCTAGCAATTCCTCTGCTCAGGTTTATAAGTAAAATGGCTCTTTAAGTACTTATAGTATCTCTGATTTGATCAATAAAATGTGGATTTATTTATGACATAACAAAATTGAACGTTTTAGCGTGTTATTCTCAATATCCTTAATTTTAAGTTCAAAGATTTTAATATTTGTTTGGGATGCCAATATTATTCTACCTTAGTAAATATTATTTCATATCTTGATTACACTAGTTATATGTTCATTTTTATGGATAATCTTACAGAAATTAGCTAAATTGGGAACATTATGGTCAACTCTGTTTATAGTCCTCTTTCGTATGTACAGTAAGAAGGACTTCTAAGTTATAATAGTCATGCTCCTCAATTTGCAAACTCTTTGATAGCTATTACCTAGCATTTAGTTGACATTTATACATTTTGATCCTCATTGACTTATTTTGGACCTCAGATTTTTAGGTTTTTTAAAAGAAGTGGCTAGTAAGGAGTTTCCTGGTGGCCTAGTAGTTAGGAGTCCAGGCTTTCACTGCTGTAGCCTGAATTCAATTTCTGGTCAGGAAATGAAGATCCCACAACCGCCTGGCATAGGAAAAAAATGTGACTGATTATAGTAACAGAAAATATGTTTACATCCCAATTATACTGTAAAGAGCTAATTGCTTTTAAATGGCATGTATATGGCAGAAAAGTGACTGGGAGCACATTTCCAGATTCTAGAAACTGGATATTTGAGGAATTTGTAAGCCTTGAAACCAAGCCCTGAAAATCATGCTCATTGATACCTTCTTAACAAGTTGTTAATTCAGTGGCTTTTTAATATAGGAAAAATTATTTGAATCGGAAAGGCAGAGGAAGCAATTGACAGAAGAACTCCAGAATGTGAAACAAGTAAGTGTATATATTGTCTGTATGTGTCTTGTGGATGTGTGTGTGTAGACAAATGAGGTATAATTGCAATGCATTGATGTGTATAATATCTGAGAGCCTACAGATATAAACAGTTATAGCATAGTGTACTGCTGCTTTCAGAGTTGGCTATCTATGGACTGAAACAATCAGTCTCATTGCTTTTCTACGTTTTTCTTTCTCTTCTGTTTTTCCTTTTTCTATTCTTCTGTTACTCATATTCATTTCATTAAAAGTAAAAGCAAATCAAGGGGGGAAAAAAACTTCTAAGGGAGAGCATTTTTTAAATTTTCTTAGTAATAAAAAGTAAAAATTTATTTTCACTCTTTATCATTCTCCAAAGAATTTTAAGTAACTTACAGCAAAACAAATGCAATGATATCATGAAACAGAGATACAAATTACAAATAAGAGGTTAATAAGAGTAGAAAGTTAAGAGGACATTGCTATAGATCAGTGGCAGTCACCTGATTTTGAATCTCCCCAATATTATCCTCCCAGAAAACATAAAATTTACAGAGCACATAAAACCATACAGGAACCTACACCTTTTTTTTTGGTGGGGGGAAGGTACATCATGCATGGCTTCTGGGATCTTAGTTCCTCGACTGGGAATTGAAACTGGGCTCATGGCAGTAAAGCACTGAGTCCTAACCCCTGGACTGCCAGAGAATTCCCAGGACCTACACCTTAAATATGGCTGTTGGAAAGAGAGCACCAGAACCTTCAAGACCCATATAAATAGAGTTTAAAATTCCAACAAACTGTTGCAACTTGCCTGCCACTGAAACTTGAGAGCAGGGGAGGCTTAAAAACCTGAAAAGAGTAAGGAGAACAGAGTAATTAGACAAAGTACTGCAAGTAAGATCACCTCCAGAAAGAGAAAAATGCAACTATTAATAACAAAATACTAAACAGTGACCAGGATTTGGTGGTCCTCAGAACTTGAGGAAGTATGTGCAACCAGAAGCAGCAGCATTCTAGAATCATTGTTTGGAGAAAAGAATCAAATAAATAGAGAAGGGGTGGTATCCCTTGGAAGCTAAGAAATAATGAGAGAAAAGGAAATAAGAGGGGGAAATTAAGGGTCTTGCAGAAATGAAAGAGAAACAAGACATACCAAGCCTCCTCCATCTACCCTCCACCATGACCATCAACAACATGATCCATAAAAAGAAACTGTACAGAAGAGGGTGCTGTTGAACTAAGAACTCTTTCTGTGAAAGAAAAAGGAATTGGGGGGAAAAAAAAATCTGTCCCTGTCATTACAAAACAACTGTAAATATCAGACAATATGAATTAAAGCTTTTTTCTTGATAAAAATAACCCAAAACAATTCAACCTTAAACCTGTAACACAGAATAACTCAAAATTAGGAATTAAAAACAAAGACTTAGAAAATGACAAAAAACAGGGATAAATGAAATGAGAGTTGATAAAACCTAGGAAAGAAAGAGAAGAAAAAGACAAAATGATGCTAGAAATGAAAACTATATTACAGGTTTCCCAAGGAAGAATATAATCAAATGAAAAGGCATCAAAGAAAACCAGAAAAATAAGAATGAAGTAAGTAAAGGATTTTCATGAGGAAGTAAATCAAAACAACTGAACAGCACTAATATTTTGAACTATAATCCAAGAAAACTTTCAGAAGTAAAAGATGACCTGGAACTATTATTGGGTGGTGGGGAAAGGTCAGTTTAGGGTACATCCTAGCAGGCTTTAAAGACAGAGGGGAAATACATGGTCCCTCCAAATGAGAGGGTCAGATAACGTACAAAGGTGATAGAGTGAGACCAACATCAGCCTTCCTGATGCAGCATACAAAGTAAGCCATTGTGGGGCGATATCTTCATGAAACTGAAGAAAAGAATGTGTAAATCAAGAATGTTGTATCCCACCAAGTTGACTTTTAGATATCAAGTCAACAGTTAACAAATGTGCCAGTATTCAGGGAATAATATATGCATGCAGTATTCCTGAAGAATCTGGGAGAGGTGAGTTTTCCCTAGCTAAAAAATGGCTGGGATAACTTTGGCAAGAATTTCCAAACAATGAGCATTTCCTATATGTTACTGTATAGCCAAGCCCCAAAAGAAAGATGCAGTTTTGCAATTTTTTTTTTTAATGAGAGGATGAAGGAGGAAAAAAAAAGGGGGGAAACCAAATAAAATCATTCTATAGTGTAAGTATAATAGTCAGTGAGTTCATTGCAAACTGACAGCAGACAATAAAAAGATTAGGTAAAGACTGAGCAAATTTTGGAATTTTGTAGAATGAAAATATGGATCTTCCAGTTACCAAAAGAAATCCTTTTTTAAAAAAAGGAAAAATGTCAAAATGCAGTAAATATATACAACAATTTCAACAGAAGGCAGTATGACAGAATTGAGACTGAACACACCAATAATCTAATATAAATGGGATAACTTAAATGGGTTTTCTTAGGGAAATATAGTTTATCAAAACTGGCCTCAGTAGAAGTAGAAGCTTAACCATAGAAGAAATAAAGTTACCAAGAAGCCACCCTACAGAAAAGGACCAGGCCAAAATAGTGTCACAGGGTAATTTAACCAAAACTTTGGCGATTAATCCCAGAACTACATAAATGGGTTCAGGTATTTAAAAAAAGCAGAAAGAGAAAGAAACAAAGAAAAATTCTAAATTCTCTCCTGGGTGGAAGTATAACATTTGATGTCTAAACCTGGCAAAAGTATCACAAAAAGAAAGAATTCAGTTAAAAAACTGCAGACTGAAAAACAACCAGGGACATATGAATTGGAAAAGAATAACTAAAACAGTGACATAATAGAGATCTTGAAAACCCTAAAGAATCAATGATAAAAACAACTCGTTGGGAATTCACAAGCTAGCAAGAAATAAAATTAATATGCAGAACTCAGTTACTGGACCATATACACAAATTATAAGAAGTTTTAGTAGTCTAGATGAAACATCTAGAAAAATTACATAGAAAAATAGGTAAAAGACATGAACAGACCATTCACTGAAAAAGTTATTAAAAGTCATATGAAACATATAAAAAGATTTCAGTCTTTCCCACAAGAGAAATGTCAGTTAAATCTATGTTGAGATAGGACTTCCAGCTTCTAGTACTGAGCAAGATACAGAGAATGTTCTCCAACAGAAAACATCTCTAAAACTGGTTTTGTTACACAGGTTTTAAGGATTTACCAAAGGAATTGAAGCATGAGCATAGATACCTGCTCCTCTGGGAAGAAGGGAACTATGTGAACTAGATTTCTTGATCCTGGTTTTAAGCTTGGAGCTAGCAACAATTTAATACCAGTGGAAACTGACCCCTACTTAGGGTCACTTGATGTTTGAAAATGTTCACAGACACTTTAATGAGGAAACACTGCTTATCCTCAGGGCTTCCCCTGGCTCAGTCAGTAAAGAATCCACCTGCAATGCGGGAGACCTGGGTTCAATCCCTGGGTTGGGAAGATCCCCTGGAGAAGAGAACAGCTACCACTCCAGTATTCTGGCCTGGAGAATTCCATGGACTGTATAGTCCAGGGTGTCACTCGAGTCGGACATGACTGAGTGACTTTTTACTTTCACTGCTTATTACAATTCATGGTGCTAGAACAAGGGAATATTTGTGTGAGAAAAATCTAATCTCAACCTCTACTTCATATCATATTCAAAGTTCAGTTCAGTGGCTTAGTCGTGTCTGACTCTTTGCGACCCCATGAATTGCAGCACACCAGGCCTCCCTGTCCATCACCAACTCCCAGAGTTCACTCAGACTCACGTCCATCAAGTCAGTGATGCCATCCAGCCGTCTCATCCTCTGTCGTCCCCTTCTCCTTGCTAACTCCAAATGGATTATAGATCTAAACATAAACTAAAATTTAATTCAAAAGAAACTTTTGTGATGTTGGGTTAAGTAGATTATCAAACTGTATATCTAAAATGAGTAAATAATTCTACCTCCACAAAGCTACTTTTAAAAAATATGCCAATACAATTTTTCTTCCATTAACAAAAATTCAAATGCTTGACAGTGCATTGTTGATGAGGCTGTTTTGAAACAGGCGTTTTCATACATGCTAGTGGTAGTGCAAAACAGCACACAGCTGCGAAGGTGAATTTGGCATTTCTAGTAAATTGATGTGTACATTTACCATTCAGCCTGGCAACTTCACTTCTAAGAATTTACCCCGAATATATACCTCTAATAATATTGAAATACCTAGGCACAGTATTTTTTTGTGGTATTATATGTAATTAGAAAATATTAGAAGCTGCCTTCATCTTCAGTATAGATGATTGAATGAACTACAGTCCAGACATGCAGTGGAGTACTCTGCTACTGAAGGAAATCTTAACTCAGTAGCACAGAGTAATTTCCAGGAGATCCTGTCAAATTAAAAAAAAAAATTCAAAAAGTATGTATAGTATTATCCTTTATTTTAAAAAAAATAACCATACTGGAGAAAAATTAAACAATCAGTTCAAGTAATTTAACAACATGGTATTTATGTTCAGTGTTTGACAGGTTGCAATAGAGTTAGAAAAGAATTGAAAATAAATCCCAAACATTTTATAGTATGAGAAAAATTGAACACCATGTGTTGTTGTCTTGTTTCTGAGGTATGGCAAAAGCCATTCTGAAACAATTTAAACAATTTGAAGATGTAATAATTCATGCGTGCTCAGTCTCTTTAGAGTCTGACTCTTTGCGACTCCCATGGACTTTAACTCACTGGGCTCCTCTGTCCTTGGGATTCTGCAGGCAAGAATCCTGGAGTGGGTTGCCCTGCTCTCCTCCAGGAAATCTTTCCAATCCAGGGATCAAACCCGTGACTCTTATGTCTCCTGCATTGGCAGGCCAGTTCTTTACCACTAGTGCCACCTGGGAAGCCCAAGATGTAATAAGGTCTCCTATATTACAAAATCAAAATGTTTTGATTGTTGTTGAGAGCCAGAATCTCGGTGAAAAAACAAAGACATACAAAGTAGAATTTAGGAAGTCAAGAAAGAATCCTTTGAATGGACTATATTTGAACATATCATTGTGAATGCATTATTTCTAAAATATATGTATCTATATGAATATGAATATATATGTGCCCTATATATGTATGTGTGTGCAGTTTGTGTGTATGGGTGTGTGTGTGTGTGTGTGTGTGTGTGTGTGTGTATTCCTAGCTCTAACAGCTGGAAGAGCCAAGAATCACATATCCCACTAGCAATGAGCACCCAGCATATCTAAATGCCTAGAAACTATTCCCCACTAAGAATCCAGGCTTCTTGGAGAAATAACTGATTTCAAGACTGAGGGCGGGTAAGTACAAAATGAGCTTGAAATGTCTTATGCCAGAAAATAAGGAAATCATCAAAATGATGGGAGCGTGTCATAAGGAACTAGCTTGATGCACCCTCCACTGACCAGTCTGAAAGTAGTTGAGCACCAAAATAATTAAATATAGTAATGAACTAACAAACCACTGAAAAAAAGTGATTCGTGAATCCATACCATTAGTAAAGAAGTGAGTTAATTAATGGAGAGAGCTGAGAGCTCTTGATCATTAAAGACTGTTGAGTGCTGACTGGTAGCAACAGTTATCAGAGTAGCTGCTGGATTTGGGAAGTCAGCATTTTGCATGTTTCAGTAATGACTGGATCAGACTAGAATCATAAAATGCTTAATCTAGGGGGAATTTTTTTATGACAAGCAGAATATTCACATATTTATATGGCTTTAAAGTGGCTAGACATCTATAAACTGCTTATTAATTGCAAGAGGAAAATAGTAATTATATGGTAGTAAAATCAGACAACTCCTAAACTGGTACAAAAAAATGGATATCACCAGTGAAGAACAGATGGATATGTGTGACTTCAAATGTGAAACCTTGAAAGGACACAACATCACTTATGTAGTATTACAGCTGAGATGTATAAACCTGAACCTGGCTGTGAGGAAGCATCAGTCAAGCCCCAAATGAGGACAGTTTTATTTATTTTTAAAGGTGTATATATCTGTGTGTGTATGTGTCTGTGTGTGTATAGGTGTGATATTCTTGAGAAATGTGAATGCCATAAAAAATAAAAATGAAAAGAAAGAAGAACCAAAGAAAGAGAGAAAGGAAAGGACAAGGTAAAGAGGGAGGGAGGGAGGAAGAGAGAGATGGAAGAAAGAAAAAGAAATAAAAATGAAGAAAGGATGACTGGAGGGAAGAAGAGTGAGGAGAGGTTCCAGATTAAAAGAGGGTAAAGAGACATGAAACTAAATAAAATACCTGACCCTAGACTCGATCCTGCACTGGAATGGGGAAAACACTACAAAGGATGTTATTGAGTCAGTTGACAAAATTGGAACACAGATGACAGATTAGATAATAGTATTGGCTCAATGTTGAATTTCTTAAATCTGATAGCTGTACTATGGTTGTCTAAGAGAAATCCTTTTACTTAAGAATTACTGAAGTTTGTAGGGATAAAGAACCCTTGAATAGTTAGAATATGTGTGTACATATTTACATATGTGTGTATATACAAATGTATATATGTGAGAGATTGAGAGTCTGCAAAATCTTGGTAGCAACAACCTCAAAATGTCAGTGGCTTGCAAGAATACATTATTTCTCACTCATGAACATGTTGGCAAAAAAGTGACTTTGTGAATTAGGTAAATCTGGGCAAAGAATGTAAAGATGTTCTTTGTACTATTCTTACTCTTGCAGGTCTTGTACACACTTGAAGTTATTTCCAACTACAAAGTCCGCAAAAGTCCCCTATTTTTTGACCAAAAACTTTTGGACCCTCCTTTTATTAAGCTTTTTTGTAGTTTGGTGCTATATCTGCATCAGTTTATATGGCCAGGCCTTTTTACATTTTAGTGTATCTTTGCATCCTGCAGTTCAGTTCATTTCAGTCGCTCAGTCGTGTCCAACTCTCTGCAATCCCATGAATCACGCACACCAGGCCTCCCTGTCCATCACCAACTCCTGGAGTTCACTCAGACTCACGTCCATCAAGTCAGTGATGCCATCTAGCTATCTCATCCTCTGTCATCCCCTTCTCCTCCTGCCCCCAATTCCTCCCAGCATGAGTCTTTTCCAATGAGTCAACTCTTCGCATGAGGTGGCCAAAGTACTGGAGCTTCAGCTTTAGCATCATTCCTTCCAAAGAAATCCCAGGGTTGATCTCCTTCAGAATGGACTGGTTGGATCTCCTTGCAGTCCAAGGGTCTCTCAAGAGTCTTCTCCAACACCACAGTTCAAAAGCATCAATTCTTCGGCGCTCAGCCCTCTTCACAGTCCAATTCTCACATCCATACATGACCACAGGAAAAACCATAGCCTTGACTAGATGGACCTTTGTTGACAAAGTAATGTCTCTGCTTTTCAACATGCTATCTAGGTTTCTTCCAAGGAGTAAGAGTCTTTTAATTTCATGGTTGCAGTCACCATCTGCAGTGATTTGGGAGCTCAAAAAAAAAATAAAGTCTGACACTGTTTCCACTGTTTCCCCATCTATTTCCCATGAAGTGATGGCGCCAGATGCCATGATCTTCGTTTTCTGAATGTTGAGCTTTAAGCCAACTTTTTCACTCTCCTCTTTCACTTTCATCAAGAGGCTTTTTAGCTCCTCAAAAAAAATAAAGTCTGACACTGTTTCCACTGTTTCCCCATCTATTTCCCATGAAGTGATGGCGCCAGATGCCATGATCTTCGTTTTCTGAATGTTGAGCTTTAAGCCAACTTTTTCACTCTCCTCTTTCACTTTCATCAAGAGGCTTTTTAGCTCCTCTTCACTTTCTGCCATAAGGGTGGTGTCATCTGCATATCTGAGGTGATTGATATTTCTCCCAGCAATCTCAATTCTAACTTGTGCTTCTTCCAGCCCAGCGTTTCTCATGATGTACTCTGCATATAAGTTAAATAAGCAGGGTGACAATATACAGCCTTGATGTACTCCTTTTTCTATTTGGAACCAATCTGTTGTTCCATATCCAGTTCTCACTGTTGCTTCCTGACCTGCATATAGGTTTCTCTAGTGGCAAGTCAGGTGGTCTGGTATTCCCATCTCTTTCAGAATTTTCCACAGTATTATGATCCACACAGTCAAAGGCTTTGGCATAGTCAATAAAGCAGAAATAGATGTTTTTCTGGAACTCTCTTGCTTTTTCCATGATCCTGCAAGTGGACATTTATAAGTGAAAAGTGAAGTGTTGATCGCTCAGTCATGTCCAAGTCTTTGCTATCCCATAGACTATAGTTTGCCAGGCTCCTCTTTCCATGGAAGTCTCCAGGCAAGAACACTGGAGTGGGTAGCCATTCCCTTCTCCAGGTGATCTTCCCTGCCCAAGGATCAAACCTGGGTTCTCCCACCTTGCAGGTGGATTCTTTGTCATCTGAGCCACCAGGGAATCTCATTTACAAATATTCTTTCTTAATTTTTACATGCAGAATAAATTAGAGGGTGGGTTTTTTCTTCCATTTAATTAATTTTTTTTTCTTCAGAATGCTTAGAACTTAAAAGTTTTGAAATATCAAGCATAGTTAATAAAGTAAGGTAATACGATAGCGTGTGTGGGTGTATATATATATATATAAAATAGCACATAATAATTATTTAATAAATATTAACTATTATGGTCATTATTATTCATAAAGAAGAAATATTAGGTGTAGAGAAATAGGTGCAAATTATTTGTTTTAACAATTTTATTTAGAGGAATAAAACCTAATTTCGACTGAGAGAATAAGGAGACTTTAGAGAAAAGGTGTCACATGAACTAGACCATACATGTGAAGGGGAGAGCACTCCAAGCAGAGTGCAACCTGAAAATCATGATATGAAAGAAAAAGTCTTACCTTGAGTGTCAAAATCAGCTGACTTTGTATGCTAATTTAATTAATATTTCTTAACATTTTTGTATCTAAAATGTGATGCTAACATCTGTTTATAATTTTTTCATAGGACTTGAGAGTTTGAGAGCCTAAAACTACCAGGAATATAATAAATTCCTAAAAAATAATAATCTGTGTTTGTATTAGTTCATCATCATCACCTTGTCATTAAAGGCTTGGGGACATAAGGAAAACATGAACAGATGAAAGTATTAGGAAATAACATTTGAGGGCCGTTGGGGAGTTTTTGTGTTGGGACCAAAGCAGGCAGGCGCTTGAATACCAGTCTAAGATTTTAGACAATGGATTGCCATTGAAGGTATGTGACAAGAGAAGAAAGATCAACTTGTTCCATCTATAATGTGACTCCTCTTTCCTTCACACTCTACGTCTAACTTGTTGGCCCTCCTGTTTAAGAACTGCAGTTTTGCCACTTTTTATCACTGCTCTAAGCCATCATCATCTCCTGTCTGTTGAAACTATAACTTCCTACCAGATCACCCAGCTTTCACCCTTGCCCCACCCCCATGCAGTCTAATCTGAACACAGCAGCCAGAAATAGGCTTTTAAAATTTGTTAGAACCTGTATAACTTTCCATCTCAGAGTGAAAGCCCAAATCCTACAAAGCCTGCCCTCCCTGGTCTCCATCCTACCCCACCCCACACCCCTTTTCCTCAGTGACCCCTTCCCTTACCACTTTCCCCTCACCTACCCTCCTTGTTCTCCAGCCCCTCTCCCTCCCGGCACCATTACCCCACTAACACTCCAGCTCTCACTGTGGGGGATAAGTTTTTTGGCATTTCTGATTGCTTTCTTATGTGTTATTTACTTGTTAAACTTGTATCCTTTGTCTGTATCCACCAACTAGAGGGTAAGCTTCATGAGGAGGGCAGCTGTCTTCCATGTGTTATCTAATTTACCTTAGAACCATCACTGACGTAGAGTAGGCATTCAGTAAATATCTGGTGAATGGATGGATGAACAATGATGAATGAAGACTATCTATACTTTAAGAAAGTTAACCTAATAGCAGATTTGGAAATAATTGAGTATCAGATAAGAGGCTTTTATAAAAGTCTAGACCTGCACTTTCTAATAGAAATATATTGGAAATCAACTATCCCTTGTCAGTTTTCTAGTAACCACATTTTTTAAAAGCATGCACAGAAACAGGTAAAATTGTCTTAGATAAATTTTTTGTCTAATATGTCTAAAATATGGTCATTTTAACATGAAAAAGTATTAAAAATTCATTAGACAGTTTTACATTCTTTTCTCGTACTGTATTTTTGAAGTCCCATGTTACTTTACACTTAAAGTGTATCTTAATGTGTGCACTAGATTTTCATTGGAAATAACTGCTGTGATTTTGTTTAACAGCATTTATAGTTAAAAAGTAGATTCATATACCCAAATGTTCCAAATAAAGTTAAAAAGTTTATAGTAACTGAAATGAATGCCAAAGATCTTTTTCTTTTAATATTTATGTCCCTATTGGCAAAATTTTTTCATGTTTTTAGAAGATTCAGTCTTTAAAGCAAAATCCCTTCAAAACTACATCTTTTCAATTTAAGTATGTCACTAATTCTGGTTACCATCAATTTCAAAGGAGTATTGCATATACTGAAAACAACTGTAAATTTATCCATATCAACTAAGCAGATGTCAAAATTTTTAAGGTTTTAGAGCCTAATCTACATATTATGAGTAATAAAATCTACATAATGATTTGTGTTAGATAATAGGTAAATCATTATTACTGACTTATGCATTTGAAAATTTTCAGTATAGTATAAATTCTTACTTTGTCTAGCTTCACAAATAAGCTTTCTCATTCCTTGGAGCTTCAAATTTATGTACAGTGCGATATTGATAATAAAATGTAAATCACACTTCCATTTTTTTGTCTTTAATTGTTAAGTATTAGGCAACCAATCATTTCTTTTAAGAAAGTCTTCAACTGAAGTTAAAAATACAGTAAGCCTTCATTAAGCTCTTCCACATCTCAACCAAGTAGCACTAGCAAAGAGCACAGGATTTTTAAAATCACTCTTTTAAACTAGTGACTAGTCATCAAATTTGCACATATACATTAAACAAGGTGAACAACTGTCCATGATGGTTTTCATATGGTCAACTTCAAGAAACTGAGACAGAAATTTTCAAAATAAATCCTGCAATGGCATAAAACAATGAAGAAAACAGTCTATTGTTTGAAAATGCCAACAAATCAGAAATTTTGATTCAGCGTAGCTGGAGCACCTTCTATTACAATAAAAAAATTTTTTTTTCAAACTCTTCTTCATTGTCCAACTGAAAGTCTCATGTGACACATGTAAAAGTTAAAATATCTATGCCATAAGTCTGAATTTTCTAGGCTGTAGATGGACAACCTGATGTAAATTTGGAAGTCCTTTAAGACAATGCCTCCCTTGGGAATTCCCTGGTGATCCAGTTGTTAAGACTTGTGTTTTCACTGTGGGGGGGACTCAAGTTTGATCCCTGTTCTGGGAAGATCCTACAAGCTATATAGAGCAGCCAAAAAAGAAAAAGAGACAATACCTGCCTGAAGTATGCATTTAATATTATCTCATATCATGTGGCTCATCTAAAGCTGAAGTAAAGTACTTGCAATTTTTCAAATTTTAAATCATTTGATCATTGATATTGTTAGAAATGTCTTGTATTCTGTGAACATGTGTGAAATAATTGAAGATCTTTTATTTTTATAAAATATTTCTTCTATCAAGACCAAAATTACCACATTGATTTAGAAATGGTTTACTCTTTTATGCAAAAAAGCCAACCAAGCTGGTCAGAATTAACAATGTTGAACGTTTACTTCTGATTTCATGTGACTAACTTTATTAGTTCTTACTTAACTGTTAGGAGAAAACTTTTTTTTGTTTATTTATTTTCATTTTCGACTGCTCTGGGTCTTCACTACAACACTCAGGCATTCTCTGGTTGCAGGAGCAGGGGCTGCTGCTCTTCCCTTCCTCGCGGGTTCTCATTGCCGTCTCTATTGTTGTGGAGCATAGGCTCTAAGGCGCCCAGGCTCTGTCGCTGCGACTGGCAAGCTCTAGAGCAGACTCACTGGCTGTGGCTCCTGGGCTTAGTTACTCCCAAGCGTGTGGGGTCTTCCCGTACCAGAGATCCAACGTGTAATCCCCGCCTTGACTGGCAGATTCTTAACCACTGGACCACCAGGGAAATTAAAGAGAAAACTGTTTAATAAGCCCATTACACATTTGCAAAAATTCTCTCAATTGCTCACTTTTCATATGGTTAAAAAAACTTTATACAACAAACAGCTTTGTAAATTGCAATTGCATTCATCATAAAATTTTCAAAATATTTTCCTCTAGTTATTTTTTTTTGTATTACTAGCTAATTCATCTTATTCTTCATCAGTATGTCTTCATTTTAAAAAAACTTTCTCCATACCTACTTCTTTAAGTATAAATAATTTAACTATAGACTAATAAAAATAAGTATTTTCATTTAACTACCCATCATGATTTATACAAGTATTACTGTAACTCATGCTGTCTACATAAAATAGTCAGATAAGAACACTTATTGTATAAAAAAATTTTTTTAATTAATTAATTGACAGTGACCAGATTAGTTGTTTGTGTCTACAACTTAACAGCTTCACATGCCTGACACAAGCACTACAATTCAACACTAATCTCTTAAATGATACAGTGATAAAAGTGCAATATAATTCTACCAAAATAATAAATTTTGGGGTAATGGGAAAATATTTATGCTTATTAAACTTTTAAACTTAAATGCAAACTGATGAAAATTAAATGAAAAGTTCAGTTCTTCAGTCAACTCAGTATATCTCAAGGGCTCAATATCCAAATATAGGTAGTGACTACCACACTGGACAGGGCAGATCCATAATTCTGCATCCCTGCTATTCAAAGAGTAGTCAAGACCAGCAGGGTCAGAACACCTGAAACTTAGAAATCCAGGGTCTCAAGTCTTACCCTAGACCTACTGAAACAATCTGCATTTAACAAGTCCTTGGGTGATCTGTAATGTACCTTAAAACTTGAGAAGTGCATGCCCAAATAAAAAGTAACAGAGGATTTAATTGGATAGTGGGCATAGAGTTATATCAAGTATACCAGGGGCATCTGTGTGAGAAGTCAAGTCATCCAGACTTAACAGGCATAGCATGTGCAGTAATAATCAGAAAAAGCAATCAAGGCTTTGTAATTTGGTGATTGAGAGTCTGTAATAATGTAATTAACAAAACAGGAAAAATGAGATTGAGAATTAAAATGTTTTAATTCATAGTATAGATTAATGTATATTCTCTAGTTTTAGCAAAAACAATTTTTAAAATATTATATATGTGTGTCTGTGTATACAAACACGTGTGTACATACTGAGATAACTATTCATTTCAGAAACAAAAGTGAAAGGGAAAGTGAAGTCGCTCAGTTGTCTCCGACTCTTTGCGACCCCAGAGTCTGTAGTCTAGCACACTCCTCCAAGTATGGGATTTTCCAGGCAAGGGTACTGGAGTGGGTTGCCATTTCCTTCTCCAGAGACAAGTGCTCAGAAACAAGCACTTGCGATAAAAATATATGACCCAAAATCAATCCTAAAACTTTCAATTTTTTTAATTTAATTGACGTTGTATACGATTTATCTTCTCTTATATATGTGAAATGTTATTATTCTGTTTAAGGGGATTTCTGACTTACTGTTAATGAAAGAGTTTCTGTGTTTTAGAAAATACTACTCCA
Source organism: Aepyceros melampus (assembly GCA_006408695.1). Lineage (NCBI taxonomy): Eukaryota > Metazoa > Chordata > Mammalia > Artiodactyla > Bovidae > Aepyceros > Aepyceros melampus. The sequence goes on from SJXQ01012258.1 coordinate 409,355, forward strand.
CTTTTCTAAGGATTGACTTCTTTTTTTACAATTAGCATGTCTTTAAAAATTATAAATAGAATGTAATTTTTATTAACTCTTTTCTTAAAAACTTTTAAAAACAGAAATTTGAATTGTGTGAAATTTGGCAAAGTTTCTTCCCCTCTTTTAAGTATCCTTTTGAAGATCTTAATGTGAAACCAGTACAGTACTAATAATTTCACCACATGCAACCTTTAGATACATAAGTAATCTAATTGTTAAAACACCAGTAGATTGATTTTCAATTCATTTTACAATTCTGGTTTCCAGTTAGTTCCAAAGGGAAAGAAAACAGTTTGATAACCTATGCTTACTTAAGACTTTTGCTTGAATTATTGTGAGACCTGATTCTAAAAGCGGAATCTTCCCTTATTAACGTACAATAGCTATTTAAATTATAGAAATGAGTTTACCTTTATTTAGTGTAATAGCCCAAGAAGAAAGCACTGAAGAACTGAAGACAGGAAGACAGGTAGAATGGGGAAAAGGGAGAGCAGGGGAAGAGAGAAATAAAAGAATGAAAGAACAAGCTGTGAAAGCCTCCTTTTCTACTGGAAGAATCAGGCACCTTTGTATTTTTTTTCAATCAGGGTTGGCTACCAGAATACTGTTTTGTAAAAAACTGTTCATAGTATTCTCCAAAATCTAAGTATATTTTATGAGTTTTCATGCCTTATAGAATAATCCAACCTTACTGTTTAAAATCATGAACACAATTTCCCATGAAATTATGTGTACTGCTTATTATTTTTTCTTCAAGTTCTAACAACTTTTAACAGGCATGGGCTATTTTTCTAGCAACTTCTTTTGATCAAGAGCTTTCTAAAACTTAGTCTCACACAAGTTGTTTTTAAAGTTTCTTTCAGCATACTGTTATGACCTGAGGCAGCAATGAACTGGTGAACAGTACAAAGCCAAAATATTTAGCTTGTCTAAACCAGTCCTTGCCCTAAAGATACAGAGGAAATTGTTCATTTGGCAACTTCTCATAAGTTCAGATAAGCCTGGTTGTAGTTGACCTCACCTGTGCAAAGATTGGGTGGAACATTTGAGGAGGGTGTGAAGTCCTGAGGCTGAAACCTGAGGTTAGATCAGCACAGGATCTCTCTGGACAGTTGAACATGACCTTAGATACAATTGGAACAGCTGGCATCTGAGCTATCTTGCTTTATGGATTAAGCAGCAAAGGAAACTTTAAGAACAAATGAAATATATCTCTTCAAGGAACAATAATATGTTATTACTAAAGAATATTCACATTTTCATACTTGGGGATATTTGTTAATTTTGTACATTTATTTAAAAAAAACAGTAAAGCCTCTAACTTTTAGAATTGATGTGAGTTCTTATACCCTTTTTATTCTTCTCTAGTGATCTGAACTTTTTCCAATAGTTCCATCTGAAACTAGCAGATATTCCAAGATGTCAATCTCATCTTTAGAGGGAAAAAAGAAGTAAACTATATATATTTGTCAGTTTTTTTTCTGTTCTAAAAGGGGACTGTAATCAAATGTTCCTGTATTCCCATTTCAAATAGTCACTTGTAACCTCAGAATGTCAACCTGTATTTTCTAGCAAGGATCTCTCAGGCTACTCTGGTATAGTCTCAGCCACCTCCGTCCACACCCCATCTCTTAACACCTAGCAACCACTGATCAGTTCTCTATAACTTTCTGTTTCCAAGCATGTTACATAAATGTTATCATATAGTATGTAACTGTTGAGGATTGGCTTTTTTCACTCAACATCATTCCTCTGGGTCCCATATAGGTTGTTTTAGGTATTTATTAGTTGTTTCCTTTTATTCCTGAATATATATAAAACTGGTGAAATCTGATTAAGGTTGGTGAATTGTATCAATGAAATTTCCTGACTGTGATGTTCTACTATTTTAATGCAAGATATCACCATTGGACAAGACTGAGTGAAAAGTACAGGAAACTTCTGTGTTTTATTTCTTACAACTATATGTAATCTGCAGTGACCTTAAAGTGATTTTTAATAAGCAAATAAAACAAGCAAAAAAGCATCCTCTTTGAGAAAAGAAATTCTAAATCTCCTACAATAATAGCCCAGATAACCAGGATGGTGTGATCACTCACCTGGAGCCAGACATCCTGGAATCAAAATCAAGTGGGTCTTAGGAAGCATGACTATGAACAAAGGTAGTGGAAGTGATGGAATTCCAGCTGAGCTATTTCAAATCATAGAAGATGATGCTATGAAAGTACTGCACTCAGTATGCCAGCAAATTTGGAAAATAAGCAGTGGCCAGGGACTGTAAAAAATCAGTTTTCATTACAATCCCAAAGAAGGACAGTGCAAAAGAATGTTCAAACTACCACACAATTCCACTCAACTCTCACGCTAGCAAAGTAACGCTCAAAATTCTCCAAGCCAGGCTTCAACTGTACATGAACTGTGAAGTTCCAGATGTTCAGGCTGGATTTAGAAAAGGAAGAGGAAACAGAGATCAAATGGCCAACATCCATTTGATCATAGAAAAAGCAAGAGTTCCAGAAAACCATCTACTGCTTTATTGGCTACGCTAAAACCTTTGACTCTGTAGGTCACAACAAACTGTGGAAAATTCTGAAAGAGATGGGAATACCAGACCACCTGACCTGCCTCCTGAGAAATCTGTATGCAAGTTAGGAAGCAACAATTAGAACTGGACATGGAACAACAGACTGGTTCCAAATAGGAAAAGGAGTACATCAAGGCTGTATATTGTCACCCTGCTTATTGCCAGGCTGGATGAAGCATAAGCTGGAGTCAAGAATTCTGGGAGAAATATCAATAACCTCAGATATGCAGATGACACCACCCGAATGGCAGAAAGTGAAGAGGAACTAAAGAGCCTCTTGATGAAAGTGAAAGAGGAGAACAGAAAAGCTAGCTTAAAAATCAACATTCAAAAAACTTAAGATCATGGCATCCGGCTCTATCACTTCATGGCAAATAGATGAGGAAACGATGGAAACAGTGACAGACTTTGTTTTCTTGGGTTCCAAAATCACTGCAGATAGTGACTGCAGCCGTGAAATTAAATAACACTTGCTCCTTGGAAGGAAAGTTATGACCAACCTAGATAGCATATTAAAAAGCAGAGATATTACTTTGCCGACAAAGGTCCATCTAGTCAAGCTAGACGCAATTAAAGTAAGCGTCCTTTAATTTCATGGCTTCAGTCACCATCTGCAGTGATTTTGGAGCCCCCAAATTAAGTCTGACACTGTTTCCACTATTTCCCAATCTATTTCCCATGAAGTGATGGGACTAGATGCCATGATTTTCATTTTTTGAATGTTGAGCTTTAAGCCAACTTTTTCACTCACGTTCACTTTCATCAAGAGGCTCTTTAGTTCTTCTTCACTTTCTGCCATAAGGGTGGTGTCATCTGCATGTCTGAGGTTATTGGTATTTCTCCCAGCAATCTTGATTCCAGCTTGTGCTTCTTCCAGCCCAGCATTTCTCATGATGTACTCTGCATAAAAGTTAAATAAGCAGGGTGACAATATACAGCCTTGACGTACTCCTTTTCTTATTTGGAACCAGTCTGTTGTTCCATGTCCAGTTCTAACTGTTGCTTCCTGACCTGCATATAGGTTTCTCTAGAGGCAGGTCAGGTGTTCTGGTATTCCCATCTCTTTTCAGAATTTTTCACAGTTTATTGTGATCCACACAGTCAAAGGCTTTGGCATAGTCAATAAAGCAGAAATAGATGTTTTTCTGGAACTCTTGCTTTTTCGATGATCCAGCAGATGTTGGCAATTTGATCTCTGGCTTCTCTGCCTTTTCTAAAACCAGCTTGAACATCTGAAAGTTCATGGTTCACGTATTGCTAAAGCCTGGCTTGGATAATTTTAAGCATTACTTTACTAGCGTGTTAGATGAGTTCAATTGTGCAGTAGTTTGAGCATTCTTTGGCATTGCCTTTCTTTGGTTTTGGAATGAAAACTGACCTTTTCCAGTCCTGTGACCACTGCTGAGTTTTCCAAATCTGCTGGCATATTGAGTGCAGCACTTTCATTGCAGCATCTTTCAGGATTTGAAAGAGCTTAACTGGAATTCCATCACCTCCACTAGCTTTGTTCATAGTGATGCTTTCTAAGGCCCACTTGACTTCACATTCCAGGATGTCTGGCTCTAGGTGAGTGATCACACCTCATGATTATCTGGGTCGTGAAGATCTTTTTTGTACAGTTCGTCTGTGTATTTTTACCATCTCTTAATATCTTCTGCCTCTGTTAAGTCAATACCATTTCTGTCCTTTATCGAGCCCATCTTTGCATGAAATGTCCCCTTGGTATCTGGTTTTCTTGAAGAGGTCTCTAGTCTTTCCCATTCTGTTGTTTTCCTAATTCCCTTAATGAGAATCAAAAAATGACCTGTGTCCAGTGTTAGAGTTTGCCCAAGAAACTGCCTAAGTTAAAGACAGCTTGCTTGGAAAAAGGACACAAAAACAGCCCAGCTGGCATTACTGTTTGCATACAGCAGCCATATCTAGTGACTCACTGAAGGTGAATATAGCATTGTAAACAAGCTCTAAACGAACGTGTATATTCCAAATAACCAGATAGTTGTTTCTTTATAATGTAGGAAAGTTCTTGCTATTTTAAGAAGTCTGAGAGAAATTTTACTACCCTGTAGATACTGTAGAATCATTTTAATTGTGTTAAATTAGGCAGACTCCCAGAATTTTCAGTGTTAAGAGAAATTTGGGAGGGAAGTGCTCTTGTTCATAGAAACCTTTCAGTTCAGTTTCTGTATCAGTTGGCTTAATCAGAACTGGTGTTAGGATTCTGGTTTCTGTACCATGAGCCACTCTTTTTCTGGCTATTCAGGGACCACACTCACCATTCTTTCCTCAGTTTTTTCACACATGCCTGCAGTAACTTATAAGGGCCACTTGGCGAAGGAAATGTTTAAGCTTCTTTTATTTAATTCTTATTTTGTGTGAATGCAGTGTGAAAGCTAGGCATAATCTCATCAAGGAGCTCTCAATCTAGTAAGAAAAATGAAAAAACAGCAAAATCATCACTTTCTAGAAAGCCCTTCAGAATAAGTGCCCTAGAGGTGGTGAGTTGTCAGAGGCATGATTGTACACCAGAGTAGGTATGCTGCCTATAATTTTCCTTATTTAACCAAAAAGAAGCGATTATAAATCTGTAACATTCCATAAGTCAGTGCTAAGAGAGCACCTTTCCAGGACATATTTCAAACATTTAGGCAGATGCCAAACATTTTATGTTTCTTAACACAAAGTGAGAGCAATATATGTTAACTTGGCTGACAAACTAGTAAATTTTACTCAAGGAGGAAGTAGTGATAAGGCAGTTGATACCATAAAACTCCCTTTCTTGGCAGTTTAACATGAGAAACACTTTCGTTACTCTTACTTTGTTATGGGACTCATGACACTGTGTTAAATGATTTATTCACAAACTGTTTTAGAATTAAGAGTTCTCTAGTCCTGCCTAACCCTACATAAATAAATCACCCTATTTGAAAATATTGTGTGTACTTTGATTCATTGTCATCCATGTTAGATATACCAAAGATTTTCTGTGACCATGGGTTTCAAGTTGAATTGTGAATGGCATCACAGTTCTTCATATGCAAGGCGGCTGGCTTCCTGATGCATCTCTTGTGACCATATATGCACCTTATATTCCATTTGCATTCTTTTCCTGCTCTTGCTTTTTCTTCTTCACTTCTGTTCTTAAAAACTGTTTCCCACTTTTCCCACATCATTTTATAAGATCTCCACATTGTAGTTGTTAATCTTACTTCTATCAAATCTGTGGCTGAAACTAGAAAATTATTCTTGATAAAACTAGAAAATATGCGTTCACTTATACTATGAATTAAAAATTTTAACTCTAAATCTCATTTCACTTGTTTTCCTCTATATACAAATTATCTTTCTAATTTTTTTTAAACTTTTTAAACACAGGTGGTTATGTGTTGCCAAGTCTCTTTTTCTTTGTGAGTTCTTCATTTTATTTTAACTTTAAAAATTTTCAGTTCAGCTCAGTCGCTCAGTCGTGTCCGACTCTTTCTGACCCCATGGACCACAGCACACCCGGCCTCCCTGTCCATCACTAACTCTCGGAGTCCACCCAAACCCATGTCCATTGAGTCGGTGATGCCATCCAACCATCTTATCCTCTGTTGTCCCGTTCTCCTCCTGCCCTCTATCTTTCCCACATCAGGGTCTTTTCCAATGAGTCAGCTCTTCGCATCAGGTGGCCAAAGTATTGGAGTTTCAGCTTCAACATCAGTCCTTCCAGTGTCCCTCCAGGACGATCTTTAGGATGGACTGGGTGGATCTCCTTGCAGTCCAAGGGACTCTCAAGAGTCTTCTTCAACACCACAGTTCAAAATCATCAATTCTTTGGTGCTCAGCTTTCTTTATAGTGCAACTCTCACATCCATATATGACTACTTAAAAATTTTATTCCTAGCAATTTTGGATACCTATTTGCCTAGTTTTCTTCCTATTTCTGTCTTTGTTTAGCTCACAGAATAAGAAATTATTCTGTGTTGTATAGGGTATGAGACGAGAAGCTACACTTTATACTTTCTTTTCCAAATAGCTTTTTGTCGCACCATTTATTTTTATGTGGTATCTCCACTACCATTGGGCATCCCTGGTGGCTCAGATGGTAAAGAATCTGCCTGTGATGCAGGAGACTCAGGGTTGATCCCTGGGTCAGGAAGATTCCCTAGAGAAGGAATGGCAACCCAATCCAGTATTCTTGCCTGGAAAATCCCATGGACAGAGAAGCCAGACGAGTTACAGTCCATTGAGTCACAAAGAGTCAGACATGACTGAGCAACTAATACTTTCACTTTCCACTATCATTAATTAAATTCTCATATAATCTAGGGGTCAGTTTGGGGCTATTTAATTTTTCCAGTAGCTTTGTCAATAAATATTGGGTGGATGAATGTTTTATCTGTCTCTTCTTTGACTAGTACCAATTTTTATATTTTATATATACCTTAAATTCATAGGCCATTTCCCACCTTGTTTGCTTGTTTTTTGTTTTTCCTTCTTACTGTTGTTGTTTTTCAGTATTTGCTTATCAATTCTCACTGACTTTTTTCTTCTTAATGAATTTAAGAATCTTGTTTATTATTTAGGTCTTATTATGTGTTGGGCTCCAAGATCACTGCAGATGGTGACTGCAGCCATGAAGTTAAAAGCCTCCTTGGAAGAAAAGTTTGACCAACCTAGATAGCATATTCAAAAGCAGAGACATTACTTGGCCGACTTAGGTCTGTCTAGTCAAGGCTATGGTTTTTCCTGTGGTCATGTATGGATGTGAGAGTTGGACTGTGAAGAAGGCTGAGCACCGAAGAATTGATGCTTTTGAACTGTGGTGTTGGAGAAGACTCTTGAGAGTCCCTTGGACTGCAAGGAGATCCAACCAGTCCATTCTGAAGGAGATCAACCCTGGGATTTCTTTGGAAGGAATGATGCTAAAGATGAAACTCCAGTACTTTGGCCACCTCATGTGAAGAGTTGACTCATTGGAAAAGACTCTGATGCTTGGAGGGATTGGGGGCAGGAGGAGAAGGGGACGACAGAGGATGAGATGGCTGGTCGGCATCATGGACTCAATGGACGTGAGTCTGAGTGAACTCCGGGAGTTGGTGATGGACAGGGAGGCCTGGCGTGCTGCGATTCATGGGGTCGCAAAGAGTCGGACACGACTGAGCGACTGAACGGAACTGAAGTGATGCTTAGTCACTCAGTGGTATCTGACTCTTTGTGACCCCTAGGACTGTAGCCTGCCAGGTTCCGTTATCCATGGGGATTCTCCAAGCAAGAATATTAGATTGAGTTGCCATGCCCTCCTCCAGCAAATCTTCCCAACCCAGGGATCAAACTCAGGTCTCCTGCATTGCAGGCAGATTCTTTACCGTCTGAGCCACCAAGGAAGCCTATGAATAGTAGAGTGGGTAGCCTATCCCTTCTCCAGGGGATCTTCCTGACCCAGGAATTGAACCGGGATCTCCTGCATTGCAGGCGGATTTTTTACCAGCTGAGCTACCAAGGAATCCCAGATATTATAGCTAGATTCAAATTTGGAATTCTTGGTCAGGTTCCATCAAAACAAACAAAATTTGATAAAGTTTTGATCCTAACTGAATTCTCTAAAGGTTAATTTGGAAGGAATGCATTTCTGTTCTTAAACCCCAAACTTCAGATGAATTTTAAATATTTGACAACTGGAAAAGTAGCTCTGAGTGATACTAGGTTTCACTGAACAGGATTTAACATCTGATTATTAAAGAAATTTCCAATACTATCTTATTTTGGTACACTTGTAACCAGGACTGGAGAAGTAGGAAAATAGTTTTCTTTTATGTCAAATCTCACTAAACCAGAAAACATATGTTCAGGGTTAAGTATATTGTCAAAACAGGGTTTTAACTAATATTTATATTGTGAGCAAAGTTCACAGGGTAAAATTTATTAGATAGATGTACTTGTGTGTCTGTCTTTGATTAGGGACTTCTGTTTATAAACAGAGATTAAACATTGTTTCTTTGATTTTCTTTGATGTTCAGAGGCAGAATTCAATTTTGCACCTTTTGGAAGATGAGGCAGCTGCAGGTAAAGAAGTTGACAGCTCTTGGGAGGTTTAATTAGAGCTAATTATAATTTGATTGACCTGCTTTTTCTCCAGAAAGTTTAACCAAGTCTTCCTTTGCAAAGTGAGGATTTTTCTTTTTCATACAAACTAAAGAAAATCTTATTTGTTGGGCTTACAAATATCTATCATTTTTCACACTTACAAAGGAGTGTTACCACATGAATCATGGAATCAAGGATTTGGGTAGGATTGGACAGGACTTTCAAGATTATAGTCCTTGAGAGCATGTATTCATTATATTAACTTATGATGGAAAATTATAAATTTTAGGGAAATATAAATTTGGTGTACATAATTTTTAAATCTGTTTAATGAGAAACCAAGCAATGAAATTGTTGAGCACAATAAAGTGTAGCTCTCTGTCCTTTTTTGACCTTGGTATTCATTCCACATGGTTTAGATATAATTTCATTTACTTGATAAATACTATAAAAGTATTTTGTTTTAATTCATGTATAAAGAGGGTGTGATGAAATGATTTGCTTTTCATTATGTGCTTTTTTCATAGCATGACTTATGGTTATTATTGTAATTATTTAAATGAAATAAAATTCTGTAAGGCAATTATATATGAAAAACAAAATAGTCATTTCACTATGTGTCAACCAGTTACATGTCATATTTATGTTGAATGAAGGACCTGTTAATATTAAATAGGGATTTTACTCTCAGAGAACTTGTGCTCTACTTTCATCAGTCAAGATCTTTTGACATTAGAAAGTTTGGGATTAAAATATTATTTTCGTGATAGTTTAACAGAGCAGTAGGAAACACTAAGTAGCCTGTGGAGTAATTATAGACAACAGATATTATTAAGGATAAAAGGATGGGAGGACTTCCCTGGTGGCTCAGAGGTAAAGAATCTGCCTGCCAATGCAGCAGATAACGGGTTTGATCCCTGCTCCGGGAAGTTTTCACATGCCGGGCAGCAACGAAGCCTGTGTGCCACAGCTACTGAGCCTGTGCTCTGGAGCCCGGGAGCCACAGCTACTGAGCCCACGTACCACAGCTTCTGAAGCCTGCGCGCCCTAGAGCCCTGCTCCGCACCAAGAGAACCCACTGCACAGGGAGAACCTGTGCACCACAGCTGGGGAGTAGCCTGCTCTTGCTGCAACTAGAGAAGAACCCACTCCACAGCTAAGACCATTTTAAGCTTAAGTGGTCTGGAAAGATGAGAAAAGATAAAATCTAAAGTAGATTTTGAAGAATAGATGGCAGCTGGATGAAGGAAAAAAAGAGGAAAATATATATTCACCTAGTGGAAGGAATAATGTGCTCAAAAGTATTTTGGAGGTGAGAGAGTTTAGTCTGGGAAATTGATAAGTGAATGCACTTGGATATGTTAATCCATAAGAGAGTCAGTGTACTAAAACTGGAAAGACTGATTTGGAACAAATAATGGAGAACCTTGAAATGTAGAGATTGAGAATATATTTATCACGTACCATGTACTTAGCAACATCTTATCTAGGTTTGTTTCCTAGGCAATATTTCAGGAAAAGTGATCCTTCAGAAGTATGCAGAGTACATTATAGTGAAGAACAGAGTATGCAGTGTGCACCTATGTGTGAGATGTTAAAGACATGAATAATAGCTTGATGGTAAGAATGGATATTAAGGAATGGTGGAACACATCACCAGTGAAGAATTCCCAGTGCCTGATAACTGGTTAGGTATGGAGGCGGAAGAGAGGGATGGATGTACACCCAGAGAAGGCAAAAGGAAAGGAAAGAACACACATCGGACACTTACATAAAGTTCTGTGAATTCGTTTTCTCCTCCAAGAATGTCATGGTTAAGGGATGAGTTATAGATTTCCTTTTATGAACCACTAGCAAATTATTTGAGATCATCCCTTGAGAGGAACATTAAGCATATTTTAATAAAAGCAATACTTAAGGAAACTAAATACAGCTTGCTTTTAAACATTTTTCCTTCAACATCCCCCTTCCTGCAGTAACCCTTAGTCTTTTTCACAGGCTGTAATGGGACCAAGACCAAGAAGGGTTTTCCAATGAGTGGATGTAGGAAGCTGATAAGAGAAGTATTCTTTTGGGCTTGGTAGCATAAGTTACAGTACACTAAAACATATATCTCTTGGAGGCCTGCTCTTTCTCCTGTCAGCAGTTGACATTGTGGAAGATTTACTGATTAGCTTAAAAATTACAGAACTTCTCAGTTTAGTGATGTGGATGTCCTGCCTAGTTACAAATGAGCAACTGCAGTTAGTGCTCTTTCCTTCTACTTCGGGGAGCCGTTAAAACTCACAACTAGAGAAGAGAAGGTTTTACATAACTGTTGCTAACGTTAAAAAAGACATGTGCACGTTTCACTTCCAAAGAACTACTTGAGTGCCTCAGTCATTTCATCCAGTCAAGCTCTCTCATCGCATTGGTGATTATGTGTCTATTTGAAAACAATAAAGAGGAACAGAGGGAAAAAATGTACCAAGAGCTGTAGTTCTTTAACCTTTATTGTGAGAGTTGTTTGGAGCTTATAAAGGGGATGCTGTTATTTATCCTTATACAAATGAAAAAACTGAGTCTTGGAGAATTACAGAGCCAGAAAATGAAAAAAAATCATATCTAATGATATGAAGTATATCTAATGCCCATATTTTTTATTCAATATCATGTTAGTGAAACAGTGGAGATTTTGTTTTCTTGGGCTCCAAAATCACTGTGGACAATGAGTCCAGCAACAGAATTAAAAGATGTTTATTCCTTGGAAGAAAAGCTATGGCAAACCTAGCCTCCATATGAAAAAGCAGAGACATCACTTCGCCAACAAAGGTCTCTAGCCAAAGCTGTAGTTTTTCTAGTAGTCATGTACAGATGTGAGAGTTGGACCATAGAGTAGCCTGTCAACTCATGGCACTGGAGAAGACTCGAGAGTCCCTTGCACAGCAAAGAGACCAAAACAGTCAATCCTAAAGGAAATCAACATAATATTCATTGGAAGCACTGAAGCTGAAACTCCAGTACTTTATCCACCTGATACAAAGAGCTGACTCCCTGGAAAAGACCCTGATACTGGAAATGACTGAGGGCAGGAGAAGAAGCGGGCGACAGGGGATGAGATGTTTGGATGGCATCACGGACTCAATGGACATGAGTTTAGGTAAACTCGAAGAGTTGGTGATGGACAGGAAAGCCTGACATGCTGCGATCCGTGGGATCACAAAGAGTCGGACACTGCTTAGTAACTGAGCAACAACAACAGTGCCTTAAAGGGAGAAAAGTGCTGTATATGGAAAAACATGATATTTTGTCCTTTGAGCTTATACTGCCCTTTGTCTGAGTTTATGCAGCCCTTTGTCTCAACACAATCACGTAGCGAAGTTCTTGTAACCTACAAAGATTTTCATTAGTGTGAAGTATATTTTCAAAGAATTTGGTCTGATCTTCCCTGAAGGTTCATTGTGAAATTCTAAGGTGGAAAATCCTGATTTAACAACCAGACAGTGTAAGTTGAAGTCATTTTCTCAATGTCACTAAAAAAATGTTAAGTCAGAGATACTCCTCATAATTTAGGATTCCCTTTTAGTGCATTTCTTTGTACAGCTTAGTATTAAAATGCATAATACTTTTGTTGATTTTTCTGATTTGCTATTACATCTTTGTTGTTCAATTGCTAAGTTCTACCTGACTCTTTGTGACCTCTTGGACAGCACACAACAGGCTTCCCTGTCCTTCACTATCTCCCAGAATTTGCTTAAACTCGTGTCCTTTGAGTCCATGATGCCATCCAACCATCTCATCCTCTGTCACCCTCTTCTCCTGCCCTTAGTCTTTCCCAGCATCAGGATCTTTTCCAGTGAGTTGGCTCTTTGCATCAGGTGGCTAAAGTATCGAAGCTTCAGCTTCAGCATCAGTTCTTCCAATGAATATTCAGAATTGATTTCTTTTAGGATTGACAGATTTGATCTCCTTGCTGTCCAAAGGACTCTCAAGAGTCCTCTCCAGCACCACAGTTTGAGTGCATCAGTTCTTTGGCGCTCATCCTTCTTTATGGTCCAGCTCTCACATCTGTACATGACTACTGGAAAAACCATCGCTTTGACTATATGGTCATTTGTTGGCAAAGTGATGTCTTTGCTTTTTCATACGCTCTCTAGGTTTGTTATAGCTTTTCTTCCAAGGAGCACGTGTCTTTTAATTTTGTGGCTGTACTCACCATCCACAGTGATTTTGGAGCCAAAGAAAGTCAAACCTGTCAGTTTCCACTTTTTCCCCATCTATTTGCCATGAAGTGATGGGACCAGGTGCCAGGATCTTAAGTTTTTTGAATGCTGAGTTTTAAGCCAGCTTTTTCACTCTCCTCTTTCACATTCATCAAGAGACTTTGCTTTCTGCCATTAGAGTGGTATCACTTGCATATCCAAGGTTGTTGATATTTCTCCCAGCAATCTTGATCCCAGCTTGTGAGTCTTTCAGCCTGGCATTTCTCATAATGTACTCTGCATATAAGTTAAGTAAGCAGGGTAACAGTATATGGCCTTGATGTATTCCTTTCCCAATTTTGAGCCAGTCCATTATTCCATATCTGGTTCTAACTGTTGCTTCTTGCCCTGCATACAGGTTTCTCAGGAGACAAGTAAGGTGGTCTGGTGTTCCCATTTCTTTAAGAATTTTCCACAGATTGTTACGATCCACACAGTCAAAGGCTTGTGTAGTCAGTGAAGAAGAAGTAGAGCTCGTTTGGAATTCCCTTGCTATTTTATGATCCAACGTTTTCTAACTTTTAAACTGAATTAATCTGTACCTAACACAGAGTAAATCAGCAAACTGGCTGCCACATTTTGCCTGACTGGATTTCAGGCTCACAGTGAGGTACTAGGAAAATTCTGGCTCAATTATTACTGACATAGGAGGCTTTACGGTTATTAGAAAACAGCCCAGGAGGAAAAGAAAAAATGGATTTATGTGATCCTGTATTGCTAAACGTGGCACACTGCTGTTATCTTTTCTTTACTGCTTCCTCTAAGAGTTGTCATTTCAATGCACTAATCTTTTAAACAGCCATTCAGTGGGAATTGGGCTAGAACTTTGCTAAGGGGTCACATTTACCAGCCTGACAGTTATACATTTACAAAAGAAAAGGCATGAATTTATTCAGCATCAAAACCTCTGTGTCTCTTAGCAGCCCGCTGCGTTCCACACCGCATTACCACCAGTGCACTCTAATGGCTGCATAAATTCCATTCAGATTCTTCATTTAATTAACTAGTGTTCTTTGAACAAAAATAAAAGTGCTGTTTTTATAGAGGAATAAAGGCTGCATGAAGCAAATGTGAAGGAGACAAATCATCGAATTAGTTATTCTTCGTTGCTGCTATGGTGAATTCTCTGCCCCTCCCTTTCTCTTTAGTGACAATATTATTTTTTTCCTAGCCTGATCGAATGGAAAATGGGGAACGATGTAGCAGCCTCAAATGTGTTTGAGTGTGTTGTAATGGCCACATCCTAAGCTCATGCAGGGCTGGGCACCGATGATGTTATCATCTACACGTGATTTTTTTTTTAGCATAGCCAAGACCGTGGACTTTGTAACTAGATGGCCTGGGTTCAAATCCCAGCTCTGCCACTTACTAAGTTTGTGATTCTGAGCAAACTACTTAACTTTCCAGTTTCCTGTCTATTAAGTGAGGGTGAAAATGGACATAGCTCCCACAGCACTGGGTAGATTATTTGAGGTGGTCTATCCAAAACATTTGAGCTCTGCTAACACAGACTAGGCCGTTGCCTCCCACTCATGCAGTCTTTTGTGAGGTTGCTCCAGCTGTGACACTGGTAACCCTTGATCGCCTGGGATGAGCTGGCTGATGTGTTAGTTAGATAGGTGTCCTTTTACCGCGTCTCTGCTCAGCACTCTCCAGTCGCTTTCCCTCTGGCTGTGAGTAAAACTAAAGTACTTACAGCAGCCTACAGAAGCTCTCGAGATCTGCCACTCCATGCCAGCACCATCCCTGCCCAGAGACCTGTGAGCACTTTACCCCCATGCCCTGCACCCCCTTCTTCCTGTCCTCTCCTCCTGTCTGCTTCGGCCACCCTGCATTCCTTGCTGTTCTCTGAAGATGTGTGGATGCACAGTGCTATCTCAGTTCCTTTGCACAAACTGTTCTCTCTGCCCAGAACATTCCTTCTTTCAGAAATCTGCGTGGCTCCATCCTTTCTGCTGTTCTCTGATTAAAAATTTTCTAAGTGAGCTCTTCATTGACTGTCTCTAGTTTGCCGTCTCCCCAAACTAGATCATAAGTATCAGGGGACAAAAGGAGGACTTTGTATTGTTAGGTGCTCCATCTTCAGTACCTGAGACAGAAACTGACACACAGTAAGGACTTAGTAGTTACTGAATGTATGAACGCAAAATTGACCCTTAAAATATGTCCTATAGTAAAAATATTTCTAACCCTCCCCTAGGCTCAAACAAAAGCAAGTGTCCTGTAAAAGCTCCCAGAAAATTAAAATAGCCATAGTTGAATATTAGCCACGGCAATTGGAGCAGAAAGTTCCATTGCAGAGAAAAACAATTTCTGCATCAAGTTAAAAAAAAAAAGAAAGAAATGGTTTACATTATAGCAAGTACAATATTAAATTAGTGTCCTGGGAACTGTTATTGAGCCAGCACCAAGGCACATTTTTGAGAGTGCAAATGCTTTGGGCCACACCATCCACTTCCTAAGGTGAAAAATACAATGAATGTATAGTTTTGTTTTTGTTTTTGTCATCTAGTAGTAAGTAAAATGGTGAGAAGAGCATTAATGTTGGAGTCAGGTAAAGCTGGGTTTAAATTCTGGCACTGGTATCTGCCCTTGCATAGGGCAAGGTGTCTTGCATAGGGCACTGGTATCTGCCTTGTTACCTCTCTGAGCCTCTGTTGATTAAGTATAAAATGGTTTTTAGTAATGCCTTTCCCTCAGTGTTGTTCTAAATGTGGTGAGCATTGCATCCCATAGAAATGGCTGTATATTTTGCTACTGAATTCTGCCTTTTGGCTTAAATCAAAATGAGGAGGGAATAAGATTTGGCTCCTGGGGCTTGGACCACCAAGAAGCCCTTAACACTATAAATCTCTCAGCAGGATCTGATGAAGCTGCAAAAACCTTCATAGAACATGAGCCCTACCACCTACTTGACTTTTGTAGAAGTCTGCTCTTTTTATCTTCTGAGACAATTCTTATTCTATTTTGCACTTTGAATTTTCTTGTGCTTCTCTTATTTTCAAAATTCTCTCCTAAATGTGTGAAGTTGGAGAGTCCATACTGAAAGTTATCCAAGAAATCAAGGAAAAGTAAGGTCACGCATGACCTTAATAACATGAATATTAGTTTTTAAATTGAGATGTGAAAAATATAAGTATATTGATTCATTTTTTGAATTATAACTTCCAGAAGGAAGAAAATATTTTGTTTAAACCACTATTATTTTTACATCCTTTTCTTCAGTGACATTATTTTTTTAAATATTTAGGAAGCCAAAGCTGTGGTCGAAGAAACAAGAGCCCTGCGAAGTCGGCTTCATCTTGCCGAAGCTGCACAGAGACAAGCACAGGGAATGGAAATGGATTACGAGGAAGTGATCCGTCTGTTAGAGGCTGAGATTACAGAGCTGAAGGCTCAGCTTGCTGATTATTCTGACCAAAATAAAGTAAGCAAAACAGTTCTCTTTTCTGGTTACCATGGTTTCCTTGCCGTAGCTATGTATCCTGTTTTCATTTTTTTTTTCATCTGCACTTCTAAACTAGGTCAGTGTTTGTCTCTGTTACTCAGTGGTAGGATGATGTGTTGTGGTGGGGGTAATGTGAAGGTTATGAGCCTCCCTTTATCCAGATAGCTTTGGGATGGAAAAGTATGTGCCCCAAATTTATTTGGGTCACTGGTCAACATTGTACAACTCAAGCATTAAGTCCCATTACATTGGTTTCCTCCTTTTTCCCTAAACTTGCTAATTTGTCTTTTAATTCTGTTTTACTCTTTGTTTAGAGCACTTGAAGAAGTGTGAAAGTTAAATAATTTTTTGCCAAAGGCTCAAGTTAATTAAGAGAAAGAAACTTGAGTTTGAATTAAGCAGGCTTCAGTTTCAGTAGCAAAATACTGAATGCTTTTCAGAAGGCAATGTGACCTTTTAAAAATGTGAATTTTTTTATTATGTGATTTTGTAAAACATTATATATACTATATTCATTGAATGGTCTTCAAAAACTGATAGACATATATACTTTTTTTCACTGAAATAAGGTCGAAATTAAATAAATTGAAATAGATATTTTATAACTTCCTAGAATTTATTTCTAACCATAATAAGTGTTTATGTCTCTAATCCAGTCATCTTTCAAAAGAATGTAAAACAAATTTGAAAAATTTACATTTATTTATTTAAACATAAAAGAGTTAAATACTTTAAATATACCAAGTGGAAATGAAACTAGTTTTAGAAAAGCAAGATACAGAAGAAAATCTGAAATTTTCTTTGATTATCTAAGAGATACATTTTTCACATTTGCCATTTAGAGTTCCAAAAGAAGTCTGATGTTCCTGTCACCCATTGATAATACCATAAGGCCAAGGGGGAACAATACTGTAGATGGCAGAAATACTAAGGAATGTTGCATATGTTTATTATTCTTGACCTAGGTTTATGTTCTGAAATTAGAGATATATGCTTATTTCATGTGAGTAACTTAACATGATTCTGAAAATATTGGTGGGATTATCAAAATATTAAAAGTACTTTTTAAATAATAGCTTGATTTATTTTTGGAGGGATAATCAAGTCTTTAAAATACTTTCTTTTTAAATAATATAACATTTAAGGAATTCATATGAAATTATTCAATTTTTTAAAGCATAGGTTATTTGCTATTCTCTATTTCAGCTCCTAGCTGAAGAACATTTTTGTCCTAAGTTTTGTGGTAATATAATTAATTCAGTTCTCTTTTTTAGCATAATGGTGTCTCATGCCATTCAGAGGAACAAAATTTTGTTAAAAGAACAAAATCCTAAACTAAGCCATTAGCCCATGTCTGAAAGTAATCTTTTTTTTTTTTTCCCAAGAGAAGTTAGAGATGAACATCTCAACATTTTCCAACCCCAATACCAGTGGAGAAAGAGAGGGAAACTTTTTTTTAATTGTTTGAGATTGCTTGAAGAGATACTGACCAAAATATTACAGAATTCAGATTCACATATTCATTTTTAAAACAGATTATTTTTATAACAATAAATATTTTTCTTACAAGTTTTCCCTTATATTATCTCTATGTTTACTTATCTCCCTTTTTATTTATTTTTTTCCTTCAGCTTAAGAAATAAAAATTTACCAGTACATTTGAAGACCCACAATGTCCCTTTCCAATTTCATCCCATAAAACCACTTTCCTAGATTTAATCTTAACCATTTTCTTGATTATTTTACTACCTGTGTATATATATCCCTTAGTCTTCACTGGTGGCTCAGACAATAATGAATCCACCCACAGTGCAGGAGACCTGGGTTTGATCCCTGGGTGGGGAAGATCCCCAGCAGAAGAGAATGGCTACCCACTCCAGTATTCTTAACCTGGGGAATCCCAAGGACAGAGGAGCCTGGTGGAGTACAGTCCATGGGGTTCCAAAGAGTTGGACATGACTGAGCACTTAAGCATGCATGCACATATCCCTTAACAACATACTGTTGAATTTTGCCTGTTGGTCAACTTTATATGAGTAGAAAACATGCTACTTTTATCATTCCCATTTGTGTTTTTTTCACTCAAAATTTTGAATTTTTGATTTATTTATTTGAAGTTTATAGCTAGTTCATGCTTTTCATTGCTTTTTTGCATTCCATTGAGTGGATATACTACAGTATATTTGTCCATACTGTATTTGATAGACAGTACAACTGTTTCCGTTTTCTTCTTTTATGAACAATGTTGCTGAAAAGTTTTGTATGTATATCCTATTTCACATGTGTAGCAGTTCTCTTTTGTTCATACTAGAGTGGAATTGGTAGGTTGAGTGATGATTGTATGATCAGCTTTACTAATTACAATTAGGCAATGCCAATTGTGTTTGAAAGTATTTAAACTGATCTTAACTCTGTGTTCAGTGACATCAGGTGGTTAGCTTGAAATGAGCCATGGTAAGATTATTTACACCACCAAATGCAGTAAACCAGGGCTTTGTCTCTTGTTCCAGATAGCCAGTTGAGCTAATATTTATGCATTTATTAGGCATTTGTGTTTCTATGTGAAATGTTTCTTGTTTTTAATGTAAAAATCTTCTCCTGAATGTATGCTTGCCTTTGCACTCTAAGATGAAATGAACAGCTGTTACTTTCATATAATCCAATTAATTGGTCTTTTCCTTCATGTGTCTTTCTAGAAGTCCCTCCATTCTCAAAAATGTTTATATATTTGTCTCTAAAAGTTTTTAAAATTTGATCCTTCTGTCATGGTTTTATGTCATTGTATGAGATAGGGGTCCATTTCATTGTTTCTTTCTGTTTCTAAATGAATGATAAACTCTCAGCCTCTTTCATTCAAAAGCCTCTTTTACTCTAAATCTTGATCTGATGACCCTGTCTAGTTCTTTTTCTTTACATGTGTGGTGGCTACATAATCCTTTGATCTTTTATGTGTATTTTAGACTCAGATTATGAGTTCAGTTCAGTTCAGTTGCTCAGTCGTGACCGACTGTTTGTGACTCCATGAACCACAGCACGCCAGCCCTCCCTGTCCATCACCAACTCCCAGAATCCACCCAAACCCATGTGCATTGAGTCCATGATGCCATCCAACCGTCTCATCCTCTGTCGACCCCTTCTCCTCCTGCCCTCAATCTTCCCAGCATCAGGGTCTTTTCAAATGAGTCAGCTCTTCTCATCAGGTGGTCAAAGTATTGGAGTTTCAACTTCAACATCAGTCCTTCCAATGAACACACAGGACTGATCTCCTTTAGGTTGGGATGGTTGGATTTCCTTGCAGTCCAAGGGACTCTCAAGAGTCTTCTCCAACACCACAGTTCGAAAGCATCAATTCTTAGGCACTCAGCTTTCTTTATAGTCCAACTCTCACATCCATACATGACCACTGGAAAAACCATAATCTTGACTAGATGAACCTTTGTTGGCAAAGTAACATCTCTGCTTTTTAAAATGCTATCAAGATTGGTCATAACTTTCCTTCCAAGGAGTAAACATCTTTTAATTTCATGGCTGCAGTCACTATCTGCAGTGATTTTGGAGCCCAGAAAAATAAGGTCAGCCACTGTTTCCACTGTTTTCCCATCTATTTCCCATGAAGTGATGGGACCAGATGCCATAATCTTCATTTTCTGAATGCTGAGCTTTAAGCCAACTTTATCACTCTCCTCTCTGATTTTCATCAAGAGGCTCTTTAGTTCTTCTTCACTTCCTGCCATAAGGGTGGTGTCATCTGCATATCTGAGGTTATTGATATTTCTCCCAGAAATCTTAATTCCACTTGTGCTTCATCCAGCCCAACGTTTCTCATGATATACTCCGCATGTAAGTTAAATAAGCAGGGTGACAATATACAGCCTTGATGTACTCCTTTCCCAATTCAGAACCAGCCTGTTGTTCCATGTCCAGTTCTAACTGTTGCTTCTGGACCTGCATACAGATTTCTCAGGAGGCAGGTCAGGTGGTCTGGTATACCCATTTCTTGAAGAATTTTCCACACTTTGTTGTGATCCACACAGTCAAAGGCTTCAGTATAGTCAATAAAGCAGGAGCAGATGTTTTTCTGGAACTCTCTTGGTTTCCCGATGATCCAACGGATGTTGGCAATTTGTTCTGTTTCCTCTGCCTTTTCTAAATCCAGCTTGAACATCTGGAAGTTCGTATTCACGTACTGTTGAAGCTTGACTTGGAGAATTTTGAGCATTACTTTGCTAGAGTGTGAAATGAGTGCAACTGTGTGATAGTTTGAACATTCTTTGGCATTCCCTTTCTTTGGAATTGTAATGAAAACTGACCTTTTCCAGTCCGATGGCCACTGCTGAGTTTTCCAAATTTGCTGGCATATTAAGTGCAGCACTTTCATAGCATCATCTTTTAGGATTTGAAATAGCTTAATGGAATTCCATCACTTCCACTAGCTTTGTTCGTAGTGATGCTTCCTAAGGCCCACTTGACTTCACATTCCAGGATGTCTGGCTCTAGGTGAGTGATCACACCATTGTGATTATCTGGGCTCTGAAGATCTTTTTTGTACAGTTTCTGGGTATTCTTGCCACCTCTTCTTAATATCTTCTGCTTCTGTTAGGTCCGTACCATTTCTGTCCTTTATTGAGCCCAGCTTTGCATGAAATGTTCTCTTGGTATCTCTAATTTTCTTGAAGAGATCTCTAGTCTTTCCCATTGTATTTTTTTCCTCTGTTTCTTTGCATTAATCACTGAGGAGGGCTTTCTTATCTCTCCTTGCTATTCTTTGGAACTCTGCATTCAGATGGGTATATCTTTCCTTTTCTCCTTTGCTTTTGGCTTATCTTCTTTTCACAGCTATTTGTAAGGCCTCCTCAGACAACCATTTTGCTTTTTTACATTTCTTTTTCTTAGGATGGTCTTGAGCCCTGCCTCCTGTACAATGTCATGAACCTCCATCCATTGTTCTTCAGGCACCCTGTCTATCAGATATAATCCCTTAAATCTATTTCTCACTTCCACAGTATAATCGTAAAGGATTTGATTTAGGTCATACTTAAAAGTTCTAGTGATTTTCCCTACTTTCTTCAATTTAAGCCTGAATTTGACTAAGGAGTTTGTGATCTGAGCCACAGTCAGCTCCTGGTCTTGTCTTTGTTGACTGTATAGAGCTTATCCATCTTTGGCTGCAAAGAATATAATCAATCTGATTTCAGTGTTGCCATCTGGTGATGTCCATGTGTAGAGTCTTCTCTTGTATTATTGGAAGAGGGTATTTGTTATGAACAGTGTGTTCTCTTGGCAAAAACTCTTAGTCCTTTTATGATCTATTTATCTGATTGGCTGCATCAGGTCCCAGTTGTGTCACGCAGAAGCTTTCATTGCGGGGCATGCACTCTGTAGTTGTGGCACACAGGCTCAGTAGTTACGGTACAGGGGCTTCAGTAATCGCAGCATACAGGCTTTTAGTTGAGGAGCACGGGCTTAGTTACTGCATAGTATATGGGATCTTAGTTCTCCAAGGGATCAAACCTGCACCTCCTGCATTGCAAGGCTGATTTTAACCATTGGACCACCAGGGAAGTCCCTGTCCTTATATTTTAATTGTGTCTTTGGTAAACAACAGGTGATTGGATTTTTTTTCCATTTTACTACTTTTTGACCTTAAATTGGAAAGATCTTTCCATTTACATTCTTATTCATTAATGTACTTGGCTTAATTTCTGCCCTTTTATTTTCTGCGTTTTATTTGTCCCATGTTTTCTAGTTTGTCATTTCTTACCTCCCTCTTGCCCCTTTTGTTTGGATTGGCTCAGAGTTTTCCTATGTTCTCCCACTCCCATTTAATTTATTTTACTATGCTGCTTTCACTTGCAGGTGGCTCAGATGATAAAGAATCCACCTGCAATGTGGGAGACCAGGGATCAATCCCTGGGTTGGGAAGATCCCCTGGCGAAGGGAATGGCTACCCATTCCAATATTCTGGCCTTTAAAATTCCATGGACAGAGGAGCCTGGCAGGCTGGGGTCTCAAAGAGTCGGACACAACTAAGCAACTTTCACTTTCATGCTGATTTAGAAGTTAGATACTTGCTTTGTAATTTTGATGATTATCTTGTAATAGCAATGTTAGCATTCTATTTTAACTTAAATTATAAAACTAATCACTATCATTCTACTTCTAACTACTGTAAGAACTTTACTACAAATCCAATAGTCTCTTGCTATTTAATTAATAGTTTGTAGTATTTTAGTTATTTCTTGACTTTTAACATCATAATTTAGATATTCTTACAATTTCTTTTGTGCTGTCAGTCTTTGTTTAGATAGAGCTTCATGTTTATCATTTTCTTTTTTCAACATTCTTGCATTTCAGAACTTGCTTGAATTGCTTTCTTTTTTCCTGAAGTACAGCATTTAGAAATTCATCTTTCAAAGATAGGATCTGTTGTAATGAAATTTATTTTTGTTTGTTGGAAACATATTTGTTAACTCTTGTTCTTGAAGTGTAGCCTTTAGGGTGTTAAACTGGCACTGAGTTTCTTTCATGTTTTTGTTCCGTGGTTGTGATATCAGATTTCAGTCTGTTATTTGTTTGCATTGTGTTGTTTCTTTTTAGGTGATTTTATCTTAAGTGGCCAGAAGTTTGACTCTGGTCAGCCATGTATTGAGCTATCTTTATTTATATGCTTGCGATTCAAGGAATGAGCTTCCTAATCTGAGTAACAGTGTCTTTCACTGTTTCTGCAAAACCTTAAGCTGTTATCCTGACCTATTTCTCTTTCATTATTTCTTGCCTCTCCTATCTAATTTATATTGGATATATGCTAGATCTTCTGGTTATTTTTTCCTTACCTCTTCTCTTTTCATATTTTCCATTTTTATTTTTCTGCTCTATTATAAGAAGTTTATTTACCTCAGTCTTCCAGTTCACCTGTTCTCTTTTCAACTTATCTTAATGTGTTGGATAGTAAACACATTTGCTGAGTTTCTAATTATTACTGCCTTTTTTTAAATTGAAGGATACTTGCTTTACAGTGCTGTGGTCGTCTCTGCCGTACATTAGCGCAAATCAGTCGCAGTTACACCTGTGGTCCTTCCCTCCTAAGCCTCCTTCCCCCACGGTTCCGGCCCTGTCGGTCGTCGCAGAGCACCAGGCTGGCTCCCTGTGCTGCACAGCAGCGTCTTGCTGCTCATCCGCTTCCCAGCTGACAGTGCCCGCGAGTCAGTGCTGTGCGCTCCGCCCCCTGCTGTGTCCACCAGGCCTTCCCTATGTCTGCCTCCATTTCTCCTCTCTAAACATCTTCTTCAGCACCACTTTTCTAGATTACACATACATACATTAATATACGACATTTGTTTTTCTTTTTGTGACTTCAAACTGTATAACAGGCTCTAGGTTCATCAATCTCACTACAGCTGACTCAAATTCATTCCTTTTTATGGCCGAGTAATATTCCATTGTATATGTCTGTATATATGTACATATATTTATATATATATATACATACAACTTCTTTACCTGCTTTTCTGTTGATGGACATCTAGGTTGCTTCCATGTCCTGGCTGTTGTCAACAGTGCTACAGGTAACTTTGGGGTGCGTGTGTCTTTTTGAACTGTAGTTTTCTCAGGATTTATGCTCAGTAGTGAGATTGGTGGGTCATATGGTAATTTTATTCCTAGTTTGTTAAATCTCCATACTATTCTCCATAGTGGCCGTATCAATTTAAATTCCCACCAACAGTGCAATAGGGTTCCCTTTTCTCCACATCACTTCCAGTATTTATTGTTTGTAATTTTTTTGTTGATGGCTATTCTGATTAAAAGACGCTGCTTGCTCCTTGGAAGAAAAGCTATGACCAACCTAGACAGCATATTAAAAAGCAGAGACATTTGCCAACAAAGGTCTGTGCAGTCAAAGCTATGATTTTTCCAGTAGTCGTGTATGGATGTGAGAGTTGAACTATACAGAAAGCTGAGCGCTAAAGAATTGATGCTTTTGAACTGTGGTGTTGGAGAAGACTCTTGAGAATCCCTTGGACTGCAAGGAGATCCAACCAGTCCATCCTAAAGGAAATCAGTCCTGAATGTTCACTGGAAGGAGTGATGCTGAAGCTGAAGCTCTAATACTTTGGCCACCTGATGCGAAGAGTTGACTCATTTGAGAAGACCCTGATGCTGGGAAAGATTGAGGGCAGGAGAAGGGGATGACAGAGGATGAGATGGTTGGATGGCATCACCAACTCGGTGAACACGAGTTTGAGTAAGCACTGGGAGTTGGTGATGGCAGGGAGGCCTGGCATGCTGTGGTCCGTGGGGTCACAAAGAGTCGGACACGACTGAGCACCTGAACTGATGATGATTCTGCCTGGTGTGAAGCGATATTGTATTTTTGTTGTGCCTTTCTCTAATAATGTGCAGTGTTGAGCATCTTTTCATGTGTTTGTTGGCCATCTGTATGTCTTTGGAGAAATGTTTGCTTAGGCCTCTTGTCAGTTTTTTGATTGGGTTGTTTATTTTTCTGATACTGAGCTATATGAGCTGCTTATATATTTTGGAGATTAATCCTTTGTCAGTAGCTTTGTTTGCAATTATTTTCTCCCATTCTGAGGCTTGTCTTTTAATCTTATTTATTATTTCCTTTGCTATGCAAAAGCTTTTAAGTTTAATTAGGTCCCATTTGTTTATTTTTGTTTTTATTTTCATTCCTCTAGGAGGTGAGTCAAAGAGGATCTTGCTGTAATTTATGTCAAAAAATGAAAAATATGGAATATTTCATAAATTTGTGTATCATTCTTGTGCAGGGACCATGCTAATCTCTGTATTGTTCCAATTTTAGTATTTGTGCTGCCTAAGTAAGCACTGCATTTTTATTTCTAAGTTTGATTTTTTCACTTCATCTGGATCTATTTTGATAGTATCTTGTCTCTTTATTGTGCTTTAAATTCTTTCTTAGTTTTTAAAACATATTGAATATCAGTTCAGTCCAGTCGCTCAGTCTTGTCCAATTCTTTGTGATCCCATGAACTGCAGCACTCCAGGCCTCCCTGTCCATCACCAACTCCAAGAGTTTACCCAAACTCATATCCATTGAGTTGGTAATGCCATCCAACCACCTCATCCTCTGTCGTCCCCTTCTCTTGCCTTCAGTCTTTCCAAACATCAGGGTCTTTTCAAATGAGTCAGCTCTTCGCATCAAGTGGCCAAGATATTGGAGTTTCAGCTTCAACATCAGTCCTTCCAATGAACATCCAGGATTGATCTCCTTTAGGATAGACTGGTTGGATCTCCTTGCTGTCCAACGGACTCCAAGAGTCTTCTCCAACACCATAGTTCAAAAGCATCAATTCTTCTCCGCTCAGCTTTCTTTATAGTCCAACCCTAACTATATTCTGTATTCAGTCACTTCAGTATCTGCCTTCTCTGTAGGTCTGATCGTATAATTTGTCTCTTTCAGCTGAGTTTTTATCCATAGTAGCTTATTTACTGAGGCCGTGATCTTTTGATACATTAAATGTAGGAATTCTTTGGTATCTGAATTTAGAAATTAACCCACTAAAGAAAGTTCGTGTTTGCTTTTACCAGTCAGGGACTAATTTAAACTAAATTTTCAGCTTATGAATGTACAGACCACATAAGTAATATAAATCCTGATCTCTAACCTGCGTGAGTGATGCACTGAGGTCTACCATTCACCAGAGCCAAAATCAAGAGGTTTGTTTCTCCCTAACTTACCCATTAAAGTTCTCCTGTTTGTGCCTGATGAGACCCCAAACTAAAGGCCACCAATAATCAGCAAATACCCTGAAATAAAGTTGTGCTCCACTGTATTCTCACTTCAGTGGGTTCAGGCAGCAATGCTGTTGCACGTCTTCATGAAATTCCTTTACTGTTCACAGCATTCTTTTACTTCTTCACCAGCTCAGCTTTGAATTCGGTCATGCTATATTAAATATGTATGTGTATCTTCAGCATGTTGGATTGTGCCACACTAACGGGTTTCTGTCAGCAACTGGTAAGCCATGTTGTCCAAAAAAAGGCCACCATAAGCTAACTAAAATGATTTTACTGTAGCAATCAATAGAGTTATATGTGTGTGCTCAGTCACATCCAACTCTTTGCAGCCCCATGGACTGTGGCCTGCCGGGGTCCTCTGTCCATGAATTTTACAGGCAAGAATACTGGAGTGGGTTGCCATTCCCTGCTCCAGGGGATCTTCCAACTCAGGGATCAAACCCACGTCTCTTGCACCTCTTGTGTTGGCAGGCAGATTCCTTACCCCTAGCCCCACATGGAAAGCCCCTTTAGGGTTAGCATAGCTCTTTTCCTAAGTGTGGTCTTGCTGTGGTCTCAGTTGAGGACCCAGGGTGTTCAGTTAAGCTTCTCTTCTCTAATTGGTCAAATACCAATGACTTACAGCCAAATGTAAACTTCAGAACCTCTGTTTAGCTTACATTCCACCATAGTGGGCCAGCCTTTTACTGCCTGGCTGTGCATATGCATAGCTTAGAATCCTGCTAAAGACCAAGAGATACTTAGGTATAGTTTCGCAGCTTTTATTTTGTGTAGCTTCCTCTTCTCTTCTACTATGCCCCACAGGTTTAGCCATCTCTAAATTTCAATTTTTGTTTCCTCAGGTCAGTAAAACCCTATCTTCTTTTTAGACCCTCTTTCCCTATGCCATGTTTTGCAGACTTTAGACAAAAGGGCGGACATGGGGCTTAACTTTCGTGTTTTTAAAGTCTCCAGAATCCTGATCTTTCACTGCCTGTTGCCCAAAATCTGAAAACAATTGATTCATATGCTTTTCCTGCTTTATTATTAATATTTTCTTATTGTAAAAAGACTAATAAAGTAGTAGTTACTCCCTCCTGTGTGGAAAGAGTAGTATATAATCAATTTTATTCTTTTCTAGTGTGCCATTTATCAGTGTAGTTCTCTTCAACTTCAAATTTGCTTCATTGCTTGCTCTGAAGAAACTGAATTGGAATCCTGACAGCTGGTACAATGTTAAGCTTTGTTAGTAAATTATATGTAGCTTATATTATAAAATTTGCAGCATCCCTGTGCAGTTTAACTTTTAAAAATATTACAATTAGTTAAGTCCCCCTCCAAATCAAAAAATATATACAACAAGAGAAAATCCCTTTTGATATTTCTGTCCAGGAAAGTGTTCAGGAGTTAAGAAAGAGAATCACAGTACTGGACTGCCAATTGCGAAAATCAGAAATGGCTCGGAAAACTTTTGAGGCATCCACTGAAAAGCTTCTCCATTTTGTAGAGGTAAATTTTCTTGTTACATCACTTTATGTCCATTTTTAAGAAATGTGTAGACAACTGACATATAGATAAAGTCATGGTGTTTGTTGGCTAGTGAAACCTTCCCTGGGCTCAAAATAGCAATGCTGACTTCAGTTCACTTCAGTCACTCAGTCGTGTCTGACTGTTTGCGACCCCAAGGACAGCTGCACACCAGGCCTCCCTGTCCATAACCAATTTCTGGAGCTTACTCAAACTCATGTCCATCGAGTCGGTGATGTCATCCAACCATCTCATCCTCTGTCGTCCCCTTCTCCTCCTTGCCTTCAGTCTTTCCCAATCTCAGGGTCTTTTCCAGTGAGTCAGTTCTTCGCATCAGGTGGCCAAAGTATTGGAGTTTCAGCTTCAGCATCAGTCCTTCTAATGAATATTCAGGACTGATTTCCTTTAGAATTGACTGGTTTGATCTCCTTGCAGTCCAAGGGACTCTCAAGATTTTAACTTGCTTAGATAATGAAAAGACTAACATATAGATTAAGAGAAATGATTGAGATAGAGTTATATGATCCTTAATATATGCTATGTTTTAATGAAAACTTTCTTAAAACTTTTGATACTAAGTAAACATTAGTTGATAAATACCCTTATAGAAATATGTCTATGTATTATAATTCTGAGAGTTGTATGTTAATGTAACTGATTTTTCTACATATAACAAAAATACCTTTCTAATAACATGGGTGGAGGGGTTATAAATATTATTTAAACAAGAAAAAAACATTTTAAAAAGCTATCAAAGTTACATATTGCCTTTACTGTTTTGTTTGTCTCTAGGCTATTCAAGATGTATTTTCTGATAATTCTGCACCTTTGTCAAATTTAAGGTAAGAAAATTCAAGTGCTTTCATCTGATACTTGTGGCTAAAATGCTAAAATCTCTTATAGCCTTGAGATAGTCAAAGCAATTTTTCCCTTCTATAAAGGATGCTACTAGCAATATACTTCTACTTCTAGCAACATGTGCTTGAAGACACATAGGAAAACGCCACCCTTTACTGTGAAAGTAGCAGTTCAGTAAATAAAGATGATTCATTGTATTTTAGGTTTCCACATAGCTTTTTGAATTCAGAAAATCACCTATGGTGGTATACCTTTTAACTGATTTTACTGTAATATTTCTTCAAGTGAAATCTGATGTTTTTGTTGTTATCTGTT
This sequence comes from Aepyceros melampus, assembly GCA_006408695.1. NCBI lineage: Eukaryota > Metazoa > Chordata > Mammalia > Artiodactyla > Bovidae > Aepyceros > Aepyceros melampus. Next base: position 438,171 of record SJXQ01012258.1, read on the forward strand.
ATCATCGGATTTCACTGCTTATGGGGCTTCCCTGGTGGCTCAGCTTTAAAGAATCCGCCTGCCAATGCAGAAGACTCGAGCTCGATCCCTGGGTCAGGAAGATCCCCTGGAGAAGGAAACAGCAACCCACTCCAGTATTCTTGCCTGAGAAATCCTGTGGACAGAGGAGCCCGACAGGCTACAGTCCATGGGTCACAAAAGAGTTGGACACAACTTAGTGACTAAACAACGACAATAGCAACATGCTGCGTATGATGTAAGATAATTATGTGAATTCCATGATGATTATTTTCAGTAAAGATGTTAAAATATTCAGCAATTCATTCTCCTTTTATGGTTTAGACATAACCCCGACTTCTACCACCCAAGGTTTCATTGTGGCCTTGAATAATAATTCAAAAGTTTTGGTATTAAAAATGACCTTTTAAAAGCCAGGGTCTGCTCTTGCAGATTCATGGAACAAAGTTAACTTTAAAAAGCACCATTAATATATATATAACTGAATCACTTTGCTTTACACTTGGAAGTTATTCATATTATAAATCAACTTTATATCAATTAAAAAAAAAAAACCTTAAGCAGCTTTTAAGTTAAACAGGAGTAAAATTTGGCTCAGTCTTTTTAATACACTGTATCTTCTGTAGTGGATATTGGCTTTGATATTCTACACAGAAAGGCTCTGTATTTGAATTTGAGAATTAATGCTTTCATTTTTCCTTGTGAATTAATGCTGTCTTGCTTAGGAAGATGGATTATAAGTAATGATGCCTTTGTCGTCAGTTTAAAATTGTCTCTTTTCAAGTAAAAGTTTTAACATAATGGTAAAAGTAAAACCTTGCATTTTAATTGTATCAGAATGCGTGCATTTCAGGTGAAATTTGCATTTTTTAAAAGTGGTATAAATGCTCTAGGCTGATTTAGATTAGGGACAGCAAACGGAAGAGATAATTTAAGAGATAATATCAGTAGCAAATTTAGTAGTAGAATTTATATTTAATATTGCTAGTTCAGTTCAGTTCAGTCGCTCAGTTTTGTCCGACTCTTTGTGACCCCATGAATCGTAGCACGCCAGGCCTTCCTGTCCATCACCAACTCCCAGAGTTCACCGAAACTCATGTGCATTGAGTCAGTGATGCCATCCAGTCATCTCATCCTCTGTTGTCCCCTTCTCCTCCTGCCCCCAATCCCTCCCAGCATCAGGGTCTTTTCCAATGAGTCAAGGTAGTAGTAAATGTCTATTTAATGAATTTATGTTTAAGTGTTTAATTTAAATGTCTACAAGACTAAATAAAAGGCTACATCATGTAAGCCAAACAGTGATTTAGGAGGAGCTGTCCTTCTATTCCTTCTCCTTATACATAAGGTCAACCTAATATTTTAAATATCCCTATTTATTATGTATTAAAGAATTGAAAACAAATATTATTTTGTGAGCATCATTTCAGTTTATAACTGTAAGAATACAGCCCAGAGGGATGGTATGGGGAGGGAGGAGGGAGAGGGGTTTAGGATGGGGAACACGTGTATACCTGTGGCAGATTTCATGTTGATGTATGGCAAAACCAATACAATATTGTAAAGTAATTGACCTTCAATTAAAATAAATGAATTTATATTAAAAAAAAGAATACAGCACAAAATCAGAAATTTTGTGCAATTTTATAACTAATAAGATTCAGATTTAGCAAAGATAGATATTCTTCATTATGTAATAAGTTCAGCTTTATTTTCTTGCCCTCATAGTGAAAGAAGAGCTCTCTTAGCTTCCCAGACATCCCTCACGCCATTGGGAAAGAATGGACACAACATCCCAGCAACACTGGCACTTGAGTCTAAGGAACTTGTTAAATCTGTCCGTGCCATACTTGATATGGATTGTAAGTTTTCTATACGTTTTCACTCTTTTAAAAATCATGTATTTAGCAAAACAAAAGAAGAAAAATTCCATTTGGTCGTTTACTCTTGTGAAATGTATTGGTTTGCCTATGGTGAAATTGATAGCTCTTTGATAAAAACCTTAAAAGGTTTAATGCAACCAGTTGTAGGAGGAGAATATTTGTTTTATTTTAAGTGCTCAAAATGACTTCCAGCAGAAGATAGCTGATTAACACTTTTTTTTTTTTTTACTTCTACTTCCATTTAAAGTCTCTTTGAAATGGTATAATAAATTACAAAAATAAATCTACAACAGCACTGGAGACCTGGAAGAGTGGAATCAACCTTGAGGGATTTTTTAATAGTATAGAACAGATGGAATAAGATTGAAGGTAAAGCCCAACTGAGCAAAAGACCCTAGAACACAATAAAGATGAATGACAAGGCTGCTGAAGCATTAAGTATAACTAGGAAAAACCCCCGGATCACCACCAGAGAAAATTGGGAGCAAACCCTGGGGCAGTCAGCAGGGTGATTAGTCACAGGGCTGCAGAGGAGCTGAAGCGGTTCCCTGCTCTCAGAGCGGAGGGAACACTCTCTCCGGGAGCCGCATGTTCTGTCACTGGATGCCTCCTTTGCTCTCGGTGACCTCGCCGCTGACAGGGAGATCCCTGGGGAAAGCTTCAGTACTGGACATGGCCATCCTTCCCTCTTCCTATCTCCAGGCACTTTTTTCCCCAACATGTATTTGAACTTCCTTTTTATTGTTCGTTTTCTCTTTCCTTGGTTTCAGTCTGTCTGCCAGTTGTCTTTGTATTGGCCTTTTACATTCCACTATTCCTCAAGCTGGTGCTCGTAATCTCTATGCTAGGGACCAGATACATACACACACACACATGTAGCAAAAGTCTATGTTAATATGCTAAAGAATCACAGAAATTTACAAAAGAAAAAGTCTGTTTTAATCAAGTATTAAAATAGTAAGTAACTCAAATATTAATGTAGTAAGTCATCTACTACCCAGGACTTACTCAAAGTCCTGGCGAGTTAGATGACTTGATTTTAGTAATTAGGTAATACTCAAGACTCTTCTTCAAAGTAACATTTGACTTTAAAACAATGCTATAGAGGATCAGAATCCATGCTTCTAAGAGTATCTGCTAAATTTTTGCAGTGAGCATTTTTTTATAATTTTGATTAACCAACTACATTTTTTCTAATGTATTTTAGAGACCCTATAAGAATTCTTTATGTAGAGAAGTTCTATGTTTTTAGGGGGGATGAAAATAACCACTACTAATGTATTATGTGTATGATCAGAATTTTATGTCAGACATTTTTGAGTGAGGGTGGCAACAGCAGAGAAATACCTGCACAGACATAGCCCTGTGGACATTACAACCATTCATTTTAATACCTTGCTACCATTAACCTTTATATTTGTCAAACATGATTATTCAAAGAAATTTTTTGACGTTCAGCAGAACTTCTTTGGAAGAAAAGTGAAGAATTACATCTACATTTTTTATCTGTTAATAGGATTATACCTACTCTGCTGTTTAAAACTAGTAGTTTCTATGTTGTCTTCTTATTTAGAAATACAGTTGCTAATGTTTGCATATTTCCCAGCACTTTTGTAATTACATATAACTTATCTTTTAAGTGTGATGCTTCAGATAAACTCAACTCATTTCTCTTTCTCTTTAAGCAGTAGCTTTTTCTATCTGTAATGCAAAGGAGAAAATCACTATCAGGAGGTAGATAATTCAGCTCCTCCACTTCATTTCCTTTGACCTGGCTATCTGATTATTTCAAGTTACGGTTTGAAGTTTTCATTTGGGTAATTATCTCCACTTTCTTGTTAAGTGCACTCCAGGAAGTTATACGATGGAATTTCCTTAGAAATTAAATTAAGATTTCTTAGGTCTTATAACTTTAAAAGCAGTCTCTAAGGGAGGTCTAGAGGACAGTTCCAAACCATTTTTGGATCTTGTACTCCATTGAAATTTGATGAAAGTCCTCTTCCCAGAAATGTGCAATTGAACACATTTTTTCATCCATTATCAGAGTGTTTATGAATCCCAACTTCAGAACCCCTGATGTAGAATTACAGGAACACGAATGCTTTCTAGAGCATTGCAAACATGGCCATCCATCTCTCCAAAAAATACCTCTAGCAGTGGAGAAGTCTGTGAATCATAGAGGCAGCCAAGAGTTCAGTAGCACTTGGAATCCACGTAAACAGTGTACCTCAGAATCTCGGTGTATCCTCGAGGTGCCTCAGAGAGCCTCTCGGTCGGTCAGCTAGCCTCAGTAGGCAAGTTACCTAAGCTCTTGCCTGTTTCCTCATGTGAAAGGCAGAGATCATAACATCTCAAGGGGCAGGATCGAAGGATTACACAAGATACATGTCAAGGACCTGATAGTATAAGATGTTCCTTATTGGTGTTACTGCCACTGGTACCACATTATTATTTAAAGTAATTAATTTAAATGAAGGTGAAGGTGAAGGTGAAGTCGCTCAGTCGTGTCCGACTCTTTGTGACCCCATGGACTGAAGCCCACCAGGCTCCTCAGTCCATGGAATTTTCCAGGCAAGAGTACTGGAGTGGGTTGCCATTTCCTTCTCCAGAATTAATTTAAATAATTAATACTTTTTCTCTATGGTAATTAAGTAATTGTCTAAAGCTTCATTCAACTTGGATACATTTGAAAATGTGATAAATGAGAGCTTTTCTTAATATATGACATTTAAAGTTATTATTGATTTTCAGTTAGAATGTAATCATCACAGGAAACTGTGGTTACATGTCTGAACCGGCATCTTATCTTTCAGTTGTTTATTGCTAACTATAAGGAAACAGCTCGACTCTGTTCTGTTCACCTTCAGTGAAACAGCATGTAGATGTAATAAACATCTTCAGTCAGTACTGGAACCCCTGGAGGTCTTTACATTGATCTCCATCAATATTTACATGATCAGTGTTGTGATGCTTTAGTGTAATCTTTATTTGAAATAACTACATCTTTTAAAGTGTAATCTTTGTTTGATTGACATTTAAGTTAGCAAAATTTCGTAACAAAAGCAGGAAGAGGCAGTTCTAGTTAAGAAAAATGCACATTAAAGCAGTATCTGCTGGGTATCCAATAGGAGGTCTTTTATAAAAAGAGAAATTGTTGACTTCCTGGTAAAGCAACAGCATAAGCACAGGCTTCTACCTTCCTTCCCATGGAAATGGTAAATGGAATGTAAAAATAGAGGGGAATCTTCAAAAGCACTAGCAGGTACAGGCAAATCCCAAAAGCTTGTCAGTGTAGGACAACGAGAACTACATAGAAGAGAAGAATGAAAGTCTGTCTTGTTATCCTCTCTGCTGAATAACAGTTGCAGTTTTGGGAGTAAGTGGAGGGAACCCTGGCCGGAGGACACTCCTTCATTCAGTTCAGTCGCTCAGTCGTGTCCGACTCTTTGCGACCCCATGAATCGCAGTACGCCAGGCCTCCCTGTCCATCACCAACTCCCGGAGTTCACTCAGACTCACGTCCATTGAGTCCGTGATGCCATCCAGCCATCTCATCCTCGGTCATCCCCTTCTCCTCCTGCCCCCAATCCCTCCCAGCATCAGGGTCTTTTCCAATGAGTCAACTCTTTGCATGAGGTGGCCAAAGTACTGGAGCTTCAGCTTTAGCATCATTCCTTCCAAAGAAATCCCAGGGCTGATCTCCTTCAGAATGGACTGGTTGGATCTCCTTGCAGTCCAAGGGACTCTCACGAGTCTTCTCCAACACCACAGTTCAAAAGCATCAATTCTTCGGCGCTCAGCCTTCTTCACAGTCCAACTCTCACATCTATACGTGACGGGAAAAACCATAGCCTTGACTGCTGCTGCTGCTGCTAAGTCGCTTCAGTCGTGACCGACTCTGTGCGACCCCATAGACGGCAGCCCACCAGGCTCTGCCGTCCCTGGGATTCTCCAGGCAAGAACACTGGAGTGGGCTGCCATTTCCTTCTCCAGTGCATGAAAGGGAAAAGGGAAAGTGAAGTCGCTCAGTCGTATCCGACTCTTCGCGACCCCATGGACTGCAGCCCACCAGGCTCCTCTGTCCATGGGATTCTCCAGGCAAGAGTACTGGAGTGGGGTGCCATTGCCTTCTCCGTAGCCTTGACTAGATGGACCTTAGTCGGCAAAGTAATGTCTCTGCTTTTGAATATACTATCTAGGTTGGTCATAACTTTTCTTCCAAGGAGTAAGCATCTTTTAATTTCATGGCTGCAGTCACCATCTGCAGTGATTTGGGAGCCCAAAAAAATAAAGTCTGACACTGTTTCTACTGTTTCCCCATCTATTTCCCATGAAGTGATGGGGCCAGATGCCATGATTTTCGTTTTCTGAATGTTGAGCTTTAAGCCAACTTTTTCACTCTCCTCTTTCACTTTCATTAAGAGGCTTTTCAGCTCCTCTTCACTTTCTGCCATAAGGGTGGTGTCATCTGCATATCTGAGGTTATTGATATTTCTCCCGGCAATCTTGATTCCAGCTTGTGTTTCTTCCAGTCCAGCGTTTCTCATGATGTAATGCATTCTAGTCTGAAGGGGTAATGAATACAGAGACTGGCCAGAGGTAGACAGACTCTTTTTACTTTAATATTTTGGTAAGTCAGGTCATTTGGTGAAATCCTCAGGGTCTGTGTGGATTCCGGGTCAAGCAGAAGGTCAGTGGGGCTTGGTCCGTTAGGCAGCCTAGGTACACGTTAGACCTGACACACTCTGGGTCACACAAGAGATGTATGTAAAGAAACAGATGTGAAGGGAGCCTGACACCGCAGGCCACAGTGCTCTGCACAGCCGTCTCTGGTCCTGGCTCGTGACTCACTGCTCTCAGGCTGCCGCACTGTCCTCGTGCCTGCAGTGCAGTGCACATGGGCCAGCCTCCAACCCGAGCTTAGATCGCAACTTCAACAACTCGATTGCGTGTCAGAGCAGCCAAGGATCCACACCTTCTTGAAAAGGGCAAAAACCAATTCTGAGTAAAGAGCTCTGTACATTCAAGACTTTTATAAAGAGACACTCGTTCATTCAGTTCATTCAGGTTCTTATAAACAAATACGTATATGTATCAGTTCAGTTTAGTCACTCAGTCGTGTCTGACTCTTTGCGACGCCATGAACTGCAACACGCCAGCCCTCACTGTCCATTACCAACTGCTGGAGTTACTCAAACTCATATCCATCAAGTCGGTGATGCGATCCAACCATCTCATCCTCTGTCATCCCCTTCTCCTCCTGCCTGCAATCTTTCCCAGCATCAGGGTCTTTTCCAGTGAGTTGGTTCTTCACATCAGGTGGCCAAAATATCGGAGTTTCAGCATCAGTCCTTCCAATGAATATTCAGGACTGATTTCCTTTAGGTGGACTGGTTTGATCTCCTTGCAGTCCAAGGGACTCTCAAGAGTCTTGTCCAAAAACACTTTCAAAAGCATCAGCTCTTCAGTGCTCAGCTTTCTTTATAGTCCAACTGTCACATCCATACATAATACTGGAAAAACCATAGCTTTGACTAAACAGACTTTTGTTGGTAAAGTAATATCTCTGCTTTTTAATATGCTGTCTAGGTTCGTCATAGCTTTTCTTCTAAGGAGCAAGTGTCTTCTAATTTCATGGCTGCAGTCACCATCTGCAGTGATTTTGGAGCCCCCCAAAATAAAGTCTGTCACTATTTCCATTGTTTCCCTGTCTATGTGCCATGAAGTGATGGGACCAGGTGCCATGATCTTAGTTTTCTGAATGTTAAGCTGTAAGCCAACTTTTTCACTCTCCTCTTTCACTTTCATCAAGAGGCTCTTTGGTTCTTCTTTTTCTGCCGTAAGGGTGGTGTCATATGCATATCTGCTGCTGCTGCTGCTAAGTCGCTTCAGTCGTGTCCGACTCTGTGCAACCCCATAGACGGCAGCCCACCAGGCTCCCCCATCTCTGGGACTCTCCAGGCAAGAACACTGGAGTGGGTTGCCAGTTCCTTCTCCAATTCGTGAAAGTGAAGTTGCTCAGTCATGTCCAACTGTTCGAGACCTCCTGGACTGCAGCCTACCAGGCTCCTCTGTCCATGGGATTTTCCAGGCATATCTGAGGTTATTGATATTTCTCCCAGCAATCTTGATTCTAGCTTGTGCCTCATTCAGCCTGGCATTTCTCATGATGTACTCTGCATATAAGTTAAATAAGCAGGGTGACAATATACAGCCTTGACATACTCCTTTTCCTATTTGGAACCAGCCTGTTGTTCCATGTCCAGTTCTAACTGTTGCTTCTTGACCTGCATACGGATTTCTCAGGAGGCAGGTCAGGTGTTCTGGTACTCCCATCTCTTGAAGAAGTTTCCACTGTTTGTTGTGATACATACAGTCAAAGGCTTTGGCATAATCAATAAAGCAGAATAGATGTTTTTCTGAAACTCTCTTGCTTTTTCAATGATCTGATAGATGTTGGCAATTTGATCTGTTTCTCCCACAGTCAGTCTCTCCCATCAGGAAGCTTCCATAAGCCTCTTAATCCTTCTCCATCAGAAGGCAGACAGAATGAAAACCGCAATCACAGAAAGCTAATCAAGCTGATCACATGAACCACAGCTTTGTCTGACTCAATGAAACTATGAAGCATGCCATGTAGAGCCACCTAAGATGGACAGATCATGGTGGAGAGTTCTGACAAAATGTGCTCCACTGGAGAAGGGAACGAAAAACCACTTCATCATTCTTGCCTTGAGAACCCCATGAACAGTTGAATAGTATGTATATGTATACATAGAAATATTTGATTATGAAAAAGTCCACTGTCAAGAAAATAAGAGATAGCTGTTGAGATTCAAGATGGTAGGGCGGTCTCATTCAAAAACCTCCCCCATTCTGTTCCTACACTTAGAAATGACACTTAAAATTGTGTGTGTTCAAAAGATAAAAACCAAGAAATGAATGCCTCCCTGTACCAAAAAACAGAAGGTAAAACTATAATCATAACTGGGGTCTTAGGCTTCTGAGACCAGTAAGATGACTATGGGCAGATGGAGCAAAGGTGCAAACACCCCTGAGAACCCAAGTGATGCCAGAGCAAACGAAACAAGGTAAAGGAACATTTCTGTAGAAAATACACTTCTTTTTCCAAGTCACTCACATATTAGGCATTTTTTTAAAATCTTTTCAATTTAGGAGCCACCTGGGCCTGCTACCAATTGAAGTTGAAAGTAAATATTCTCATCCACTATAGATGGGAATATAACTTCACACAACATTTTGGGAGTCAGTTTTGTAGTATAAAGACCTTTTAAAATGTCTATTTGAAAAAATTTTTTGAAGATAAACAAAAATATTTTAATGATCATATATTTTAACCCAATAATTCCACCTGTTGGTATTTTTGCAAAGGAAATAATGAGTGATGTGCATTAAAATGTGTGTACAAGACTTTCATCATGACATTTCTTATAACAGCAGAAATATGGATGTTCAACTGTTGAATAAGTATATAGTTTTTACTCAACCCACTGAAAATAAGGATGAATTTTCCCCAAGAAGCAATGACCATTTAACAACACATATTTGTTTATGTAAGACTCCTGACTCGATTTAGGTATTTCTGTCTGAAATTAGCAGTATTCTGACTTTTAAAATTAGAATGTCAGTAATGGCTGCTTTTTGTCTTTATATTCTGATGCTAACTAGAAGTTATTTAGACATGGGAAAAGGCTTTTTGAGAAAAAGGGAAATGTGGTACTATAATATTTAAAGGCCTTCATAATTTTTCTTTTAAATCTAAAACTCACACTTGATATAACATCTTCATCTTCTCATTCTGCTTATTCTGGGTCTCAAACTCTCATCTTTGCTTTCCTTATTTCCTTCAAAACATATTAACCAACATGAATTTATCAAAGGAAAAGTGATGTATATATATATATATGTACCTTATTTGGTGAAGATCAGCCATACTCTTTAGAATGGGCATTATGGTATTTACTTCCACCTAAAATAATCATACTATTAATATATCTTTCTTCTAGAATTGGAGGCGATGTTTTATGTATAGCAAATAGGTTACATGATTCTGATGCCACTTGAGAGACAGTTTCACTTGTTTTTTAAGGCCAACCTATTCTCTAGTGACTTGATTATTCAGAATCAGATAATAACCACTGTAAATATTCATGGTGTTTTACCGTTCAAGGAATATGGTAAACTTACATATTCTCTTGTATTGTTGCAGAATGAAGAAAGATTACTGCTATAATGTTCCATTAAGAAAATATATTAAATTTAATCTTGGGTGATTTCTGGAAAATCAACTATGCTTGAGTTATTCAGTTTTGTTTTAAGGAGGCAAATTATTATTAGCCTCAAGAAAATAAGTAATTTTTTTCCTGGTACAATTTCCAAAAATAAAAAAGTGAGAGAAAAATAGATCATTTAAGAGAAGGTAGTCATTTATTTCACTTAGATTTTTTTACTTCGTTCTTTCGTTAACTATTTATTGGGTATCTTCAATGGGCCCGACCCTGACCTAGGCCTTTGATAGCAGCATAAACAAAGTCCTTGCTCTCAAAACTGTTTAAATAAACTGTAAGGGCAGAGATGGACAAACAAGTTAGCAAATAAGTCGATGACAATTTCAGATAGTGATGACTGTTAGGCATATATTAAGCCAGTTGTGTAAGGAAATGTATGTGGTAATGCTACTCTTTTTGAAGAGATGATATTTGAACTGAGATCCAGCCAGCAGGAAACCTGTATGGAAAGAGCTTTTTAGACTAAGTACAGAAGCCTTGAGGTAAGTGCAATCTTGACGTATTTGAGAGAAATAATTAAAAAAAAAAAAATCCTGGGGTATCTGATATATATGAGAAAGCAGAAGAGTAGCCAGGAGGTAAGGGTGGAGATGCAGAAAGGAGCCAGATCATATAGGTCTTTGAACACCATGAAAGGAGTTTAGATTTTATTTTGAGTATCATAGGAGCCATTAATGGGTTTAAGCAGGAAGGAATAACATTATCTGGTCTACATTAACAAAAAAAATCACCCAGGCAGTTATTTGAAACTGGACTGTAAGAGTAACCAAGAGTGAAGAAAGCAGGAAGACTAGTTGGCTATTATACAGTTGACATAGGCGATGGCAGTACCATGGGCTACGTTTGGAGTAACAAGAAACAAATATTCACTTTTAAAAAGAGAAGTTGGTCAGTGTGTATAATTTTTTGGAACATTTGAAATTCGATTAATGTTTAAACTTGATATTTGTTGGATATTGGGTCAATAAGTAACCAAAAGTCCATGAGCCCCAAGCAGCTGCTTGTCATTATTTTGGATCTTAAACTATCTCATGTTTCCCTGTTGCTCCTTCTGCACATTAATTAACTGTTGGGTATTTGCCCTTTTTGTTAAATAAATTTCCGAGAATTGAAGTCCTGAGATAACTTAGTAATACCAAATCCATAGTTGTTGTTGTTTACTCCCAAGTCATGTCCAACTCTTTGCAGCCCCTTGGACTCTAGCCCACCAGGCTCCTCTGTCCATGGGATTTCCCAGGCAAGAATACTGGAGTGGGTCGTCGTTTCTGTCTTCACGGGATCTTCTTGAATCTGCAGTAACCATCAACTATTCTTGTTTGGTACATAGGAAACAAACGTAGTATAGTTTGTCAGTCTTAAAAATCAGGATGCCACTGTTTCCTGTATTCAGTGTACATGAACAGATATTCAGTAAATCAATCCCAGAGCTTCCACATGGTATTTGTCTTCATAGACGATCATTTCCAGAACAGTATTTCAGAAATATACTTTAATCACATATACTGCCAGCAGCTGTAGATATAAAAGCATGGCTAGACTGTAGCCCGCCGGTCTCTTCTGTCCATGAAATTCTCCAGACAAGAGTACTGAAGTAGGTAGCCATTCCCTTCTCCAGGGGAACTTCCTGACCCAGGGATCAAACCTGAGTCTCTTATATTGCAGGCAGATTCTTTATGATCTGAGCCACCAGGGAAGACCAGACAAGCAAGACCTAACTTCTCCCACAAGACAGGACTAAGTTGTCAAGGGTGTAACAGAATGCACAGTATATAGGATTTAATTAAGTCAGTGTCTGTATACCTCAGCACTAACATGGTGAACAGACTATAACTCAAAATGACTTCCAGTACAAAAGCAGAAAAAATACAGGAATACTTCATAAATTACAGAAGACATAGATGGTAGAGTGTAGGGAATTAGCTCTCTGCCAAGAAGTGAAGGTCTGTAGTTCCTGGCACAGTTAGAACTGACTATAATAACAGAATGTCTAAAGTGTAGTTCATGTTTCTGTCCTATAACTGGACAAACAAAATGTAGATGATGGCAGAAAGAAATATTTTCCCTCAAGGCCTGAAAATGTCCTCATTCAAACTGAATGCGTTCTTTCAGATTAATGGAATAGGTGTTCTCCAGAGTTCATATGAGGACAAAGTATTAACAGCTCATCTCAGGAAAGACAGCAGCAGTGCAGTTGTGTGCAGTTACAGCTTTAATAATTATTTAAAATGATAAAATAGTTCAATTTAGATCCAGAAGTTCCTTCCTTCAACAACAGACTGTTAATATTACTGTTACAGATAAAATATTTTAAAATAATAACACCAAAGATATAGAAGGTTTTTAAAATTCTATCAGTTTTACAGTTTAAAAGAACTATTTTACATCCCTATGTCCTCATACAACCCTGTGAGAAAGTACAATGCCAGAACCCTAACCTAGGCCTTCTACTAATATTAAGTCCTATGAGTCTCACAGGGATGTAGTTAAGTCATTATATCACAATTAACTGGTGGATTTTTTTTCCCTTGAGAGTATATAAAATAGCAGGGTGCCCTATATCCAGTATCATCCTAAGTCAGATAAAAATATGATGACCTCTTGGAGTCTCGGCTTTCTGTCTCTAAATTGGGGATACAGTCTTCATAAGGTTATTTCAGAGAGTAAATGTACTAGTACAGAAGCACTTTTTAAAATATAAAAAATGTGTTAGTGTTAACCTGGCTTAGTCATGTCGGAGTCTTTGCAGCCCCATAGACTGTAGCCCACCAGGCTCCCCTGTCCGTGGGATCCTCCAGGCAAGAATATTAGAGCGGGTTGGCATTCCCTTCTCCAGGGGATCTTCCCAACCCAGGGATCCAACTCAGATCTCCTGCTTTGCAGGCAGATTCTTTACTACCTGAGCCACCAGGGAAGCCCTTTAAATATAAAGTGCTTTGTAAATATGAGATTATAGAGATTGTGTTTTAGAGTCCATTTTTTAAATTTTAATTAGAATCATTGACCAATTTTCATGATGTAACAAATATTCAGAATAAAGCAACAGATTACATTGATTCAGGAAGCTTTAATAATTTTCAGTCATGCATTGAAGAATACCTGACTCGTTGATATAGTTATTTTCTCAGGTCAGAATGGGAGAGCATCTTTTTTCTTTTTCTTTTAATTAAAAAAAATCTATATTGTTTTTTTGTTTGTTTGTTTTTTAGAGCAACATTTGTTCCTTCTAAAATTAAAGCATCCTTAAGTACAATAAATGTTTAAGCACCATAGAAACCTCAGAGTAAAAATTAAAAGCTCTCTTTGGAACCATTTAGAAAATATTGTATAAAGACGGAATAATAAGTGTACCTAAGGAAAAATCTTAAAATCTTTAATAATATTTTTCACAAATTTGTGACCTTCTGAACTCATCCAACCAAGTTTACTAATTAGATTAAAGTGATTAGATTTGGGGACTATACAATACTATTGGTGCTTCTCATTTCTTTTATAATAACCCCCAAATGCTAAAGAAACTTAAACTCAATGTAGATACAGCACTTGAAGTGAGATGCCTACTTCTTGGACAAGATCTTAGGTAAATTCCTCAACTTCACTTTTGCTCCATTTATAAAATGGAAAGATGAGCATCACAGCTCATTATATTACAGGATAAAATGAAATAACATTGTGGAATTAACTTTTACTTAGAAATTAGTTGTTTGCACCCTAAATGATATCTTTGTAGATTCATTAGATTCATTTTTCCTAGTATAAGGCAGACTAGTATACTGAAGAGATCACATCTTGAATTCAAATTCCAGCTTTAAGACCTAATATTTATGCAGAAAAGTCCCAAAAGGGGTTCTGTAAGCTCTCTGAGTCTCAATCTCTCCACCTATGAAAATGGAGATGTCATCAGCTCATGAGGTTGTTGGGAGGATTGCAGAAAATGTAACTGAAGTAACTAGCTGATTAAAGTTAATGTTTATAAAGTGGCTCATATCTGGTCGGTACTCAGTATACATCATCATTATTATCATTGTCATTATAATCTTCATCATTCATTGTCATTTAAAAGAATTTTGTCCTTGCAGCCTACTCTGATATGATCAACTGTTTTCTTCTTCCCTCTATTTTTAGGTGAGGGGAAGCTGGAAACCTTGGAAGGTGGTGAAAGATTTCTATTGATACAGATTTATGTAATTTATCATTATTAAGTCACTGAGAACATGTAAAAACAATGTGCCAAACCTCTGAAAACAATTCAAAAGTAACATTTCATTCCTTAATGTAACAGTAAAATTTCAATAGGAAACCAAACTTCAACTCAGTTTTTTTTCATGGGTATAAAGCTTGAAATAATAAAGAAATTTATCTCTAACTAGTAGCTTGGTAGGCTGCAGTCCATGGGGTCGCAAAGAGTCGGACACGACTGAGCAACTTCACTTTCACTTTTCACTTTTATGCATTGGAGAAGGAAATGGCAACCCACTCCAGTGTTCTTGCCTGGAGCATCCCAGGGACAGGGGAGCCTGTTGGGCTGCCGTCTCTGGGGTCGCACAGAGTCGGACACGACTGAAGCTACTTAGCAGCAGCAGTAGCTTCAGGGGCACTCAGATTTTACACAGCATTGTATGTGGAAAGCGAGGTCTTGCTAACCTTGTATAGAAAGTAGAAATACTGAAATTGCCCATGGATTGGTATAACTAGTTCTCTGTAAGACTTTGACAGACATTTTACCAATGTGAGGGAGAAGCCATATAGATATCTGGTGCAAGAGTGTTCGAGACAGCAATTGCAAAGACCTGAGGTAGGAGAGGGTCTTTTATATTTAAACAAGACAAAGAGGACATCTGGACAGAGGGATATCCAGCTCACTGCATCGTCAGTCCTCAGCTGATTGTCTGCTTCTCAGAAAGCTCTTTCATTTCATTTGAGCCTTCTGTCTCCCTCCAAGCTCTGTTACACTCCCCCATTTTATTCTGTCCTTAGGACAGCAGACTGTTTTTTTACTTTCTTGTTAGCTTTCTATCTCCTCCATTAAAATATGAGATCCCCTGAGAACAGGGATCTTGGATATCTTATTCACTACAATTTAGGTAATGCCTAAAACAGTACCTAACACATGGTAGGTGATCATGAAATAGGCGTATTTCATTATGATAGTATCTGTTTAATGAATATATTTACTATATACGTTTCAGTATCATTTACTTCGATATGAGCTTAAGCTAATGAGGCCCCATTTCTGTTCAGCAGAGGGCTGTTACTGCAGTGCCCCTCACTCAGTATGCACTGTTAGTGAGTACCCACGGAAACCAGCACACTCCCACAATTTTGGAGAGCAGATGTCTGTGTCTCTAGGAACCTAAAATGTACATGTTCCTAGACCCTTTAGTTTCATTTCTAGGATCTATTATGGAAATTAATTCCTATTCATATGTATGAATCTAACAAACACAAATATCCATTGTATATGCACATAGATGTCAGATAGTTCTTTCCACAAATATTCATTAAGTAAATGTGTACCAGGCATTGAGAACAGAGGCTGCGTCTGCTCACGTTGAGGATGTTCGAGAGGCAGGTGAAACTTGAGGAGCCCCAGAATCACTTCTTCTCTCTTGTACCTGTAGAACCTAGGTGGGGTGATGGGACTAGATGGCATGATTTTTGTGTTTTGAATATTGAATTTTAAGCCAGGTTTTCCACTCTCCTCTTTCACTTTCATCAAGGGACTCTTTAATTCCTCTTCATTTTCTGCCATAAGATTGGTGTCATCTGCATATCTGAGGTTATTGATATTTCTCCTGGCAATCTTGACTCCAGCTTGTGTTTCATCCATCACAGCGTTTCCCATGATGTACTCTGCATATAAGTTAAATAAGCAGGGTGACAGTATACAGCCTTGACGTACTCTTTCCCAATTTGGAACCAATCCATTGTTCCATGTCCAGTTCTAACTGTTGCTTCTTAACCTGCATGCAGATTTCTTAGGAGGCAGGTAAAGTGTTCTGGTATTCCCATCTCTTGAAGAATTTTCCACAGTTTGTTGTGATCCACACAATCAAAGGCAGAAGTAGATGCTTTTCTCTCTTGCTTTTTCTATGATCCAGTGTATGTTGGCAATTTGATCTCTGGTTCCTGTGCCTTTTCTAAATCCAGCTTAAACATCTGGAAGTTCTTGGTTCATGTACTGTTGAAGCCTCACTTGGAGAATGTTGAGTGTTGCTTGTCTAGTGTGTGAATAAGTACAATTGTGCAGTATTTCGAACATCCTTTACCATTTACTTCTTTGGGATTGGAATGAAAACTGACCTTTTCCAGTCCTGTGGCCACTGCTGAGTTTTCCAAATTTGCTGGCATATTGGGTGCACCAAGTTTTAGGACTTTCACAGCATCATCTTTTAGGACTTGAAATAGCTCAGCTGGAATTCCATCACCTCCACTAGCTTTGTTTGTAGTGATGCTTCCGAAGGTGCACCTGACTTCACACTCCAGGATGTCTGGCTCTAGGTGAGTGATCACACCATCATGGTTATCTGGATCATTAAAATATTTTTGTGTGTAGTTCTATGTATTCTTTCCACTTCTTCTTAATTTCTTCTACTTCTGTTAGGTCTATACCATTTCGGTCCTTTATCGAGCCCATCTTTGCACGAAATGTTCCCTTGGTATCTGTAATTTTCTTGAAGAGATCTCTAGTCTTTCCCATTCTATTGTTTGCCTCTATTTCTTTGCATTGATCCCTGAGGAAGGCTTTCTTATCTCTCCTTGCTATTGTGGAACTCTGCATTCAGATGGGTGTATCTTTCCTTTTCTCCTTTGCCTTTAGCTTCTCTTGTTTTCTCTGCTATTTGTAAGGCCTCCTTAGACAATCTTTCATTTCTTTTTCTTGGGGATGGTCTTGATCCCTGTCTCCTGTACAGTGTCATGAGCCTCCATCCATAGTTCTTCAGGCACTGTGTCTACCAGATGTAACCCATCGCATCTATTTATCACTTCCACACTGTGTAATCCTAAGGGATTTGATTTAGGTCATACCTGAAAGGTCTAGTGGTTTTCCCTACTTTCTTCATTTTAAATCTGAATTTGGCAATAATGAGTTCATGACCTGAGCCACAGTCAGCTCTCAGTCTTGTTTTTGCTGACTCTATAGAGCTTCTCCATCTTCGGCTGCAAAATATACTATCGTTCTGATTTCGGTGCTGACATCTGGTGATGTCCATGTGTGGAGTCATGTCTTATGTTGTTGGAAGAGGGTGTTTGCTATGACCAGTGTGTTCTCTTGGCAAAACTCTGTTAGCCTTTGCCCGCTTCATTTTGTACTCCAAGGCCAAACTTGCCTGTTACTCCAGATATCTCTTGACTTCCTGCTTTTGCGTTCCAGTCCCCTATCATGAAAAGGACGTCTTTTTTTGGTGTTAGTTTTAGAAGGTCTTGTAGGTCTTCATAGAACCATTCAACTTCAGCTTCTTCGGCATTAGTGCTTAGGGCATAGACTTAGATTACTGTGATATTGAATTATTTGCCTTGGCAACGAACAGATCATTTCTGTCGTTTTTGAGATCACCCCCAAGTACTGCATTTTAAACTCTTGTTGACTATGATAGCTACTCCATTTCTTCTAAGGGATTCTTGCCCACAGTAGTAAGTATAATGGTCATCTGAGTTAAATTCACCCATTCCAGTCCATTTTAGTTCACTGATTCCTAAACTGTCGATGTTCACTCTTGCCATCTCCTGTTTGACCACTTCCAATTTACCTTGATTCATGGAGCTAACATTCCAGGTTCCTATGCAGTGTTGCTCTTTATAGCATCAGACTTTACTTCCAACATGAGTGACATCCACAACTGGGAGTTGCTTTCACCTTTACTCCGTCTCTCCATTCTTTCTGGAGTTATTTCTCCACTCTTCTCCAGTAGCATATTGGGCACCTACCGACCTGGGTTCAATCCTATAACCACAAGAAACTGAATTCTGTTAATAATACCAAAGCCTTCCAGGTTAAGCCTCAGGTGAGACCACAGTCTTACCAGACCCAAAGCAGAGGACTCAGCTAAGCCTCACTCAGATTCCCAACCTGCAGAAACTGTGAGATTAAAATTATATATATTATTCAAAATTGCCAAGTATGCAGAAGTTTAACAGCAATAGAAAATTAATATCATATACTAGTACCATTTACTTCTACCTTCCTAGTTAAGAAAATGACTGTCAAAGCTGCAATGCTGGAATTTTCTCTGGAATGAAAATATTTCCTTCTATTAAAGTAAGAGATACAAGTTACATTTGTAGAGTTTTGAATCAGCTTTCAGACTCCTCATGGGGTGATCTTTTCTGTCTCCCCTATTTCTTTAACTCTTTTCTATCCAATCGAAGGAAGTTCCAAGGGTAACTGAATGATGCCCCTTTACAACTGTCATGAAGACAGGAGCCTCCAGAAGCACACAGCTGCTACACTAGAGGTGGTGTCGTGAATCTTCCCGAGAGAGACAGCTCTCCCTCCTCCCTGGGCGACATCTCATTCGCATGTCACGTTCCCAGTACCAACCCCAGTGCTTGACACATAGCTGGCGCTCAGTGACTGATGAATGCTCCTTGTTAACTCACCTCACCTATAAATCCAGTGAGAAAGAAGAAAAGCCATCATCCCTCCTTACTGTGGTCCTTTTTCTTCCTAGATTTTTGGGAATGAAAAGGCGATCACGACACTCATTTGTGTACAGGAAAGCAAATGAGCACTGAGAGTCCAGAGATGAGTGAATTGCTCTTTGTTCATAAAAGGAATCTGTAAAGCCTAACATGAATAACAATAATTCTGTAATTCTTTTTTCCTTCTCAGTCTACAGAGTTGTGTTTAGTTTTTTTTTTTTATTGAGGTATAATTGACATGTTTAATTTAATGTGAGTCCTCTTCAGTGTTGATAAATGCCAAAAGCTTAATTGTCTGAATCCAAATGATACTGACATAATGGACTCATTTGTTATATCTCCATTTTCTATCTTCACATCACATAAAAGTACAAGCCTTTTATAACCTGACAATAATTGGAATGCCTTTATCTTTTATTCACTTTATTGTCAGCTTCCCTCTTTGTAGACTTCTCGTGGAAACATAATTTTAACATTATTCATTCCTGTTTGGTACATTGAAGGCCTGGTACATTGTACCTCATTACTAAGAATTTGTGAATCCTTTATACATACTGTCATTAATTAATTCTTAATTGCTTTGTTGGACATTACTGATGACAAATGCTCCAAGGCTTTGTTTTCATTTGTGTAACATGTAAGTATAAAATGAACAAAATATATATATTTCATTGCTTTTATTGTCCATATCAGAAGCATGGAATTTTTAATCTAAAGAAGTGAAAGTATTTCAACTCATAATGCTATTATTTATGAATTAGGAAATTGCATATCTGTTAAATTGAAGCCTTTTTTAAAAAAAAAAAGATGAATTGATAAATGTTCAGCGGCATGTGAATTGCCTAAGAACATGGTTAATTTTTTTTAATTTAATAAGCAATATATTATTTTTCCTCTGCAGTCTGTTCTCTCCTGATCTTTAATACATAAATCATGCCACATCACTCTCCAAGTCAGAACTCTCCAGTGACTTCCCATTACACTTAGAATAAGATCCAAACACCTTACCATGGTTTACAAGACCCATCATCTCTGGCCCTGACTAGCTGTCTACCACCCTTCTTCTGCTTATGTTGCATGAGTCTCGTTGGTCCTTTTGTAGTTCTTCAGACATGCCAAGCTCCAGTGCCTTTGCACTGGCTTTTCCAGCTCCCGAGAATCCTCTCCATTTAGATCTTCACAAGACTTACTCCGTCATTTCGTTCAGGTCCATGCTCTCCATGCCTTCTTTTGAAAGAGGCTTTTCCTGGCCACTCTACTAAAATGCTGGCCCCCATCGTCACTACCAATCACTCACAATCCGTCTCTACCCATGTGTTCTTAGTAGCACTGCTTTGCCATCTGAAATTGTGTCTGCCCTCAGCACATGCACTTCAGGAAGGTAGGGCCCTCTCTTGTGTTGTTCACCACGTAGCCCCTGAATCTACTACAGCAGTTATTCAATATGTGATAAGTAAGTAAATGAATAGAATCCTAGAGGTACCCTGTGTAGAACTAAACAGCAGTTGAAAAGAGAAACAAGAAAGTAAAGTAAAACTAACATGAATTTTCACACCTGGATTATTGGAGGTTGGTAGAACCATTAAAAGTCACAAGGAACTCGGAAGGAAAGACAGACTGGGAAAGAAGTAAGACCAGTTCTGTATCAGACATTAGATATGATAGTAGGCATCGAGAGGGAGAAGGGAGAACAGGTCATGATTGGAGATGCTATGTAAGGAATATTGATTGTCTTCCTGATCGTTGAAGCCCTAAGGTTGCAGAGAAAGGATGTAACAGGAGAAGAAGGAAAAGCCCTTCTGTGAGAAGCTCAGGAGGGGGTCCAGATGGGGGCAGTCAGGCAGGACTTAAAAAGAAAGCTCCGGGAGAAGAGAGTTTCAAGAAGGGAGTGTTAAACAGTTCTAAATGCTGATAACAGGAGGGGAACATGTGAAAAATAGATTGGCTGTGATGGTAAGCATTTGTGACCTTTAAGAGAGAAGCCTCAGTAGATTGGTGAGGGCAGGAATACATTTTACACCAACACTGTCTTGAATGTCAGTTTAATCTTTCCTCTGATTCATAAGGCATTTCAGCATCTCTAAGGACCTCTTGGTCATTTTGTAAATATCAATTATGTAACTCTGTAGTTTAAAACATGTTGGATTAAGCGGAAAAGGTATAGGAAATTGAAATTAATCTATACTGATCCTACAACATTTGGTAGAAGTTGGCTAATGTAACACATTCCCACGTGTGCCCAGGTTTCTGTCTTCCTAGTGAGGGGTGCGGTGTGCCCTGTTCACTGTCAACAAAGTGTCAGTTCAGCATGTGCAGGTTTTACATTACAAAGTGCTAAGATTGAAGGGAAAATGTTAGTTAGGACAGCAATATTTTTATGCTATTGTCTGCTGACGTAAAAATGTGTTGAGCTTTTATTTTTGTTATTTTGAAAAGATCTGAAAAGAATGAATAAGCAGGAGAAATTGCTCATAATCCACCACCAAGACGCCATCATTGTTTACATTTTCACTTTCAGTCTTTTATTCAGCTTTTTAAAACTTCTAACACTTTTGTGTTATTTCTTATATAATGGAAGGAGGAATATAGTAGCTAAAAGCAGGAGCTTGAGAATCAGATTGCTGCTGCTAAGTCGCTTCAGTCGTGTCCAACCTTGTGCGACCCCATAGAAGGCAGCCCACCAGGCTCCCCCGTCCCTGGGATTCTCCAGGCAAGAACACTGGAGTGGATTGCCATTTCCTTCTCAATGCGTGAAAGTGAAAACTGAAAGTGAAGTCGCTCAGTCGTGTCTGACTCTTAGCGACCCCATGGACTGCAGCCCACCAGGCTCCTCCGTCCGTGGGATTTTCCAGGCAAGAGCACTGGAGTTACTTGGGTTCAAATCCCATCTCTGCCTCTTATCAGCAACATGATCTTGATGAATTTCATAACCAGTCTGCACCTCAATCTCTTCACCTATAAAGTACAGGAACAAATAATTCTTTTATAAGCCAGTTTGTCCTGATACCTGCCATATACAACAGAGTTGATCCCATACTCTTTCCACCTTTCTTTCCAAACTTACTTGTATTTTCCCCCTCCACTGGTGCTCATTGCAAGACTTTTCATCACTTTCTGATGTTTTGTACTTTTGTCCTTGGTTTTAAGGTGCAAATACTGTTTCCAAATAAAATCTAGGTTGGGAGCCACCTCTCCTGGATACTAAGCTAATATGAGAAACTGAGGAACCCAGTTGAGGATTATAGTTGTCTACAATGGCCTTAAAGTTGCACTGCACCCCCATGTTAAAGTCAAATATGGCCTGACTCTGCTCTGAAATAAAAAAGGATAATAAACTAATTAAAGCATTTGATTCTCTGTATCAGAGTTATTATTCTGAAGCTATTTACCATACAGGGATAATCAAATGACTGGATGGGCCATTAACAGTAATATGTCCCTTCAGGCACCACATCACAGTTGTGTTATGTGCAGACTGTTGTGACAGAAATGTTTCTAAGACTAGGTTAAATGTGGACTATTTAAGTAATAGACTTCAAGGGAAAACAGTCTTTTCTTTTGTTTACTTCAGGAAAGTATTTGAATTTATTTCAAGGTTATCTTTAAAGAAAGGGAGGTTAAGAAAAATGGTCATGTTAGCCTTTTGGTCAAATAGCATCAAGGCAGAAGAACACGGACATAATAGATGTTAACACCTCTCTCAGGACTTCATAATTGAAAACAAAACTAAGCCCCTAGTTCTCCCAGTCAAACTCAATGGGTCATTTGGTATGACAATTACAGTCATATTTCCCAGAACCAACCTTGATTTTGAGTGTTTGGGCACCCTTTCAATTACTCTCCTGTTTAGGACTCAGAATAAAATAGTTGAAGTATCTATAATGTTCTTTGTTTGTGAGCAAGGTTTTTATCAGTCTTACTCTTTTCTATGTTCTAGTAATGTAAGGTACATTATTATCGAAAAGTGGATCTGTCTTTATTGATAAGGTTACTGACAAGGTTCTGTGAAACACGTTACTATGCTATGGGTTGTAAACTTTTTATAAACAACAAAATGCTATTGTTTTGTTGCTTGAGATGATGGTGAATTGACTAACTTAAGGAAACAGGCTGCTGCAGGTTTTTCTAAGTATCTTGCAGTAAATCAACCTTCAAAGACTTCCTTAGGAAACAGATTGGCGCTTTTTAAAAATATAAATGCAATATATTAAACATAGTTCTTAAATCATCTAGTTCTTTTTTCTAATCCAAAAATAAGAAAAATATATCAGTTTGTAATATGATTTCCTAGAGATCTGAATAACAAAAAGCATCGATGTTCTTAGTCCAGCATAGCTGTCAATTTCCTAGTTCTTTTGTGTGTTTTGTTGTGTGTGTGTATGTTAGTCTCAGTTGTGTTCAACTCTTTGTGACCCCATGGACTGTAGCCCACCAGGCTCCTCTGTCTGTGAGAGTTCCCAGGCAAGAATACTGGAGTAAGTAGCCAACCATTCCCTTCTCCAGGGGAGTCTTCCCAACCCAGGGATCGAACCCAGCTCTCTCACATTGTAGATGGATTCTTTACCAGCTGAGCCACAAGGGAATCCCTTACTGAAACATGCACATTTATAAACGTATTTTTTAAATGCTTATTGGAGATCTTGCTATTTCCCAAAGACCTGATACATGTACTCAAAACATTACTTTGGAATGTTTGCATTTGAGAGTATAACTTAAATATTTTATTGTCAATGTATTTTGTGGTATTTTATTGTTTCCAAAGGCCATTGTGCCTAAATGGCAGCACAGAGTTGTGTTTACCATAATATCACATTCAGAACACCATGAATGCAAGCCAGTCTATTGGAATGCACAGGCCAGCAAGTATGCTCTTTTCTATTTGGTCAACTTTTGTTTAAACATGGTTTACTTATTTGAGTGGAAGTTAGCAAAACACTGAGCTTTTATGCTCTTGTCATAGCCGTGCTCTGTTGTGTGACCTAGATTTCAAATCTCTGTAGTATTTCCTGTATAAAACTAGTGTAGTCCCTCTCTGTGCACCTACCACAATAATAAAATATGAGTCAGCTATGTAGAGACACTGTCTGTGGAAGGTTTCTTTTTAATCAAAACCTTTGTTAATAAAGAAAAAGTACATAGTGCTATTTATATTCCAGATGAGCTAATAAGTTAGGTATAATTAAGAATCTTTCTAGGAGGAAATTTCTTGGGAGATATTTAAAGATTGACTCCTTAAAATTTTTTTTTAATAATATGTTTTTTTGTATGCATAAAGAATTTTCTTATTTCTTAGTCTGGTGTAACCTTGAAATACTTAGTAGGCAGAAACTGTGACCTTTATTTGTACTGAACAAATATTTTTAATCTGTTCTCTTCAAAGAATTTTTCTTGTTATTGCAATCTACTATTATAATTTCATTTTTTAAAATGAGCATTTACACCCTGGAAATGCCTATTAAGTTCTGTCCTATGTGAAGTGACATTGGCAGATTTCAGCTATACTATAGCCTTTCCTCTTGGCTCAGCCCTTAGTATAAAAAAGACTAGTTGTGAAATAACAGCCATTGTGCTATAATATTAGCACAATTATAATATAATTTATCCGCTAGGAAACCAGATAAATTGATTGCACGTGCATCGCATGGTCAAGGCTTCCCGGCATTCCAGTCTTGACTAAATAGCACAGCAGATTTTAAATATTATGCATATCAAAGAAATATCAGCTCAGTTCAGTCGCTCAGTCGTGTCCGACTCTTTGTGACCCCATGAATCGCAGCACACCAGGCCTCCCTGTCCATCACCAACTCCCGGGTTCACTCAGACTCACATCCATCAAGTCAGTGATGCCATCCAGCCATCTCATCCTCTGTCGTCCCCTTCTCCTCCTGCCCCCAATCCCTCCCAGCATCAGGGTCTTTTCCAGTGAGTCAACTCTTCACTTGAGGTGACCAAAGTACTGGAGTTTCAGCTTCAGCATCACTCCTTCCAAAGAAGTCCAAGGGCTGATCTCCTTCAGAATGGACTGGTTGGATCTCCTTGCAGGCCAAGGGACTCTCAAGAGTCTTCTCCAACACCACAGTTCAAAAGCATCAGTTCTTTGGTGCTCAGCTTTCTTCACAATCCAACTCACATCCATACATGACTACTGGAGAAACCATAGTCTTGACTAGACGGACCTTAGTCAGCAAAGTAATGTCTCTGCTTTTGAATATGCTGTCTAGGTTGGTCATAACTTTTCTTCCAAGGAGTAAGTGTCTTTTAATCTCATGGCTGCAATCACCATCTGCAGTGATTTTGGAGCCCAAAAATAGGTCTATCCAAATTGGCTGCACTAATAGAATAGAATGATGGTTGCAGCTGTATGTAAATAATATCAAACATCTGTATTACCAGTGAAATACTGGCTCGTCTAGGTATAGACATTCACACTTATGTGGGCAGAAGGACTGAAGGATTAACTGAGTGACTAAGCTTGTGTCTGACTCTCAGCCTAGGCCCCGAGCATCGCTGTGCAGCCTTCTCCTTCAGGCTCCATCCTCCCCCTAATCGCATGTCCACTCCTGTTCCCTCTATCCCATCCTTTCCTTTCTTCAACAAATTCTGATTGAGAGCCCACACTCTATGTTATGTTGAGTGGGGATGGGAGACATAGCCTTACTGGAACCATGTAGAGAGCAATTAGATAGTTTTTAAACTTTAATTATATACTTACAAGTTATGGTAAATGTCCTAAAGAATATGAACATAGTATCATTTATTTATTCAGCAAACATTTCTGAGGATCAACTATGTGTCAGGCGTTTTGCTAGGAACGAATGAAACAAAATGATCCCACCCTCATAGAGGAAACTGGGAGAGGAAAGAGTGGACTGTCTGTGGCGAGATTTAAGTAGAAACTTGAAAGACAGCTAAGAGTCAACTGTCTTAACGACCTAAGGAGGGAGCATTTAGGCTGAGGCAAAGAGCTGCCTACTCAAAGAAATGAAAGGAGACCAGGATAGGTTCATTTAGTGAGACAGGGACAGCTAAGTCAGGTCAGCTTTTGAAAAATAAAACTTAATTTTAGAAAAATTATATGTAATTTTCCTGTGAAGCATGTAGTGGAAATATTATTGGGAAATTGCTTATACTAGCCTAAGGTCGGAAGAAAGACGGGACTGGAGAAATAAATGTGAGAGTCACTGGCATGTATAGAATTTTTAAAGCTATGAAAATAGTAAGATCACCTGGGATGAGAATATAGTAGGGAAAAGAAGGGGATGCAAGACTGAACCCTAGGAACATTTACATGGCTAGAGAGAGAGAAAGAAGAAACTGAACTAAAAAGGAATGATCTTTTAAAAATTTAGATGACATTTTTCATTTTCTAAATTTAGGTACAACACTGTGTGTGTATAGTATTGTGGAAACCAGGAAAAACTGAAAGCTTTTAACAGCATATACTATTTTTTAACTTCATACTTTATATTGGGGTATAGCTAATTAACAACGTTGTGATAGTTTCAGGTGAGCAGCAAAGGGACTTACCTATATGCATACATAGATCCATC
This sequence comes from Aepyceros melampus, assembly GCA_006408695.1. Classification (NCBI taxonomy): domain Eukaryota; kingdom Metazoa; phylum Chordata; class Mammalia; order Artiodactyla; family Bovidae; genus Aepyceros; species Aepyceros melampus. The sequence goes on from SJXQ01012258.1 coordinate 464,568, forward strand.
CTCCCCTATATCCCCCTCCTGTCCAGGCTGCACATAGCGTTGAGCAGAGTTCCGTGTGCTATGCAAAAGATCCTTGTTGGCTGCTCATTTTAAATACAGCAGTGTGTACATGAACTATGGACTGGGGTTCGTGACATTGTAGAGGAGGCAAGGATCAAGACCATCCCCAAGAAAAAGAAATGCAAAAACGCAAAATGGTTATCTGAGTATGCCTTACAAATAGCTGTGAAAAGAAGAGAAGCGAAAAGCAAAGGAGAAAAGGAAAAATATACCTATTTGAATGCGGAATTTCAAAGAACAGCAAGAGAGACAAGAAAGCCTTCCTCAGTAATCAGTGCAAAGAAATAGAGGAAAACAACAGAATGGGAAAGACTAGAGATCTCTTCAAGAAAATCAGAGATAGCCAGAGAATATTTCATGCAAAGATGGGCACGATAAAGGACAGAAACAGTAGGGACCTAACAGAATCTGAATATGTTAAGAAGAGGTGGCAAGAATACACAGAAGAACTGTACAAAAGAGATCTTCACAACCCAGATAACCATAATGGTTTGATCACTCATCTAGAGCCTGACATCCTGGAGTGTGAAATCAAGTAGCCCTTAGGAAGCATCACTATGAACAAAGCTAGTGGAGGTGATGGAATAGTTGAGCTATTTCAAGTCCTGAAAGATGATGCTGTGAAAGTGCTGCACTCAATATGCCAGCACATTTGGAAAACTCAGCAGTGGCCACAGGACTGGAAAAGGTCAGTTTTCATTCCAATCCCAAAGAAAGGCAATGCTAAAGAATGCTCAAACTAACACACAATTACACTCATCTCACACACTAGTAAAGTAATGCTCAAAATTCTCCAAGTCAAGCTTCAACAGTACATGAACTATGAACTTCCTGATGTTCAAGCTGGATTTAGAAACGACAGAGGAACCAGAGATCAAATTGCCAACATCCGCTGCATGATTGAAAAAGCAAGAGAGTTCCAGAAAAGCATCTGCTTCTACTTTATTGACTATGCCAAAGCCTTGACTGTGTGGATCACAACAAACTGTGGAAAATTCTTCAAGAGATGGGAATACCAGACCACCTGACCTGCCTCCTGTGAAATCTGTATGCAGGTCAGGAAGCAACCATTAGAACTGGACATGGAACAGCAGACTGGTTCCAGATTGGGAAAGGAGTACATCAAGGCTGCATATTGTCACCCTGCTTATTTAACTTCTATGCAGAGTACACCATGTGAAATGCCAGGCTGGATGAAGCACAAGCTGGAATCAAGATTGCCGGAAGAAATACCAATAACCTCAGATTCACAGATAGCCCCACCCTTTGGCAGAAAGCGAAGAAGAACTAAAGAGCCTCTTGATGCAAGTGAAAAAGTTAGCTTAAAACTCAACTTTCAGAAAAGTAAGATCATGGCATCTGGTCCCATCACTTCATGGCAAATAGATGGGGAAACAGTGACAGACTTTATTTTGGGGGGCTCCACAATCACTGCAGATGGTGATTGCAGCCATGAAATTAAAAGACTCTTGTTCCTTGGAAGAAAAGCTATGACCAACTTAGACAGCATATTAAAAAGCAGAAACATTACTTTACCAACAAAGGTCTGTCTAGTCAAAGGTATTGTCTTTCCAGTAGTCATATATGGATGTGCGAGCTGGACAAAGAAAGCTGACAATCACTGCAGATGGTGATTGCAGCCATGAAATTAAAAGACTCTTGTTCCTTGGAAGAAAAGCTATGACCAACTTAGACAGCATATTAAAAAGCAGAAACATTACTTTACCAACAAAGGTCTGTCTAGTCAAAGGTATTGTCTTTCCAGTAGTCATATATGGATGTGCGAGCTGGACAAAGAAAGCTGAGCACCGAAGAATTGATGCTTTTGAACTGTGTTTTTGAAGAAGACTCTTGAGAGTCCCTTGGACAGCAAGGAGGTCCAACCAGTCCATCCTAAAGGAAATCAGTCCTGAATATTCATTCAAGGACTGATGCTGAAACTCCAATATTTTGGCTACCTGATATGAAGAACTGCCTCGTTTATAAAGACCCTAATGCTGAGAAGGATTGAAGGTGGGAGGAGAAGGGGACAACAGAGAATGAGGTGGTTGGATGGCTTCACCAACTCGATGGACATGAGCCTGAGTGATCTCTGGGAGTTGATGATGGACAGGGAAGCCTGGTGTGCTGCAGTCCATGGAGTCGCAGAGTCAGACACGACTGAGCAACTGAACTGAACTGTATGTATATGACCATCCCGAACTCCCTAACTATGCCTTCCCCTCCAGCCACTGTAAGTTCCTTTTCTTTGTGAGTTTCTTTCTGTTTGTAAGTTCATTTGTTTCATTTTTTTTTAGATTCCCCATATAAGGGATATCATATCATATCTTTTCTTGTCTATCTGACCTACTCAGTATGACACTCTCATCCATGTTGCTACAAATGGTGTTATTTCATTCTTTTTAATGGCTGAGTAATATTTCACTTTATATGTTGTACCACTTCTTCTTTATCCATTCCTCTGTCAAGGAACATTTAGGTTGCTTCCAAAAGAGCGTATACTTGAGGTAATTATCCTGGTAGATAAATTTTTAAAAATTATTCTCAGCAAATTGTAAAAGACTCCATAATCATTAATGTATATATTTTTCTGTTTTATATATTTCTTTTACATTATATAGTGCTGTGCTCAGTAGCCAGTCGTCTCCGTGATCCCATGGACTGTAGCCTGCCAGACTCCTCTGTCCATGGAGTTTTCCAGGTAGAATACTGAAGTGGGTTGCCCCTTCCTACCATAAGACACCTTCCCAATCCAGAGACTGAACCCACATCTTTTGCATCTTCTGCATTGGCAGGCAGATTCTTTACCACCAGCGCTACCTGGGAAACCCCATATTTTATAGTATATGATATATAATATGTGTTTTTATATATCTATTACAGAACCTCTTTGCAGAATTGTAAGTATAGTTCTAAATATAGAAACTATATATTTTAAATAGTATTATATATAATATATATTATATCAATTATATTAAATATAATTATATTAATTATATTATTAATATATAATAAATATATATATATTTTAGAACCACTTTCTCCAGTATAGAAACGGTCTTAACCAATCTTAATAGGTCCCTCTCTAGTACTACCATGAACTTAAACCGCTACCAGTTAAAATGTATATCAGAGTTGATTGTTTCCAAAACGATTAATGCCAATTGTACTTGCCACTGTAAATTAATTGTAATTTTTGTAATTTTATGAAATGTGAATGTAGAAATAAAAAGTTGATTTTACAAAAACTAAGTTGAATGCTTTAGATAGAGAATTGATAATGGTGAGTTAACATTGTTATTGATTAGATGTAAGAAGGGCTTACCAGGTAGCTCAGTGGCATAAAGAATCTTTCCGCCAATACCTAGGTTTGATCCCTAGGTCGGGAAGATCCCATGGAGGAGGAAATGGCAACCCACTCCAGTATTCTTGCCTGGAAAACCCTATGGACAGAGAAACCTGGCAGGCTACAGTCCACGGGGTCGCGGAGAGTTGGCTACAATCTAGTGACTGAGCACACAGCAAAGGTGTAAGAGTCTTTCGTAAAAGATGGAAGGAAAGTCATAAAAGTCTAGAAGGATTCTTTTGCACTTCAGTTGTTTCATAACTGTTCTTGATTCTCAATGTACTTTGAAGAACCTGAAACTGGAAATGATAGTTGATGGCATTTTGAGTGTGGTTTCTACGAGAAAAGCAACAAAGACCCCTATCAAAGGAGTGATCAATAAACAAAAGACTAGCCTAATAAAGATTGGCAACTGAATGTGTTATTTATATGTTTTGATTTAAAATAAAATATATAAGTATAAAATAATATATCCACATATATATATGATACCTTAACTAACCTATAGTTAGTCGTCTTCTGTAGCCTATACAAAGGTAAACTTTAACTCAGCCTAAGTCTATTAGCAAAATGCATTAACAAACTTATCATTGAATAAATGGAACCTTACAATAAAAGTTTACTCCTTTTCTTTCATGATTTTGATATTTAGATACTTCAAACAAGGAAAATGACTCTCTGAATGTGTTGAACTCTCTAACCATATGTGTTTTTCTAAGCATATTGTGTTTTACACCCATCCTTTGTTTCTTTGCTATAATAATCATGAAACAAAAATGAAAATGTTAGTCACTCAGTTGTATCTTTATGACCCCATGGACTGTAGCCCACCAGGCTCCTCTGTCCATTGAATTCACCAGGCAAGAATGCTGGAGCCATTCCTTCTCCAGGGGATCTCCCCAACCTAGGGATCAAACGTGGCTCTCCCACATTGCAGGCAGATCCTTTACCATCTGAGTCATCAGGGAGGACTGTATCATAATCATATTGGTAACTTTGCAGAATACAATTATGTATTAATTTAAACCAACATTGTTACCTCACTTTTATTCTCAAATATAACCTCAGTTAAGGTTAATAAAATATACTTCTCAAGTAGAAAATGATATAAATTATAAAGGTTCAACTCTTATTTCTTAAATTCTCTTTACAATTAGTTCCAAACCTTACTTGAAATACTTGGAAGACACAAGGAATAATAGTTTTTAATATTGCTACATGTTAAATATCAGTTCCTACAGTTCTATAAATTTAGCTGGAAGTATTTATCAGTAATAATAATTGCTTTATTGACTATGCCAAAGCCTTTGACTGTGTAGATCACAATTAACTGGAAAATTCTGAAAGAGATGGGAATACCAGACCACCTGACCTACCCCTTGAGAAATCTATATGCAGGTCAGGAAGCAACAGTTAGAACTGGACATGGAACAATGGACTGGTTCCAAATAGGAAAAGGAGTATGTCAAGGCTGTATATTGTCACCGTGCTTATTTAGCTTAACTTCTGTGCAGAGTACATCATGAGAAACGCTGGACTGGAAGAAGCACAAGGTGAAATCAAGATTGCCAGGAGAAATATCAATAATCTGAGATATGCAGTTGACACCACCCTTATGGCAGAAAGTGAAGAGGAACTAAAAAGCCTCTTGATGAAAGTGAAAGAGGAGAGTGAAAAAGTTAGCTTAAAGCTCAACATTCAGAAAATGAAGATCATGGCATCTGGTCCCATCACTTCATGGGAAATAGATGGGGAACAGTGGAAACAGTGTCAGACTATTTTTTCGGGCTCCAAAATCACTGCAGATGGTGATTGCAGCCGTGAAACTAAAAAACACTTACTCTTTGGAAGGAAAGTTTTGACCAACCTAGGTAGCATATTAAAAAGCAGAGACATTACTTTGCCAACAAAGGTCCGTCTAGTCAGGCTATGGTTTTTCCAGTGGTCATGTATGGATGTGTGAGTTGGACTGTGAAGAAGGCTGAGTACCAAAGTATTGATGCTTTTCAACTGTGGTGTTGGAGAAGACTCTTGAGAGTCCCATGGACTGTAAGGAGGTTCAACCAGTCCATTCTAAAGGAGATCAGTCCTGAGTGTTCTTTGGAAGGACTGATGCTAAAGCTGAAACTCCAATACTTTGGCCACCTGATGCAAAGAGTTGACTCATTGGAAAAGACTCTGATGCTGAGATGGATTGGGGGCAGGAGGAGAAGGGGACGACAGAGCATGAGATGGCTGGATGGTATCACTGACTCAATGAACATGAGTTTGAGTGAACTCCGGGAGTTGGTGCTGGACAGGGAGGCCTGGCATGCTGCGATTCATGGGGTCGCAAAGGGTTGGACACAACTGAGAGGCTGAACTGAACTGAATAATATTTTCAAATTAAAATTCCATATTTAATCGTCAAATTGTGAATAGTGTGGGATGGCAAGTGGTTGAACTGAGGAGGTAATAAAATAGAGTATAATAAAGGACAGTGATCCAGTGGGGGAAATAGAGATGAAGACTCCCAGCATTCATAAATTAGGTTTTACTTTAATAAATATTTATTGATTTAGTTGGCTGCATCGGGTCTTGGTTGCAACGTGCAGGATCTTCATCATGTCACACAGAATCTTCGCTTGTGGCACAAACTCTAGTTGTGGCAGGGAGGCTCCAGAGCCCGTAGGCTTCAGTAGTTGCAGCATGTCGGCTTAGTTGCTACATGGCCTGTGGAATCTTAGTTTTTCAACCAGGAATCAAACCCATATCCCCTGAATTGCAATGCAGATTCTAACCACTAGGCCACCAGGCAAGTCTCCATAAATTATATCCTTAAAGTAGATTTGATTTATTGGACTTTTAAATACTGTTTTTTTGTACCTATGCACAGATGTCTAATAAATACAACGTCTGTGATCCCTAGCTGTAAATAGTTACACATCATTCTGTTAGTTTTGTGTTGCTGAGCAAGTAGCTTCCTTCCAGAGACATGTATGGTGCTTTGAGATGTGAGTATTATATAGCATCAGAAGTCTTTGGGCTATCAGATAGAAGCACAACAAGAAGACGAACTTGGGCTCAATTCTGAAGAAGATCTTTGGACAATCAGAACTATCCTGTATTTCCCATCACTGCAGAGCCTGGAGAAATCATATAAGACTTGTAGATATATTAGGTGAAAATGAAACTGCTGAAACCCCTCTGTATGTCTGCCACAAAACATGAGCATTTTGTGCAGTCAGCAAAGATCGAGGGGTTCCAGGGCGCTGAGATACCATCCTTGCTGTGTTTGCCTGCCTGGATTTTGAGGTAGAACGCTACATCTCCTAGAGGAAGAAGTGCCATTTTATGATTTTCACAAGGCCACCAGCCTTCCAATCTCCATACCTGAGTTGCATCAACTCAGAGGAGGTGCTGTTTTCTAACACTTGTACATTTCCAACCCATAATGGGACTTTTTTTTCCTTTGTTCTTTCTAATGTCACCATAGGCTAGAAGGGGTCTTGTTCTTATGCATGTTAGTCTTGCCTTCCATTTCCGTCCCACCAACACTAAGCGTCTGACTAAGCAAATAAAAGCAAATGAATTAAATATTCAACTCAGAAAATAAATTTTTTGGAACCAAATATGTTTGAGTAGGACTCAGTCCCCTCAAGGAGCTAGCAGTATATGAAAGGAGGGGAACAAAATAACTATGCAAATTATCATAATGCTAAATTGAAGATATTAACTATTTTGTGAACGGTAAAAAGTGCCAGTAGCTCAAAAGAACAATGAGGGAAATTGTTTTAAAATCAAGCAAGCATTTACAAGAATGAAACACTTGAGATTTGGCTCTGAGAAGTTTTGAATGGCAACAATGGAACCAAAAGGGAATTGTAGTGACTGGAAGATAAAAGAAAAACTGTCATAATTTAAAAGCCCTGAAAAAACTTTGAGATACAAGGTTGAAACAGATATCTCATTATTTATTCTACTATAAGCAACACAGTCTTGAGAAAATATTGCAACATGACCTATTAACTATTTGCACTGATACCCTAAGGTCCCCAAGGGCTCAAGCACACTCAGTCTGACAGGCCTTGCCATCTTAACTAACCTTAATCCACTCTCTTGTTTTTTTGTTTTTGTCACCTATGGCAGACTGATTGTTTGTCCTACCAGGTGTGTCACAGCAGAAACTGTAAAGCCAGGTACTTGCTTTCTGAACCTCCTGCTTCTGAGGGTAGCCCATTCCTGGCCAATGACATATGAACAAAAATCTGCTTAGGAACTTTTGTAAAGCTTTTGATTAATGAATGACAGATGGAGCTCAGACCACTTTTTTTCCATTCTTCCTGTTTTCAATATAGATATGTCTATAGCTTCGGAGGCCTTGCAACTACAAGGTTGCGCTGGAGTAGAAATAGAGAACCTGAGACCTTGATGCTGTTGTTGGGCACACTCTAGGCTGCGTAACTCCTGTTTCTTTGCCCCCGTAGTTGGGTGGTCTGTCACTTTCACCTGAAAGCATTCCTACTAATGTGCAACTTTTTTCCTGAATCCCTTCAGGCAATCTTGCTTTTACAAATCTGAAGATAATCTTCCTTCTTGGGATGTGAATACTCAACAAAATATTGTTGAACATTTACCGTGTACCAAAGACTATCCTGTGTACCAGAAAATGATAAAAAGATTTAAAACATAGCCAGTGCCCTCAAGGAACTCATGTTTGCCATGAAAAAGTGATAAGTGCTATGACAGAAACTAGTACAAACCACAGCAGTACCACAGAAGAGGGGGAAATGAATTCTGCCAAGGAAGTTAGGGGAGGATGCAGAGGAAGAACCCTTTAGTTGGTTCCAGCTTGATGAGCAGAAGTTTACAAGGCAGAAAAGAAAGGAAAATGTTAGTAATTTTAGGCAGAGTTAATAGCTTGTGCAAATGCAGTGAGGAGTTGAAAGAACGTGACATGTATTGAGGAAAAGCAAAACGTTGAGACTGGTTGGAACATTTTGGCTTTTTTTTTTTAAATGAAAGACTCTATTTAAAAATGAAAATAGAATTAAACTCCATGAAGCTACTTGTATAATTAATAGAAGGTAGTTAAATTCTGTCTGCTTTGAATTTATGAAAACATGAGCTGGTCAGAAATTTCTCTCTAGATTGTACATTCACATATTTAGATGTATGTGTTGGTGTATCACTTTCTAAGGAAATTAAAATATTAAGATTAGGAGGAGATTGCCTAAAGTAGCAACATTTAAACACTTTTGAAGTACTTATTTTTGTTATAAATACTTAACATTTTTAGTTAAAGGTATTACAAATAATCGTTAAAATACATCATTAAAGATCATTATCTCAAATCAAAGTGTAAATGAAAGTGGGAAAATAAATTTTCTTAATTAGAAAATCTCTTTGAGAGATTTCACTAGTTCCTCCTTTTTTCATTCAAATTTGAGAGTTTTTAATTCCTTGAGTTTGTTATCCATCTTCTTTTCTGTTATTAATTAAAATAGATGCATAATTTTAGAAAGGTTTGCTGAAGCACCAGTCCTAAAACCCTAGATTCCAACATAGTATTTGGCAAACCTCCAACCTTAGGACTTTTGTTATCAGGCTCCCCAAATATAACAGCTTTTCTTTTTGTTCACTAATTTAGTATAGTTAAATGAAGGGGAAAGGAATACTTGGGGGCCTAAAGCTGGATGTGTTGATATAAAGCTAAGGGGAGATTTGCAGAATTGACATCTGATTTACTGGGTATGGTTGTCTACATCAGTCAAACCAAATCAATATATAGAAATAAAAATCGACTGTTTATAATTGTAGGTGTTTCTATACTGAATTATCAGAAGTTATCATCATCACTGGTAAATGAGAGATAACTCATATTTCTTAGCTTCTTATGATACTGGTGATCTTTACTACGTGCTGTTAGACTGAAAGATGCAAATAAGGAATATGTGTTCAGGCCTTTTTACATGGCACCTGTTTACGTGCTGTTTTAGAAAGTATGACTCTATCAGGCATTTGCAGAATAGACTCTGACTCATTTTGATAGATAGATATAAATGCATTTAAAAAGAAGATAGGAAAAACAATAGAATACATTGTCTTAGAAACACTTTTTGCCCTCCCATCTCACAGATTTACCTAAAGTGATGGGTTTAGCACTCAAAAGAAATGTATTTTTATTGTGCTGATTAGCAGATTTTACTTTTAAATGAGTTCAAGCTCTTTTATTTTATTTTTTTCTCATTTATTTATTGTACATTTTAATTTTTATTTTTACTTTATTTTGCTTTACAATACTGTATTGGTTTTGCCATACATTGACATGAATCCGCCACGGGTGTACATGAGTTCCTAATCCTGAACGCCCCTCCCACTCCCCTCCCCATATCATCTCTCTGGATCATCCCCGCACCAGCCCCAAGCATCCTGTATCTTGTATCAGACATAGACTGGCGATTTGTTTCTTACATGATACTATACATGTTTCAATTCCATTCTCCCAAATCATCCTACCCTCTCCTTCTCCCTCAGAGTCCAAAAGTCCGTTCTATACATCTGTGTCTCTTTTGCTGTCTCACATACAGGTTTATCATTACCATCATTCTAAATTCCATATATATGTGTAAGTATACTGTATTGGTATTTTTCTTTCTGGCTTACTTCACTCTGTATAATTGGCTCCAGTTTCATCCATCTCATTAGTACTGATTCAAATGTATTCTTTTTAATGGCTGAGTAATACTCCATTGTGTATATGTACCACAGCTTTCTTATTTACGTCAGTGTGGTCAGTCTAATTTCGGTCAAGTAAACTGATTTACCAGTGTGCAAAGTTTAGATCCGTTTTTATAGCTGTATTAGCTAACCCAGGCTGCCATGCCAAATACTGCAGATGGAGTAACAACAGAAACTTTTTTCTCACAGTTCTGGAGGCTACAAAGTCCAAGGTCGAGGTACCGGGAGTGTAGGTTTTATTCTGAGGCCCATATTTTGACTTGTAGGCCGCTACCATCTTTCTGAGTGTTCACATGATCTCTTCTTTATTCAGACATGAGTAGGAAGAGAGGAGTCAGAATCTCTTTTTATAAGACAGTAGTTTTATCAGATCAAAGCCCCACGTCTATGACACCATTTGTCATTAATTACTTTCTTAGATGCCCTCATCGCTATACACAGCCACACTGGGCATTGGGGCTTCAACATATGAATTTTGCAGGAATACACACAGACTCAGTCTGTAACAATAGGAAAACTGTTAAGCAGGCAGTAGTTACTAATTGAGAATTAATATACTGTTTACGTTTGAAAGAGAAGTCTGAGTGCAACTTTTTTCGCTCTCCACAGAAGTTGCATTATTACAGAGCAGCATACTGGATGATGTCTAGATCAGAAGTTAAATTACTGACCTTCCATATAATTGACTCTGTGATAAAGCTTCTTAACTTATTCTGGCATCAGTCTCCAATTTATAGCATTAGACAACTGAATCAAGAATTTCTAAAATCTCTACTCAAAAATTCTTTGATTCTGAGAGTTCTACTTTCAGTATGACTGAATAATCTCCTGACAAACTAACTGTCTTTCAAAACTCAATTATAAACCCTGGGAAAAATCTGTAAAACAACCCCCTGAAGCCTCTAGAGAGTAAAATCAGGCAGATTCTGGACAATAGTCAAAAAGTGGAAGAAAGAACAAACCGGGGATAAGTTTCTTGTTTGTTCCACTTTCAGATTGAGGGCAGGACCCAGGGCTGGGACTAGAGTGAAGCAAGCAGAACCCTGTTAAGGGGAGCACTCACTCTTGGGTGCTGACTCTTCACTTACATGAATGAGCCTGAGGGTAAGCACCTTCTTAAATTTTGAACCATGGACACCTTGCTTGCCTCGCTCTACTCCAAGACCAACAGGACCTATGGAGCAGTAAAACTGTTGATAACCTGAAGTCTCTATGACATAGAACTGGAATATGAAGTTTGAAGCAAACTACTGATGGAAAGTGAGGGAAGAAAAGTCTAGAGAGGAGACAGCCAAATATAAGGCCCCCAGATTCTGTGTATAAATTCCACTCAACTCTGTGACTGACCCCAACCAACCAAGCTCAGAGAAGATGGCAACAGCCCAGCCAAGGGGGTAGAGAAAACTGAACTGAGATTTCAGTCATTGCCCAAGAGGTACATAGAGCCTATAGTTTCAGTCTGACCAAGTAAATTTCCTGCAAAACTGGAAATATCAACACTCTTCAGAGTAATTAGAGTGGAATTCAGAGTTTATACCATATAACATTCATAATGTCCAGAATATAAAACACAATTACTCAATGTGAAAAGAAACAGGAAAGTATGACATTCTTAAGCAAAAGGACAAAGAGCAGAGACAGACTCCCAAAGGATCCAGGTGCTGGAAAAGGATATGAAAGTGCTTTTTAAAACTATGTTCAAAGAAGTAAAGGAAAATATGTTCACAGTGAATGCAAAGAGAGGATATCTCAGCAGATAAATAGAAATCCTTGATGAAACTAATTGGAATTTCTAAAAGTAAAAAGCATAATGTTTCTAAAAATTATGGTAGTCTGGAGAATGGTGGTAAAAATCATCAGGAATGGTATCTTTCTGGGGTGATGGTGATATTCTGTATATTGATGGTGTTTTGGATTACACAGGTGTAAGCATTTGTCAAAAATCAGTGAGTGTACACTTAAGGCTTGTGCATTTTATTGTATGTAAATTACCTATCAAAGAAAAAATTCTAGATATACTTCCCGAATGAAAAAGTCCCTACATCAGAGAATTGCCCACATCTTGACAAAGACACTCTGGAATATGACTGTTGTCTTTGAACTTCATTCAAAAGTGGTTATTGAGTGAATATATTCCACAGTGGTGAGCATCCTAGGTAGAAAGAACAGTATCTGAAGAACCATAGAAGGAAGACATCAATACTTGTAGGAGACTAGGCAATAAGTAAGATTACTAGGACAGGAAGATGAAAACTAAAAGATTGAAGCTATATTTAAAAAGTGTTTTTTAATGAGGTGGTTTATATTGCTGTCGAGAGAGTTCCCTGTTATTTTTAATTTAAAAGGAATATTTTATATACAATAAAAATAAGTGTGCAATTCACTGAGTTTTGATAAATATATACAGTTACGTAATGCCATCATAATTCCATTAGAGAACATTTCCATCACCTCAGAGCTTGTTCATGTGCCCCTGTGTGGTCAGTCCGTTAGCCCTGGAGCCAGGCGCCTTCTGTCACTATACTTTTGCCTTTTCGACAATGTCGTATAAATAGTATGTGGCATCTTCCAATTAGAATTCATCTCTGGTGTGTGCATCAGTTGTATCAGTGTTGTTCAGCAGTATTGATTGATTGATATTCCACAATTTATCCAGTCACCACTTGATGGGCATTTGAATTCTTTTCTTTTGGGGCTATTATGAATAAAGCTTCAGTGAAGATTCAAGTATGTCTTTCTGTGGACATGTGTTTTGAAAAGATTTTAAATGCCATACTACAGATGTTTTACTTTTTTAAGTGGTAGTCAACTATTCTGTGAGCACTAATATTCTTTGAGGAGAAAGAGGAGAAAAAGCAAAGTTCTTTATTTGAGTTTATAACTCTTTAATCAGTGTTGAGTTTATCTGACTGCATGAAAGCTATTTGAAAATTTTATCTGCTCTAATAAAGCGTTTTTATTGCTTGCCTTTGCATCTTTTAAAAAATGTATTTGATAAAAATGTAAACAAATCTTTTTAAAGGTGAATACCCAAAAGAGGGACTTCCCAGGTGGCACTAGTGGTAAAGAACCTGCCTGCCAGTTCAAGAGACATAAGAGACGCGGTTTGCTCCTTGGATTGGGAAGATCCCTGGAGGGAGGGCATGGTAGCCCACTCCAGTATTTTTGCCACGGAGAATCCCATGGACAGAGGAGCCTGGCGGGCTACAGCCATAGGGTTGCAAAGAGTCAGACACAACTGACACAAGATTTAACACACATGCACGCACACGTGCAAACCTCCAAAAGAGGTTTTGTTTTTATGATTTTTAAAATATTTATTTGAAAGTAATGTGAAATCCTTTAATAGATTTTCAAATAATCACATTTTTTAAAAATTTTAAAACAAGGATGTTAACAGCAAAATGCTACATGATTAGGTACTAGTGATGCTTAGAGTTCCATTATTTGCCCTCTGGGTAGAAACATAAATGATCTTCATTTAATTTCATCTGCTCTGTGATAGTGTTTCTAGAATTGCATGTCTGTTGGTCCTCTACTATCCTGTTGTCAAAATCCACAAGTAACAGTTGTGCAAATATTTGTGTGAAAATCCCCTGGTGAGTACAAAGGCCTTAATAACAATGATAAAATTTCAAATATGTGCTGGATTCCCTGAAACATCAGCCTTCACAGGAGTCAAATTTCTGCAGTCAGTCAACAGTATTTCTTGAGTGCCCAGGCTGTTCTGAATCTGGTCACCATTTACCAGTCCTTGGATAGTAGTCACTAAACAAATGTGAGTAGAAAAAGTGTTGAGTGAAGTTTCTAAGAGATCCAGGGCCTAGGTAGGTAAAGAGCTCAAGGTACTGCTGAGAATGTTCAGGAGATTACCCTGCTGGACAAGCATGAGGAGGAGATTTTGACCAGGGAGAGTTTGATGAGATTCCAAATCAGATTGAGAGACGGAATCTAGAAATTTCAGTCCACTGTCTCTAAGCTCACTTTTTCTGCCCGTTTACTGTGCCTAAATTTAAGGAGTACCCTTTTATGTTTTCTCTCTCTCTCCCTTTTTCTGTTTCTATTTTCCTAAATCAAGTTTGTCTACCTGTTACTCTCAGTTGACTCTTAGTTGCAGACAAATACTAGTGTCCAGTTCAGACTACCTAACATTGCTGATAATATGTTGTCATTAATCAGAGGAAATCAAGCTTACTTGACAGCAGCTTTGCCACTCTTAGTTACTGAATTCATCTTGCTGAACGGAGAAGAAAGGAGAAGATGCAGTTCATTTTCTCTTCTAATATGTGGATTAATTCATGTTCAGCAGCCACTGACCTCTTAATACCTTTATTATTGTAACAGTGGCAGTGCTTCAAAGATATCCTGTTTATCTTTGTACACTTAAAAGTAATTAGGAACACACACACACATTTAGGCTAAAGTAATGCTCAAAATTCTCCAAGCCAGACTTCCACAATACATGAACTGTGAACTTCCAGATGTTCAAGCTGGTTTTAGAAAAGGCAGAGAAGCCAGAGATCAAATTGCCAACATCCACTGAAACATCAAAAAAGCAAGAAAGTTCCAGAAAACATCTATTTCTGCTTTATTGACTATGCCAAAGTCTTTGACTATTGGATCACAATAAACTGTGGAAAATTCTGAAAGAAATGGGAATACCAGACCACCTGACCTGCCTCTTGAGAAACCTATATGCAGGTTAGGAAGCAACAGTTAGAACTGGACATGGAACAATGGACTGGTTCCAAATAGGAAAAGGAGTACGTCAAGGGTGTATATTGTCACCTTGCTTATTTAACTTATATGCAGAGTACATCATGAGAAACACTGGACTGGAAGAAGCACAAGCTTGAATCAAGATTGCTGGGAGAAATATCAGTCACCTCAGATATGCAGATGACACCACCCTTATGGCAGAAAGTGAAGAGGAACTCAAAAGCCTCTTGATGAAAGAGGAGAGTGAAAAAGTTAGCTTAAAGCTCAACATTCAAAAAATGAAGATCATGGCATCTGGTCCCATCACTTCATGGGAAATAGATGGGGAAACAGTGGAAATAGTGCAGACTTTAATTTGGGGGCTCCAAAATCACTGCAGATGGTGATTGCATCCATGAAATTAAAAGACGCTTACTCCTTGGAAGGAAAATTATGACGAACCTAGACAGCATATTCAAAAGCAGAGACATTACTTTGCCAACAGAGGTCCGTCTAGTCAAGGCTATGGTTTTTCCTGTGGTCATGTATGGATGTGGAGTTGGAATGTGAAGAAGGCTGAGCACTGAAGAATTGGTGCTTTTCAACTGTGGTGTTGGAGAAGACTCTTGAGAGTCCCTTGGACTCTCTATTCTAAAGGAGATCAGTCCTGGGTGTTCTTTGGAAGGACTGATGCTAAAGCTGAAACTCTAATACTTGGCCACCTGATGCAAAGAGTTGACTCATTGGTAAAGACTCTGATGCTGGGAGGGATTAGGGACAGGAGGAGAAGGGGACAACAGAGGATGAGATGGCTGGATGGCATCACTGACTCGATGGACATGAGTTTGAGTGATCTCCATGAGTTGGTGATGGACAGGGAGGCCTAGCGTGCTGCAATTTATGGGGTCGCAAAGAGTCAGACACATCTGAGTGACTGAACTAACTGACTGACTGACTGATGCAGAGAGAGATCTCTAGTGAAGAAAGTTTCAGTATGTTTTATGCCAAGTCCTATTAGTGCACAAAATGAAGTCTACTCTATGTTATTGATTTTAAGCCAAACAAACTTAAACCAGATCATTCCCCCAGCATTGTCTGAATGCCCAGAGACAATACCCAGTGAAATCCCACATTCTTGCCTTCAGTCTGGGTCATGGGATGAAAGCTAGCTACATAGGAAAGAACATTTCAGCTGGCTTCTCAAATGTCTGCATATCAGAGTTAAGGGAAATCACCCCACGGTTTTAACTGTAAAAATAACTGCCTTTTGCATCTGTTGGGAAAAAAAATGTAGAAAATAAGTGTTAGCTTTTTCCATCTTCCTAAGTGGATATTAGGGTAATAGTTGCCCAGAAAGAGTGACATGATAAAGAGGACTATGGACCACCAGATAACTTCTAGGACTATTTTTACCATTTTGTTCCTTTAATGTATTATAGCTTTTAACCTGCTCACTGAGTAACCTCTAATTGGAAAAAACTTGTCTAATTATGTTAACATTTAAACTCCTGAATTTGAGACATACAAATATAAAAACATAAAATCTTCCTATATTATATAGTCATTTGCTGTTTTGTTGTTTAAATGATAATATGTGTTGTTATTATTCAGTTGCTAAGTCATGTCCAACTTTTCGTGACCCCATGGACTGCAGCAACACCAGGCTTCCCTGTCCTTCACTGTCTCCTGGAGTTTGCTCTCAAACTCATGTCCATTGAGTTGATGATGCCATCCAACCGTCTCATTCTCTGTCACCCACACTTCTCCTCCTGCCCTCAATTTTTCCCAGAATCAGGGTCTTTTCCAGTGAGTCAGCTCTTCACATCAGGGGGCCAAAGGATTGACTAGTTTGAGCTGCCTGCTATCCAGGGGACTCAAGAGTCTTCTCCAGCATCACATTTCAAAAGCATCAGTTCTTTGCTGCTCAACCTTCTTTGTGGTTCAGCTCTCACATTTGTACATAACTACTGGAGAAAACACAGCTTTGGCACTTTAGTTCCTCTTCGCTTTCTGACGAGGTATGTGACCATGTGTAAAAAGTCAGGTCACAAATCCAAAATTGTCTGTGAATATAGAGTTTATGCCAATCTAATGTTAAGGAGTGTTTAAAGCACAATTCAGGAAATCTATATAGTTTTTTAATAAATTATTTCCTTAGAACATTTTTATACTTAAAATACTATATTATTTGGTTATTTATAGGTTACAACCATCTCTCAGTATAATAGATTCCTTTTTCATAGGAAAATTAGCTAGTACTTCTTTTAAAATTGGCACTGCAGGTCATACCTACAAATTAACTTGTACAATCATAAATCTAACATTAGAATTTCTATAAAATAGACTGCTTTGTGTTCAAGCCTAAAAATTATTTCAATTTCTTTCAAAAGAGCATTTTTCTAGGTGATAATGCAGAATTTGAGATGTTGAGAGTTTGGGTTTTTTTTTTTTTAAGTTCTTCAAAAAATTAATCAAAATACTTTTGGACCATTTAAAAATATTGATTGTTAGCAATGCTAACAAAAGTTAAGGAAATGGAAGCAGTATGACAATAGTGGCAATAGCACCCCACTCCAGTGCTCTTGCCTGGAAAATCCCATGACGGAGGAGCCTGGTGGGCTGCAGTCCATGGGGTCGCTAAGAGTCAGACACGACTGAGTGTCTTCACTTTCACTTTTCACTTTCATGCACTGGAGAAGGAAATGGCAACCCACTCCAGTGTTCTTGCCTGGAGAATCCCAGGGACGGGGGAGCCTGGTGGGGTGCCGTCTATGGCGTCGCACAGAGTCAGACACAACTGAAGCGACTTAGCAGCAGCACCGCTTTGCTTGGATTCAAATTGTGACTATACCATTATTAACAGTATGACAAGTTCTTAAACCTCTTTATTCCTTCAGTTTCTTCTCAGTAAGATGAGGTTAATAATGGCACCTATCTCAAATGATTGTTAGAGTAAACTGAGTTAATATTTATAAAATATTTTTATAAATTTGTAAAACATTTGATAAATGCATAGTTTATGGTTAGGATAGTGATTCTCCACATTATTAGAGACTGATTGGTTTTATGTAATCATCTTTTGGACAAAACAGTATTTTCCATCTTTTCTACTTGAATTTTGGAATTTTCGATTAGGACCAGGGAGATAAGAGATAGCTTCCACAATGGTTAAACTGAAGCTGGCTAGTAGCGGCTTTTAAGAATTTTGTGAGCTAATTGTGAAACATAACCATTGTTAACAATTAAAAATTACATTAAATTTTCAATTCAAATATTTTTTAAAAAAGAAACATAAATGTTCAAAACTTACCACTTCCTAATTGTTTTTCTTATCTTTGTCATTGAGGTTATTTATGTCTCTTATGTGTGGGAAATCTACATCGTAGTGTACTACTACTCATTTCTTCCCAACTCTATAGTTCATTGACATCACATAAGTAGCTTGAAATCAGTCATTTGTAGGAGTATTTACACCACAGAAATCAGTAAATACTGTAAATTAGGGCTCCTTCTGCCCCCAAAAGCTTGTTGTTATACATTTATCATCACACCACTCAGTGAGTGTCAGATTGTCCCACTGGTTTCTGTTATTCTTTTACTAAATGTTAGCATGAGTAAAATAAGATGATATGATTTCCTGTATTAAGAGAAGATTGTAAAAAAATATCCCAGCATATTAGTAGAGATTTCCCCTGTAGATAAACACCTTTCCTGTATTAAACATCCAGAATACTCTATGTCTGTAGAACCATAAAAGATGAAGACGGAGCTATTATTTTTCTTACTCTTGAGTAATAGCAGTCTCCTTTTGTATATCATTGCATAGTTATATATTCTTTGATAAGAGCCTCATGATAACCCTGTCAGCTAGGCAAGATGACTGCTATTCTCACTGTCATACAGATTCCACAAGATTATTACTTTCCCATGGTTTTTCAGTTTATAGTTGAGGAATATTACATATACATTCAGATTTTGTGACTGCAAAGAAATGTTTCACTATGTGATGAATGTTACATTCTTTAGTGAAGCTTCTTTAATTGTGAGTTAGAGACTCTCTCTTTTTTCTCATAGCCACCTTTGCCCGACCTTTTGCCCTCTCCTTTCTCTTTTTCTCAAGATGGTGCATGCGTGCTAAGTCACTTCAATCATGTCCAACTCTTTGCAACCCTACGGACTGTAGCCTGCCATGGGATTCTCCAGGCAAGAACACTGGAGTGGGTTGCCGTGCCCTCCTGCAGGGAATCTTCCTGACCCAGAGATCGAACCCAGGTCTCACGTCTCCTTCATTGGCAGGCAGGTTCTTTACCACTAGTGCCATCTGGGAAGCCCTTTCTCAAGATATCAGATGCTAAAAGTCAAATGTGTTTGAGTTTTTATGACAGTTGCACTAGCAAATGTTTTCTCAGATAGATTTGGTTGTTTGAGCGCTCTGAGACTGATGCTCTTGTCTTTGTTGTATTTTTAGAATCCTCATTCTCCATCATTTTTCCCCACCCCAGCTCCTGCCATCATCTGTGTGAGTCCACCACCCCTACTTTCCAGTTCATTTGTCCAGTGCCCATTTTCCCCCAGATCACTGTGGTCTTCCATTCCCACCACAGTCCTTGGCACCAACAGACAGTGGTTCCCACTCCTGACTCTCCACTCAAGCCTCCCAGCTTTCCAGCTCAAAACATGGTTTACTGTCTTCAGTGAGATCCGCTTTCTCTGTCCTTCAGCTTCCACTGTTATTCTCATCTTCTTATTCAGCTTAAAGTCTGGGGCCCGTTGTTCCAATCATTCTTACACATTCCCTCAGCTCACCTGGTGCTCTCTCCTTCCATCCCATCATTTAACAAGACTCGGCCTCAACAAGCTCAGTCTCTACCTTCTGCATAATAGACCCATGTAATGAGCAACCCTACAGTCACACACCCATAATTCACTAATTCCCTAGATCTTTTAGTGTGTAGTTATCTTAAAGCTCAGCATTGTCTCTGGATCTGGTTCTGTTTGCGATTTTATCTTTTGGCAATGGATCTTTTTATTTCCTCTTGCTTTTCTGTGTCTCATAATTTTGATTGTCATTCACTGAAGGTACAAAACTATAGGGACTGAAGCAAGTGTTATTAAACTCAGATGTGGGTCTATCTTCTCTGTCAGGCCTTTAGTGTGGGGAGGGTTATTTGCCCTCATTTGTAGGCAGGCTGGTTTTGCATTTTATTTCTAGGCTTGTGCTAAGTTTGCCACAGGCTTCTCATTCCTCCAGTGCCTGTCTGCTGTCCTCTTGTGCTTCAGTGAGGTCTGGGGCGCTGGAGGTGGGGGCCCTCAGGATACCTGCTGCCAACTCAGCGCATATTTCCTGTCTGCTCTCTCGCCTTCCCCCAGAGCAGGCAGCTCGGTGCCAGGTGAGTGGTGGAGGGGGGGAATGGGGGCTGTGGGAGGGGCTCTTGGCTTTCCTACTGCAGTCTTTTAGGGTTTTAGGCAGGCCCTTAAACGTTCTCGGCCTTCCTGCCCTGTTAGCGAGCTGCTGAGTGCTCAGGTGGGCCTCCTGCCCCCGCCTTGTGGAGGTCAGTGCGGGGCTCCAGATGTGGACGGCCTCCTGCCCTCCCCTCTCTGGCGACTAGAGTCAGTGCAGGGTGAAGACATCAGGTTTTCTGCCCACCCCACCCCAGGACAAAGGCGTTTCCTGCCGTCTGGGAGGGACGGGGGCTGTGACAGTTCCTTGCCCCGCCCCCAGGAACAGATGAGCAGCCTTGTGTCACACAAAGTCCTGTCCATGGTGGCCCTTGCTTCTCCAGCTGCAGCCGCTATTACTTCATGTCAGAGGAGGATCCCAAGCGTGGATGATCCAGCTGCTGCACCCTTGAACCTGTGCGGGTCCTGTGTGCACCCGCGCCACCCAGAGACTCTCTGAGGTCTCCTGCCCACCCTCAGTCTTCCTCATGAGAGAAAGCAGGCTCTCTTGCATCTAGGGCTCTGGGCCCACCAAACTACCTTGCTAGCTGACAAGCAGGCTTTACAGGTTGACTACAGTCTCAGCTGTCTTCCTCTTGCCTGCTTTTATGGCAGCACCATGTGAATGAGTTCACACAGCCCGTCTTTTCTCACGGGGGCTTTCCACCCTTGGGAATCCAGGTCAGCTGAGGGCCGGCTCAGTGAGGAGCCAGTCTCGGAGCTGTGCGGCTCTCCCCGTGTAAGGTCAGAGCAACATTCTCTCGCAGCTTTCCTCATCTTGAGCAGCAGCAGATCTCCTGCTTCCCTTTTAAGAAACTTTCAAACATTTCACAGGCCCTGCAAACCCTGTCTCCCCACTCATTCTCCTGTCACTCCCCTTCGCCCTCGCTCCCCACCTTCCAGTAACAGTGCTGCCTCAGGCCCTCAGGTGTGCCGAGCGCTTCCCCTCCCAGAGCCTTTGCGCTTGCTGTCACTCTGCAGCCTAGAGCGTTCTTGCCCACATCTTACCCGGGTGACTCCAGCAGTTCTGGAGATTCTTCCTTCCTTCTTCATCCCTTTCTCCAAACTGTGCATAAAACACTTTCTTGTTCTTCCTCATAGCTGGACAGTATCCCCGTGTCTGACATGTTGTCTTTAATCAGTCCTCAAGGGTGGTTATTTAGATTTTCAATCTTTTATTTTTATAATTAATTATCTTGTACATAAAGGTTATCTGTAAGATAAATTCTTAGAAGAACTGCCGGATCATTGGAGCCAGTTCAGGGGTTTCCCTGGTGGCTCAGATGGTAAAGAATCTGCCTGCGATGTGGGAGACTCGTCTTCAATTCCTCGGTCAGGAGACCCCCTAGATTCACTATGTGAATTCACTGTTCACAGTGACAACCCACTCCTGTATTCTTGCCTGAAGAACCCCATGGACAGAAGAATCTGATGGGCTATAGTCCATGGGGTCACAAAGCATCAGACACGACTGGGCAGCTAACATTTTTCAACCTAAGTGGTTAAGAGTTTGGGCTCTACTATCTGCCAGCTGTGTAACCTTGGGCCAGTGATGGAAGCTGTCCATGCCTGTTTCCTCATTTGTAAAATGAGGGTAATAACAGGACCGCTAAAATTGTTGTGAGACGTGAGAAAGTCGGTACATGTGTAACAGGTGTCCAACATATGGCCACTCCATTATTGTGAACTATTGTTATTGGCATTTAAAGTTTAGGGTAGATCTTGACAAGCTTCTCCCATACATATGTGATCGTATTTATATGCCCATCAATATGAGAATATTGCCTCTTCATACCCTCAACACAATGTCTTATTAAACTACTTTTTACCCTTCACTAACATAATGAATATGGCCTCTTATAGTAGTTTAATTTGTATTTTTCTTGTGAAGAGTGAAATTAAGCTTGTTTTCATATTTTAAGTATGTCCGTGTCTTGAATGTTCTACATGTTCTACAGACTCCTATTTGTCATTTCTTTTCTTTTACTGATTTGTAGAAGTTATTTATGTATTAAGGAGTTTAACTTTTGTCTGTGTTATGAATTACTCTTTCAGAGTATTCAATACTTTTTTTTCCTAGTTCTTATTCTTATTTTTGATGATATCTTTAATTATGATTACTTTTTTAATGTTCCATAAAACCAAGGTCCAAGTTTATTTGTTATTCATTATCTATCGAACACCAAGTAAAATGCTGAGCATATAAAATTAATAAATTACAAAAAATGATCAATAAATATTTAATGAATGGGCCAAATATGACAAAGAGAATTTAATACATAAGTAGACTAGGGAAATGGAAGGGAGCTATTTTGTATGGACGTGTGAGGAGTTTGGTTTGGGATACACAGAGTGTTAGGTGACAGCCAGTATTCTAAGTTGAATTTGCAGCAGACTCCTACTTTGGCAAAGTACTCATGAAGAGCACACTGGAACAAATGATGTGTGATGGAAAGAATGTTATGTGAGGTTCATAAACAAATACTTGCATTCAGAAACAATAGTTGTCATAACAGTTTTAAAGCAAATATGAAAAGAAAAGGAAAATAAGAGCATTATATATTTGCAAGTATAAAGATGTGGGGAATGTAGAAATTTTTTAGTGCCTTGGGTCTATTACTAGTATAACAATTATTAAAAAGTATTTAGATAATATGTTATATTTATACTCAAATCACTTACTATGAAGTGATGAAAACCTTTACTATGGGAAAACTAAATCCATCATAGTTATACAAGCTTGTAAAAATCAAAAGTGTCCTTTCTCTATAAAGTAGGATATTTGGTTTATCAGTATATTGTGGGTTTTAGTTTATAAATGGACAGTGATTGTGTTTTCCATCAATGAACCCTTACTGAAATATAGCTGCTATCACGTTAATCCCCAGGTCTGTTTTTTTCAGACTGTATTACCTGCATTAAAAAGAAGAAACTACCCTGTTTCCTAAAAGGAAATACTGTTTTTTCAGAACAGATAATTTATTCTAAAATACTATTTAATTCACAAGAATATCTTGATGGCTACACAGTCATTGATAATCATTTTGACTTATATAGATATGAATTGTTACCTTTAATAAATCTGTTGTGAAGTTATAGTCCTTATAATAATTGTAAGAAAATAATCAGACAAAAACTTTATTTAGATGGCATGGGGATGTGGTATCCCAATGTCAATCTCAAATTTCAGTGGATCCTATGGATTAAAAGATACTGTCTTTAAATATGCATATTTTTTCTCCTCATTAAAAAAAAAAAAAAGACCTGTGAATTAAGATTAGAAATATGACTGTACTGCACTTGACAGACAAGTCTTTTAAAGAAAAATCTTAGTCAATTAGAATGTCTTTCTACTTTTAGCATGTCTTTGCCTTATTGATTAGCATTCCTGGCATTTCTGAACATTTTTGTCATAAAAGCATGGTTTTTGTGTATAGTCATCAGATTCTTCCCTTCAAGTGAGAGACTTGTCAATGAAGAATGAAGTGATCTGTACAAAGATGCAGAAAGCATAAAGAAGATAAGTCTATGTGAACTGAAGCAGCAGCAGCGGCTGATCACAGCCTGTCTGACTGAATGCATGCTAGCCATGAATACCAGCAGAGATGTATACAGTGTCACTTCAGGGGCTTTTAAGAAACTAGTCCTTTGCTTATGATGAGTCCCCAGAAATGCTTATTTGCTGCTTAAAATAGAAACAGTTATTCATTAAGAAGTAAAAGAAACTCCTAGGTGGTCTGTGTTAATCTGCAGAGGAAATAATTATAGAATTTTGGGCCAAGGTCTTATTTTGTATAACTTGTGTTAAAAGATTGGAGGTAAATATAAAATAAAGCTTGTTCTGTTTTTCTCAGTTATAAAAACAAATGCTTAGAGCTGTTCTCAAAGAATGCAAAGTAAATGGTAATAGAGTAAGGTTTTATTTCATTCATAGTTGCTCTTCCTGATTTTTGCTCTGCTGCTTGCTGAGACTTTGAAAGAGAAGTCAATGGTTTGTTGTTATAGCTTAATTACTTTCTAAAGAAGTAAGCTACCTGTGCTGTGAGTCTGTTCTTTGGCAGAAGAGACTTCAAAGGAGACTTGATAAGTCAGTACCAAAGACTGATCCAATTACAACCCTTACAAGTACTCAGGAGTGGAGCCAAGAGATGGAAACCCTGTGTTATACAGGAGTACCACCCATGTATGAGCATAAATTCTTTGCAACCCCATAGACTGTAGCCCACCAGGCTCCTGTGTCCATGGAATTTTCCAGGCAAGAATACTGGAACGGGTTGCCATTTCCTTCTCCTGGGGATCTTCCCGACCCAGAAAGGATCAGATGTCTCTTGCACCTTTTATATTGGCAAGCAGATTCTTAACCACTGGTGGCACCTGGAAAGGCCAACCTACCCATAACTGGAATATAAGAGAATGGGCTGCCTCAACCTGAACCTGTTCTGTTGGCATGATGAGGATAAAAATGTACTCATTTACAGAAATATGGTCAAATAATTGCTTGCTTACTTCAATCTGCATTTCTTTACATCTGACTAATTCTCAACCTCACTATAGAAAGGGAAGCTAAGTTTAGCAAATTATTTGGCCATTTATGTTTAGTGCACAAAATTCTTAATTAACGAAATAAAATACCACAATCCAAGGTAAATCACTTTGCTAAGCTTTCAAACTTCATAAGGTATTTTGTCTTGTGCAAGAGCTACTTGCAAACCCCTGCTGATCTGGCACTCATATAGCAATTCCCTGTAGAACTGAGCAAAAGAATATAAAAGGAGCCAATTAAAGAAACTTTGAGCCCAAATAGATAAGCAGAGGCCATCTTGTCCATCCTTCTACCTCCAGGCAAAAACCATCCGCTGCACCACAAGTTTTGGCATGAATCCTGCTGACAAAAATGCTCACCACATGTAAATGACAAGTCATAATCCATTTAATGCAACTAAAGCAGATTGTTAACTGAAAACTTATTTATTGTATTCTAAGATGCTGAATATGAAAGCTCATCTGAATTGTTTTAATTCCTCCTTTCTAGACAATTATTTTATACAAGAAACATACTCAAATAATTGTAAAGCGGTGGGAATTCTGTCCCCAGGAAATAAAGTTATCTTTATCATCTTACTAAATGTATTTTTGGTTTCCTTTCACTGTAGGTCTACCTTACGGGTGGGAGGAAGCTTACACAGCAGATGGAATCAAGTACTTCATCAAGTAAGTACAAGCATCCCAACCAAGTAAGCAGTTTTCTTCACATCTGGAGAGAACCTGGAAGTTGCAGAATAATCAGTAAAACCAAGAAACCCTCTTGGAGGTTACAAAAATTAGTAACAAGAAATGAACTTCACCATTTTCATCTCATGTGATTTAAATATTAACATCATTTAGGGAGGAAAAACCTAATAATTAATTTAAGGGAAATATCAAAAAATTGGAACAAGACTGTCATTTAAACCTAAATGTTACTACCTGAATTCATTTCTGCCTAAAAGTATTAATATTTATGCAAAGTTAATATCTATTGAAAAACTCTGTTTTGTATTTTAAAACTTATTAACAATAATACTAATAACAATCAACATTTTTCATGCTTTACAGTATAAACAGTTCATTCATTCTGCGAAGATTCTTTGAGCATTTGCTGTGTGGCAGGCAATATTCCATACTATAGTGAAATATATAGACTGTTTCTCTGATATTAGGGAATTTACTTAATAGGGAAGAAAAACATTCAATATATGACTGAACAGATAAATGAAACAGATCCCATCTCAGTGGATTCTCAGAACATCCTTTATGTATAGATGAAGAAAATAAGTACTAGAGTAGTTGCCCAAAAATCCACAGCTAACTAAATCACCAAACCAGAAGAGAGTCCATGTCTTCTGCCACCAGGATTCTTTCTGCTGTACTAGACTGTCACTGACAGAGACCTTTCTTTTAAAGTCTTGGCAGAAATGCGTTTTCCAGCTGCTGGGCAGCTATACTTCCACTGCTCTAGGTAACTCCTCTCATGTCAGAGTTGGAGTTAGGAGAACACAAAGGGGACTCCCAACAGACTCTTCAGATCTCAAGAGACTTACTCATGTGGCATTTTTTAAGCAAATGATCCTTGATATGCACGTGGGGAGGAAAAGAGAGATGTGTCCTTGCTGCCCTTTCATATATACAAGTATTTTTCTAAGCAATATCCACATTTTGAATTTTTAACTTCTGTGATTTTACACAGATTCCTACATCTCTCTTCATCTCAGTTTTCTCATCAAAAAATAAGGGGGATTTTACGTGCTTTGTAGAGTTGTTAAATGTTAAGCACCTACATAAAATTTTTAACAAATAGATGCCTAATAAGACAGTCGTCATAATTTACAATATGGAGAAAACATCATGGTGGAAAAAAGAACAGAAAAAAATTGTATGACATTTAAAACATTGACAATTCAAAAGCTTCATATTTTAAAAACATTTAAGGAAAAGCTAGGGGTAAAGCTGGCAAAATATTTTCTTGATTTATTTTTCTTTTGGTCTCTAGCAAAAAGTAATTAACAAAGCAAAGGTGTAGCTTATAACACATGAAGAAGAAAGGGACTTTGGGAGCAAAGAACTCAGGAATTCCAAGTACAGATTACATTTAGGGTCATTTCCCAAATCGTAACTCTTCCAGAAGGAACATTTTGCTTCAATATGCTGTTTTAAGTATGTTTATTCCCGAAAGACTTGAATGACTATTGTATAGGGATGGCAAGAAAATGAAAAATCACATTCAAATTTATGTCAGTTGGTAAAGAATCTGCCTGCAATGCCAGAGACCCCGGTTTGACCTGGGTTGGAAAGATCCCCTGGAGAAGGGATAGGCTACCCACTCCAGTATTCTTGGGCTTCCCTGGTGGCTCAGCTGGTAGAGAATCCACCTGCAATGCGGGAGACCTGTGTTTGATTCCTGGGTTGGGAAGATCCCCTGGAGAAGGGAAAGGAAAGGCTACCCACTCCAGTATTCTGGCCTGGAGAATGGCCAAGGGGTCACAAAGAGTCGGACACGACTGAGCAAGTTTCACTTCACTTTTCTTTCTTATGTTCACTTTGTGACGCATATGGGAATAAATGTTGGGATGGGGGATGATGCTTAGCAACCAGGCATCTGGTAGGTGTTTTTTTTGTTTTGTTTTGTTTTTTATGCATTGTATCATGTAATCTTCCTAACAATGTGGAAAGTGGGCATTGCTCAGCTCTTAATAGGATATGATGGTGGTGAGCTGCATCCTGCTCTCAACCATGCCTATCTCCTAGAAGATCCGCAAAAGAAGTGCTCCATCAAGGGAAGGCAAATTAGCCTTCACTGTAAACCAGGGTTCTTAATTCAGAGGCCTTTGAAAAATGTCAGTAAGGGGTCTGGACCCAGTGGGGAACTCCTTCACCCCAGCTGCGCCTTAGCCATCTGTCAGTATCCTGACCCGCAGCTGTCAGAGCCTACCCAGTGCCCTGTGAGGGAAGGATACTAACAGCACCATTACCCACCACCAAAGAAAATATGGGGAGAGAGATGTGAGTGTGAGAGGGTCAGAGTGAGCATGCCCCGTCGCCTGGGATCCAGAGGTTTAAGCCACTGTCCTTTGTGGGCTGGAACGGTAGCCTCAGGCTGGGCTTCTGCTACAAAGGAGAACAGCGTCCAAGGAGAGGAGGAAAGAGCAGTAAGCAAGCCCTTTGACTGCCTTGAGATCTAGCTCAGTCTCTGTGAAGAAAGAGACACTGCACTACAGTGCACTGTAGTCCACTCCAGTCATAGAAAGCACATTCCTTAGGGAGTTCTCCTCCTTGACCTTAATCCTGACTCCTGCCAAAAGCAGAAAAGAGATAAGATTTTTTAAAGCATAGTGGTGGGGACCCTTGTCTCTCCATTACAATTGGAGAAACTGTGGAAAGAGGCTAACCTTGTCCAGGTCATGCAAAGTAAAATTTCAGAGTCCAGCTACAGATCCAGGGTTGTCTGAGTCCAAGCCATCCCCCCAAAACACGCGCCCATGCTGCACCTCTCCATCTCCATATTTTAACATGGTGTGTTTACATGTGACCAGAAAATTTTTTAGATAGATCTTGATTAAGTTAGAATTCTATACTTGTCTCATGGAGGAATGGGGAGCTTACCATCCAGCACCAACATTTATTTTACTTTAACTGTTCTTGGCGAAGGCGAAGTTGCTCAGTCGTGTCTCTTTGCGACCTCATGGACTGTAGCCCACCAGGCTCCTCAGTCCATGGAATTTTCCAGGCAAGAGTACTGGAGTGGGTTGCCATTTCCTTCTCCAGTGATCTTCCCAACCAGGGATCGAACCCGGGTCTCCCGCACTGCAGGTAGACGCTTTAACCTCTGAGCCACCAGTGTGGACATTAACTATTCTTAATGGATGTTTATTCTAAAAGTACTGCATGTTTCCGTACCTTCTTATACCAAGGCCAGTGAACAAAATCATTATGAACATCGTCTTATACACATTTCAGAGAGTTCTGCAGGGGAATATTAAGCAGTATAAGCTAGAATAGAGACAGAGCTGTCATCTCCCCCAGCTCTCAACATGCCTGGCCATCTCCTTATCTCCATTCCCCTTTTTTATCCTCTACACACTTTACCGTCTTCCCCAGGAGTTTCTTATTTGAGGAGGACAGGATGCCAAATAATCAGACTAATTTGAATTGCTTGTAAATAGTCCTTGAGTGCCTGATGGCATAAAAGATAGCGTAAAAGAATACGCTTACAATGCAGGAAACCTGAGTTCGATTCCTGGGTCAGGAAGATCCCCTGGAGGAGGAGATGGCAATCCACTCCAGTTTTTTGCCAGGATAATCTCATGGACAGAGGATCCTGGTGGGCTGCCATCCATGGAGTCACCAGAGTCTGATACAACTTAGTGACTAAACCACCACCAGTCCTGAAGTGTGAGTCTACAGGGGATTGTATGTGAATCAAATGTGTAAGTTCTAATGCTGGTGCGTTTGTTTGAGAAAGGCCATCTGGTGTAGGGAAAAGAAGAGGATGGGCTTTGGATTTGCAGCAAGTTGGGTTCAAATGCTGGTGGCTGCATAGAATTGCAGAACAACCTCGGCATGTGTGCTTAACCTCTTTGTGCTTTAATGTCTACATTTATAAAATGGAAAGACTATTACCCTTCAGAGAGTGAACTCTTCACAGAATGAATGAGTTTATGTATGTAAAGAGTGTATACACTTTGAGCCAAGGTTAGGCCTCTTCACTCCCTCCTCACTGCCATCTCCATGAGAGTTTCATCTCAGCTCTTAGCTGCATTCAGATGGGTTGCTAAATAAGTAATGTCCAAATAAGCAAGCATCCACTTTATGTCTTCCTTGAAGCTATTTAGACTTTTGTTTTTTCATCTTTTCACTCTCCCACCCAAAATTTTGAGCCAGGATAGACTTGTTCCCTTTAAGTAGGAGCAGTTCATTTACCACCTGAATCGCACTTTGGAGGTAAGGATAGCAAGTAATGAACTCAGGTCATTGCCTCTGTCGCCTTTACTTAGAAAGAGCAGTGACTGAAATCACCTTTCTAGAACACTGGAGTAGATGATAGCCTGTGTACATACAGTCTCTTCCCTGAGATTGACACCTGTCAGTGTCTTCCCAGAAATGGAATGATTCCATCTGGTGGAAGCCTAGCCTCGGGCGAATGAATAACTGTCAGTGCTGTCCCGAGAACACCTAGATGAAGACGGTTCTCGCGGAACATTCCGATCCACCCACATGTCCATTGCACATGCATTAACACTTTGTAGTCAGTCATCTGCTTACATTCTGACACAAGAGAAGACAGCATTTTACCTGGTGTAAACAAGTACAGTCAAAATGCTGGCATTGTTAGAGCCAGCGTTTCATGGAATTAACAATCTTCTATATATGTATCTGTGTATATACAAATATTTGTATTCACATATGCAAATAGGCAGAGCTTACTCACTTGCTATATATGTCAATGCGTTCAAGGGAAATTTTTCTTATTTTCTCATTAGAGAAAGAGTTGTAGCATTCTTCTGTTCAATGACAAAATGCCAGTTATCTTGATGTTGCTGTAATGAAACTATCTAGCGAGTCTGACCATCTTACCACCCAACATCTTATCTTCCTTTTGTAGTTATATACTATTACATATTTACAATAGTTTTTTGACATCATTTCACTTTAAAAGTTCATACACTTTGCATGTTATAATTTAACAAAATTATTATAAGACCTATGTTTAATAGTAAAAAATGAACTTAAATATTACAAACTAGAACAGCCGCTACATTGCTTTCATTGAACTCATTTTTTTCTATTGAAAAAAAATAGAGATTCACTGTGATCAATAGCCTTGATTTCATGTATTAATTCTCTATTGCTACTTAATAAATTCTCACAAATTTTGCAGCCTTAAACAGTAAACATTTATTTTCTTACTCAATTTCAGAGGGTCAAGAACCAGAGTGCTTTTGCTGGATCATTCTGCTTCTCTCTCTGGCTGGGTTTCTCCTGAAGTTGTGATCAAGCTCTTGGTGAGGTGTGAGAATTGAAGAGTAGCTTAGTGGGGCTGGAATATTTGTTCCAAGCTCGCATGAGAGGTCTCGGTTCCTCACCGTACCTCGACCTTTCTCCATTGATAGGGTCATAGGGCTACACAAACATGGCAGCTGGCTTCCTTGGAGCAAGGGACAAGAGAAGGAGTGAGGGGAGGAGAACACCGAAACCAGAGCTGCAGTGTGCTCTATAACCAGTCCCAGAAGTGAGCGACTTCCTTTCTGCCGTGTGCTACTATTCACACAGACCCCGGTACAATGAGGAGGCAGCTGCATGAGAGTGTCCGTGCCAGGGGGTAAGGAGCCTACCACAGTGCTGTTTCACAATGTAGTATGTGTAATGTATTAATAATTAAATCATATACAATCTATACATCTGTACAAACAACACAAAAATCTCAATATCATATTCTTGCTTGAAACATTAAGTTGTACTGTTGCTGATTTTTTCAAGTAGATACAATCATTAATTTTTAAAAGTGACTCATACTTGACTTATAGTTCCTTTTTGTTGATACACCTCTGTATCAGATCCTGAAACCTGAGATAGCACTCCACATATTATGAAACCTGTTCTCCATTACATAGGAGATATTAAGTTCCAGCATTACCACTGCATATCAGTAAAACCTGAGCAGTCTGTGATTTCTGAATAAAACAGAAGTTTCCGTCTTATAGCAGAGAAGGCAACTCACTTTCTCAAGTGTTGCTTATGAAGAATTCTGAGGCCACATTCAGCCTCACTGACGTGTGTCTTGATCCATCAGCAGCGTCTGCTGTGGGTGCCAGGGGAAGAGGCGTGTGGGACGCGTGCCACTTCTTGTGGTCTCTGGTCTTCCAGAGCATGTTGCCAACATAGGAACTGTGGGATGAGCAGTAATAATGCAAACTGTAGTTTGGAATGAAAAGTAAACAGTGATGCCTCCTCCCAAAACAAGTACAGTACATAAGAGCTTTGCCTTTATGACTTCAAAAGAAAGCTGATTTCCAATGGGCCTGTTTTTCTCATATCTTTCTAGTCCGAGTTCATTAGCTACCCTAAATGATTGTCTGAATTTGGGTTGTTAAAATGTTAGTCATGTCTAACTTTTTGTGACCCCGTGGACTGCAGCCCACCAGGCTCCTCTGTCCATGAGATTCTCCAGGCAGGAGTACTGGAGTGGGTAGACATTCCCTTCTGCAGAGATCCCAACCCAGGGATCAAACCCAGGTCTCCTGCATTGCAGGCAGATTCTTTACCATCTGAGCCACCAGGGATGCCCAGCTTGGGGTAGAATATCCTATTCGGTTGTTTCCAGGCAGGAAAAAACGTAGATCATAACCTGTATATGAATGAAATTTGTCATTGTCAGCCTGCTGTATTAATTAAAGGCTTAAGTTACATTCATCATCTCATTTATAAAATAATGCACGTAGTGTCTGTGTTAGGTAATTCTAACGTGACTAGAAATTAGGGAAGGGAGGGTGGAGAGCAAGGGATGGTTTCTGGATTGGAAATAAAAAGCTACTACTTTTAAGTTTTCCTGAATCCTTTGCAGATGATTTTTTTTAATTTATTTATTTTTAACTGAAGGATAATTGTTTTACAATATTGTATTCATTCTGCAAGGAGCCGGACACGACTGAGAGACTAAGCACACACACGTATGTTGACATGAAGCAGCCATAGGTATACATATGTCCCCTCCCTTTGGAACCTTCCTCCCACGTTCTCCCACCCCTCTAGGTTGTCATGGAGCCCCAGATTGAGTCCCCTGCGTCATACAGCGAATTCCCACTGGCTATCCACTTTGCATACGGTAGTGTATCTATTTCCACGACACTCTCTGTATTCATTCTACCCACTCCGTCCCTCCGTCCCCTGTCCATACTCTGTTCTCTGTGTTTGTTCTCCCTTGCTGCTTGGCAGATGATTTGAACTCCACTTTAGTAATAACTGTCAGGAGCCCTCCCTCTGAAGACCTCATTAATTTGGTTGCTTTGATTAATTTTGAATGAGTTAAGAAAAACCCACAGACAGACCTCTAAAGTTTAAGTCTCACTTGATGAACTGTTAGGACAATTTCTATGCTCCTAACTTCAGCATCAGTAAGGAGCAATGGGGTAGGCTCTTCAATCCTGAGCATTTCATTCTTAATAAGACTATAAATGAAGAAACCAGCAGAGGACTTGAGGGAGGGAATATGGGGCTTTTTAACGGTTTGTCTCCAAACACTTCTTAGCTATTAGTAAATTGTAAGGTATTGAAACCAGGTTTGGATGTACACATCTGTGTGATAACTGGTTTAGAATATCCAGTAACTAGTGCAGTGCCTGGTACGTGTATCGACTAAATAAATATTAATATTTATCAAGTGAGTGAATGCTGTCTTTAAGGAAGCAGTTCTAGGGGGAAAATATGGGCCCTCATATCAGAAAGAGCTGGTTTTGTTTTTTTGTTTTGCTGCATGTGTGGCTTGTGAGATCTTAGTTCCCCGACCAGGAATCAAACCTAATTCCTGGACCACCATGGAATTTCCCAGACCTAGTATCTAATGTTTATGCCACCATTTTTTTGGTGTAAACTTGGTGTAATTGATATTATTTCGGTTGTCTGTACTCCCATTTCTCATCGAAAAAACAAAGATAGCAGTTTATCCAGTTTGAGAGTTGAATAAAATAACTCACCTGCCACAAGGTGAGTGCATAACAGATGTTGGTTTCCCCTACCTTCCCTTACATTATTCTACTGCTATTTGCCAGTGGAGGAGTTTTAAATGACAGCATTTGCACAGTTGCAAATAGAAACCAACAGCCAAAACCTACCCCATGCCCCTCCCCAGCCAGCCAGAGTTGTGTGACAGGAGCAGAGAGATGGCGGTGCTCAGGAGCCTGAGACGCCGGTGCTGGATATTCTATAAATGCGACACGGGGCGTAGCCGCACGAAGCACGGGATAAGCAGCTGTCATTCAGAAGAAGGCCAGCCAGCTGTCCAAGGTTGCTCAGAATGCCAGAGCCCACTGAAATGAACAAAACATCCAGATCCAAACAGACAACATCAGACTCCTTTTTTCCCCCCTCATTTAACCAATGACAGGTATGACTGAGGCAGGAAGCATGGTTTTCTTTTAGCATTTTATCAGAAAGATATAAAAAACATCTTTAAAGATTGTGTGAAGTACTTTGGAAATTCATTACCTTTCTAGGGTTATACTTTTTTCTTGATTTATATTTTGTTTAATTGTTTTTAATTTTGGAAATTTAAAAGTACAGAAAGTATGAAAAATAATAAAATATTATCCAGTGCCCACTAACATTTTATTATATTTTCTTTTAGTATTTTTTAATTAAAAAATAGGACATTTTAGATCAAACTGAAATCTGCTCTGTTCTCCATTCTCTGTCTTATCCCATCCCTGGGGACAATTGCTATTATGAATTTAAGATATATTCTTAAAATATTTTTAATACTTTTTATTTGCAAAGGACATACGAGTGTATTTTAAATGTACAAGAGGGACAGTTTACCCTATGTATTTTTTTGTATCTATCATCTTACAAGTTGCTTTTCTCATTCAGTATTGATTTAACCATGAATATCTTGATTAGTGAATGAGCCTTATTTGTTTTATATTATTTATGGTATTTGTAGGGTTATATTAAATACTTTCATTTAGCCAAATGTGTAATCTTCTCTGCCTCCAAGACCCTTTATTTAAATTGCTCAATAAATACTAACTTTTTTGTCACTTTCCCTTCCAAATTTGGTTGCTGTATTAGTCTGCTAGGGCTTCCACAACAAAATACCACAGACTGGATGGCTTAAACTGGGTTAGAACGTTTTTCTCACAGTTCTGGAGGCTAGAAGGCCAAGATCAAGATGCCGTCGGGATTCACATCTTGCGAGGACCCTCTTCTGGGTGTTGACAACTGCCTTCTTGCTGCGCCCTCACATGGCCTCTTCTCTTGAGTGGAAAGAAAGGTCTAGAGTGTCTTCTTTTCTTATGAGGACACTGATCTCACTGGATCAGGGTCTCACCACCATGATCTCACTTAATCTTAATCATCTCCACAAAGGCCGCATTCTCCAACAGAGCCACATTAGGGTTTAGGGCTGCAACATAGAGCTGGGAGGCGTGGAGGACCCAATTCATTCCATAACAGTTGCTTCTCCCTTAAATTACTTTCCATAGTTCTCTAGTACCTTTTTCTTCAGCCAATAATCTCCAATACAATATAGCATATAATCTTTCTTGCTGTATATTTGCTGAGTTTCATGCAAATTGCAAGAATTAATACACACCCAGTGCCCCTTCCCTCAAGACACAGTCTTCAGTGGGAGAAGTAGCTGACGGGGTGTAGGGGTGTGGTTAAATGGAATAATAGCTCCCCAGTAATACTTATGAGCTAATCCCCAGAATGTTTGAATATATCAGGTTCCATGGCAAAGGGGCCTTAAAGCTGTAGGTGGAATTAAGGTTGCTAATCAGCCGACTTTAAAATAAGAAGGTTATCCTGAATTATCCATGTATGACCAAACTAATCACATGAGTCCTCAACAGTGGAAAAGAGAGGCCGAAGGAATGAGTCAAAGGAAAAGATATGACAACCAGAGATATACTGTGGGACTGACTTTGAAGGTGGAGGCTGCAAGTCATGGAATGTGGGTGGCCTTTAAAAGCTGGAAAGGAAAGGAGATGAATTCTGTCCTAAAGCCTCCAGAAAGAAATTTAACCTTACCAACACCTTGACTTGAGCTCGGTAAGAACCATATTGGACTTCTGAGCTACAGAATCATTAGTCAGTAAGTTAGCATTTTTTTAAGCACTGTGTTTGAGGCCATGTGTTACTGCACCAAGAGAAAACTAATACAGAAAGTCAGAAGTAGAGGGGTGAGAGTGATGCTTATGATGGACCTACTATGTGTCAGGCATGAAACTAGGGAATTTATATGTTTTCTCTATATTAACACTGTTAAAATAGTTCTTATGTTTTCTAGATTGGGAAACTGAGACTCAAGTTTAAGTAAGTTTCCCTGGAACATACAAGTAATCCAGTGAGTGCCTGTTTTTCAGTCCCTCAGTCACGTCCGACTCTTTGGGGCCTCAGGGACTGCAGCATGCCGGGCTTCCCTGTCCTTCACCATCTCCCGGACCTTGCTCAAACTCGTGTCCATTGAGCGAGTGATGCCATCCAGCCGTCTCATCCTCTGTCGTCATCCCCTGCTGTCCGGGCAATACACGATTCAGACCAGGTCTGCACGGTCTGCTCTACCACTGTGTGGCAGGGCACTGGGACTCTCTCAGCTTCAGTTCCTTCAGTTGCCACATGATGTGAAAAGTTTAAGTCCGCTTGGGAAGCAGGCATCACATATAATTTTTATTTATACTGAATGAAGTTTTTATGAATTTTGTGATAAATGCTTTTAAAATGCTTTAGAGATATAGTCTGTGATCACTGAATTAATCAGTCATATGGAGTACACTCAAGTCATGACCCCATGGACTGTAGCCCATCAAGCTCTTCTGTCCATGGAATTCTCCAGACAAGAATCCTGGAGTGGGTTGCCATTTCCTTCTCTGATCGGTCAATACATTGCATCTTGTAAAGCTAAAAAGCTCTTTCCAAGTGATGTCATTTAATCCATCCGAGAGCCTCCATATCTATTGTTGTTGAAACCAACCCATATAATAGAGCCTCAGAAAGGAATATAACCAAATGGTAAAATTCTCAGGAGTCAGATTTGGATCCAGATCCTGGCTCTAACATTTACTAGTTTTATTACCTGGGATAATGTATTTCACCTCTCATATATATTAGCTTCTTCATATATAAAATGAGGATAATAAATGTAACTATCTCTCCTTTACAATATAAATATGTATCCCACCTGGCTCCTCTGTCCATGGGATTCTCCAGGCAAGAATACTGAAGTGGGTTGCCATGCCCTCCAGGGAATCTTCCTGACCCAGGGATCAAACCCATGACTCATGTCTCCTGCATTGCCAGGCAGGTTCTTTACCACTAGCACCACCTGGGAGCCCATATATAAAATATAAATATGTAAATATATAAATCAGAATCTATAATATTTATAAAATATAAGCATAAAACAAGATTCTAAAAAACAATTAAGCCTATTTATTCACAAAGCCAAGCTGGTACCATTAGAAACCATCAGTATGTAAAGTTCATGAGAAAACTGTAAGGTCTGGAGGCATATTTGATTTTTACCCCATAACTTTTTACTGTAATTGCAGGTTTCTGTTTTATAGCACTCACTCTCAAGTACCTTTTGCAGTTAGGATTATGGATTCCATAACGCTGATAAAATTCCTCGAGAGTTTAGAAATGGTCTCATATGGGACCCCTCAAAGTTTCCAGTTTTGTGATGCTCTTCTTCTCTAACATAATAGGTGTATTTATATCTTTATTTTTTAGTGTAGTCAGCTTAACTTTGATAGAAAAATAATATTAGGATTAGTATAAAATTAGTTGAAACTATATATTTCAAATAATTTTAGTTTTTTTTAAGATCTGAAATTTCATAATTAATATATTTAGTCAGAAGTTTATTAAACTTATTTTATTGGATAAATTAAATGAAAGCCTTACAACTTGTATGATAATTCTTACCATTTTATTATAATAACATTAAAAATTAAAATAACTTCTGTGTTTCATCTACTTCTACTCATAAGTCATAATTTAATATGGAAACTTTGACAATGGTCTTGCAGACTTCTAATTAAATTTAGTTTCCATTAATCTATAGTCTGACAAAGTCTTTTAATTGCTGACATATGTAGAGTAGCCTGAAAATACGTATTTATTGCCTGTTTTTTGTATTTTAGAAAGACAAGCTCTTTGGCGTATAAAAATTTGTACATATATTTACTGGGAAAGTAATAGTCATGGCCTCATCTTGAAATACCCTCTTGTAGTCCTTTAGAGTAACACTAGCTCACATAAGGATGTATGTAGGGGGGGCTGAGAAATGCAATCTCTGCCTGGGAGCTGCCTCCTGGTGACAACTCTACAGTGTGGGACGGAGAACATAAATTAGGCGGACACTGCCAAAGGGTACGTTAGAACGTACAATACACCAGCTATAACAGTCTATAAAATTGCTTATTAGTATCTAATAGTTCAGTGTCTAGGTACCAGTGTCCATTGGACATGTTCTTAGAGGTCTTCTGAAATTTTTTATCCTACCACCATCAAAAACTGCATCAGTTTTTGAAAGTTACCCAAAGCTGTCATCTGAGACCATGAAATAGCTTCTCTTTTTGAAAAATTTATTGTATCACCTTTGGACTTGGGATGTTTTTGGCTATACAATAATTGACAGCAATGTAAGCCTGTGTGTATTACTTGAAAAAATATAATTCATACTTTTTCAGGGCTTTTCAATATTCATTTTTTATAAGTCTAGTGGCATAGTAATTTTTTCCAATACTATGCATAAGTAATATATTACTGTAGCTTTAGATTCTTGTACGTAATGTAATACATAGGCCTAAAGATCTTTTAATTAATTGGATTTTTTAATTTAAAAATATATCATATATTTTTTATAGAGAATGCCATAAATATAGAATAGAAATAAAACTTGTCTTCAGAACCATAGAGATTTGGGATCCTGCTAATATTGGATCAGAGCCTCACCGGATTTCCAAATGCCTACTTGCAAAATTCTCAAAGTATTCTGTGATATTTACAGAGTTCATTAATGAGAAGTATTCATTTTGATTTTAGGGGTATATTTCCAAAATTATGTAAGAGGGAACTCTTTATCAGTGGGAACAAACTGCTTGCAATTTTCTCTTAAACAGATTTTAAAATGGATACTTTCTATTACTAATATGTAGTCATTCTCATAAACAGTGTCTGACAAGATTACATGCTGCATCACCAAGATTTGGTGACTTTTTTATGTCTTTATTGACATGGTTCACTTTTTGTTCCTGCCTTTTGATTTGTTTTCAATTGGGAATGTTTTTTATTAACTTTTTAAATTTTTCATTACTACTTACAGTTTATGGCCAGCTCTTAAAAGTTTTCAGTGATTCCAAAATACTGGTCCAGAAACATTTTGGATCAACATACTTATTTGTCTTTATTTTCTGATTCATACAAAAATTGCATATATAATATTACTCTGCCCTTCATAAATATCATAATTACTTCGACTTATTATTCTTCAAGTTTATCTTAAATAGATAAAATAATGCATGCGATCTTGTTAAACTCACAATGACATATAAATAGTATCATTTACAATGAAAGATTAACAAAAGAACCTCTTTCATCATCACAGAGTATTATAAAAATGAATTTCTACAAAACTAGTGCACTTTTTTATCTTTAAACCACTTTTCTCTCTTTTTTTAAATTATTTTTTAGTTTGTTTTGCTTTACAATACTGTATTCGTTTTGCTATACATTGACATGAATCAGCCACGAGTGTACATGAACTCCCAATCCCGACCCCCACCTCCCCCCTCCCGCCCCACAC